>JAOTQJ010000083.1:11678937-11785846 GCA_025642045.1 Solanum sejunctum
AACTAGTGCACCGGCTATGCCTATAAGTCCCATGAATAAGAAGGCTTATGATGGTTTTGGTGATGATATGATGGTTTGTGTTCCCTAATAAGGTAGTGCATGTAAGTCTTTCGAGAATAGTACTACAAAGTTAAATGAAGAAGGTTAGATGCTAAATAGAAGAATGGAGATTTTGGTTGCAAGAGGTTGCCTTCCTAGGTCGTGTGATGCTGGGTAATGGTATTAAGGTGAACCCTAGTAAGACGAAGGTCATTAGAGATTGGCCTAGACCTTGACTATCTTGGGTATTAGGAGCTTCTTGGGTTTAGCGGGCTATTTTATCAGAGCTTGTGAGTAGGTTCTCTCTATTGCTCCTCCTATGACTTAGTTAACCCTAAGTAAGGCCAATATTGTGACCGATGTTTTGGGTAAGGTGAGTTCATAGGTTCGGGAGTTGCTATCTCTTGTGTTATTCCTTTGTCTTAATAGGATTCATGTGTGTGTCCCCAATAGTTGCATGAGTCTATTGTGGCTAGTAGGGGTCTATAAGAGTTGCCCCATGTTCTTTTTGTATAGAGTCTTGTCTTATGATCTTGGTTTACCCTAGCTTCATAGGTTGGAGGTCAAGACGTGATTTGGCTATTTGCATGACATGCTTTCTATGAGTGTAGGACCTGTAAGGTTGTAATATGATTGGTAAGGATGGTCGATCTATTTGGTCAACTACAGTGGGTGAGTCACTTCTCTAAGGTTGATTTGAAGTTCGTGTTTTGGCCACGAGTGAGGATGAGGATAGGTGATATCCTTAAGTCTCTTTTCGGACTAGGAGTGAACATTATTAGTATTGATGGAGTTGTTTGATTGACTTATGCACCGGTGGTGTTTGTGGGTTTCTTGAATAGGGCCTTAAAACCCTACCTTGATATGCTTTGTGGTGGTCTCTAGTGATGAGGTATTGATTTGTTTAGAGCTTATGAATCACTTGGGTAGTGTTGCAAGTCTTGGAGGATGAGAGGTTGTTTGCTAAATATGATAGGTGTGCATTATCGATAGCAAACATGTGGTTAGAATTCCTTAAGGATTATGAATGAGTGTGCATTACTTTTCCCTGGTAGGGGTAATGTTGCAGTTGATGCTCTAGGTAACCTAGCAATTGTTGTTGATGGTTGCAAGGAGGAGACTAGTGGGGTCCATCGGTTAGTTAGAGTGGAAGTTAGGTGGAGAGAAGTTGAGAATGGTAGTATAGTGTTCTTAGTGGTTCCAATCTTCTTTGGTTGAGGAGGTTTAGCTTAAGAAAGGCCTTGATTCTACCTTATTAGAGTTGGAAGTTTTGGGTGGAAAGATGGTAGAGTGGAGGTTATCTCCCAATGAAGAGATGGTAGTTAATGGCAACAAGTGGAATAGGTGTGGTTAATTTGACCAATTGTAACTTCGTGATTTCAATAGGAAAAAAGATAGTTCGTTCGAATATTCATTTTTAGATTCTTTTATCTTATTTATCACTAGGTAGTAATAAATACTCGAATAGGCTAAATGTCTCTTTATTTCTTTTTCTTTGGATTGGATCTACACACTTTTTTTCGATATTTTCTTCGGGTTGCTAACTCAATACTAAATAATAACTTTTTTGTTAACAAAAGAATAAAGATCATTTCTATTCTAAGGTGGGGAGTTTTATTTTTCCGATCGACCTATTTGCACAATAAAATGAAATTTTTTTTATATTTTCAGTTCCGTCGGCGAATAAAAAGATTCGTCCATCAGACAGCTCTTTCTTGAATCAACAAACAAATTGATTGAGAAATCCATTTCCAATAATGAAATAAACTAAAGTTGTAGATAAGAGAAGGGCTTAGGGCAAGGAAAACAAGCTAGCCAAGATTGGTAAGTCTAGAATAGAATCCAGACGGCATGATTTGCTAAATTTAGTCAAGTTCTTTCTGCATATGGGCTGAAGCAAACTGAGGTTGATCATTTAAAGTTGATCTCTAATCCTTGTTGTCTATGTTGATGATATTGTGAGGTTTTTTGCATTCAGTCAATCTACGCAGAGTGAATCGGTCCCTAAGCAAAAGGGCCTATTCCGATGGGTACATAAAAGTGATGAAGTTGCTTTGACTACAGAACTATGCCTGTCTGTTGGAGCAAATTGGATGATCGGGCCGAGGGCTGGCCGCCCCTCTTTCCCTCTCTCTCCTTTCCTTAATATGAACCTATAGTCATCAAAGCTTTTCTGGCTTGGCCTAGTATCATAGATTCTTGAACCTCCAATAGATAGAATAATAAAAAAATTCACTTTATATTTATTTTGACTATAAAAAAAATTTATAATATTAGTAAGCAAAATTTATATATTTTTTTGTGATTTGTCCTACTTGTCACAAGTATATGTATTTTAGAAATTATCACAAACCCAAGCTATTAATTTGTCTAAACTTAGAGAGAGATAAAAAAAATATTACTACTATGTAAACAAAGAGTTTGAGAGTAAGCATGACACAATCTCCAAGATGATTTTTTTGAAAAAAAAGAGAGCTTAATATTTTTTTTCAAATTCCAAAATCCTTTCTTTTTCAAGAAAATATAAAATAGCAGGACCGAACATTATGGTCTTACGTTAGTTTCAATAGAATTGGACCCATTTTCTTATTGAACGAAAGGTTGACAAATAAGTTATGATTGTGAGTCCTTTTAGAGTATAGAGGAAGTTGGAAGGGTTGCATATGGATGAGATTTGCCTAGGGATATGATTATGATTTGTTCAGTTGTTCATGTTTCTAAGTTGAGGAGAGGTGTTAGTGGCTCTAGTGCCAAAGGGAGAGATATTGAAACAACCCAAAAAGTGCCTGAAAATGTGCCTCGAAAATGCCCAAAATATTAATTTTTATATATTTCAAAATTCATGTATTATTTTGAAAATTCGACTTCATATTCATATTCAGGGGGTCAAAATTAGGGGGAAAAAGGTCTAACCCTGATTTTAGAAAGAATAATTCACAATTTCAAAATTCAAAGTGACGCATTCCAGTGCTTCTCCGCATCTAGGGTGCGACGCGCCGCAGTGAATTTTCTATCCAGTTTTTAATTTTTGGTCCAAGACTTTTAAGTCTTGGGCCTAATCCTTCTCATAAGAGAAAATACCTATACTTAGCATTATTTTACCCTTATATCACCCAAGATATTTCCCAATACTCACTCAAATCCTTAGTCGTATATTTCTCTCACGATTCAAGTCTCAAACCCTTATTCGGATTTCAAGGTTCTCCTTCAAGCTTCAAGTCTCCATCTCCAATCTTCACCAAGAGTTTCTCCAAAGTTAAGATATATAGGTTTTAGCCATTGGGTTACTCCACCCATGGAGGCCTAATCTCCTTTTTACTCAAATTGCGTGATTTAAAGTTGATTTTATAAATGAATTTACTAGTATGAACATGTCTATGAACTATGTTAAAGCTATGTAAAGTTGTGACTATTTTGCTATATTTTGAGCTATAAATCTTGAATCTATTGTAATATTTGATGAAGGATTTTGATATATATTGCTTGAGGGTGTTCAAGATGTTGATTGATGGTTTTAAGATGGATTTTCTTGCATGATTTCATCTCTAATTGCATGGTCTTGTACCCCCATTACACACCCATCAAGTGTTTGATAAAATGTCCGGTAATGGTTTCTTGAAGAATTGAAAGTCCAAAGCATGATATATGATATGAATGATATTATGATGATGTAAAGAGCTTATGTATATGATATAATTTATATAAAGTGTTACATTGGACCATGCCCAATCCGGGGGGACTAAGAACCCAGATAACCTAGATGGAGGTTTGTACTCATCAACCTAGTGAAGGGTTTATACTTCTCTACCGGGACGATGGGGTGGCATCATCACTAACCTAGATGGGGGTTTGTACTCATCAACCTAGTGAAGGGTTTGTACTTCTCCATCGGGGTGATGGAGTGGTATCATCACCAACCTAGTGAAGAGTTTGTACTTCTCCACCGGGGGGATGGGGTGGCATCATCACTAACCTAGTGAAGGGTTTGCACTTCACCACCTAAGTGATGGAGGGGCATCATCACCAACCTACCAAGGGGTTTGTACTTTGAAAATCTAGCTTGGTCTCTTCTACACATATGATATCCTATATGGGCTTGCACTTCACCGATCACGTCTAGGCCCTAGGCTTGGGTCGTGACAACTCCATCCATCTAGCTTTACTTGTCCACTATACTATTTTTAAAAGTCTAACAATACTTGTCCACTTCATGAAATCAAAGATAATTTCAAAGTTAATTTTTAGTTTATCCTTATCATTAATTCCAGTAGTTATTTTCTCGTTATATTTTTCAAGACATTGTAATTGTTATATTCAAAAGATGATTTAGTAAAATTGCTTATATTATTTAGTGTTTCTTAATCCCCGTGTTAAATCAATAAAAGACAAGTAAAGATGGATAGAGGAAGTACATATTATAAAAATATATTTTGTATCTAATTTTAATATTTAAACTTTTAAATGAACTTTGAGTTTGGAGTCTTATTATCTTTAATATTCTATTTTAGTTTATTTTTAATTATTTTTTTAATTTGGCCCACAGGCCGGCCCAACTCATATTGCAAAATCCCACAAATCAGCAGACTTATTCAGGTCGGGCTAAAAAGCCAATTTTTTAAATGGGCTCCAAAAATCGTGGCTCAACCCTCCTAAATCACAAGTTAGGCCAGATCGATAACGGACCTGACCCATATCGACGACTCTATTTATTGACATTGCTAATTTTTTTAAGAAATTCCTAACGTGACACACTTAAAATTTTGAAGATTATAATAAAAAACCAAAAGTTAAATTGATTGAAACGTCAAAATTGTTACCAATAAGCACTTGAGATGTACTACTCAATTTTAGGAATTAAAAAAAAATGATTGTAAAAAGATTTAAGTTTCTAATTGCACTTGCCAATTATTATCACATTATATCATACTTTAACTGTGGGTTCACACATTTATCTTTAAGTGCCTTTTTAAAATTATGTGTTTTGGTAAAATTTAGACATATTAGTTTATCAAATCATGAGTACTTGATAAAATGAAAAATGTTCCAAGTCGTAAGCATGGAACAAAAGTACTGAAAAAGGTGAAAGTGAGAGCACTAAAAATATGGGCTAAAAATGAATCGATAGGCTAAATAATAAGGTAGGGGAAGCATGGGGGATGTAAAACATGAAAAGTGAAAAAGAAAAAAGTTGGTAATGTTAGGTTATTTGGATTAAGAGAAGAAAAAAATGAGTCATGCAGATACGATCGACGACATTTTCACGGCTTTTCAAAGTCACGCTTTGGCTGTGCCTCTCTACAAAACAAACAAAAATTTACTACTTATAAAACAATTTTGGCAGAGTTATACATAGGCTGACGGTCAACGGCGGCTTGTGAACCGCTACTTGTCGCCTTGTCGGTTCTTTTCCTCTCTTACTTTTTGTGTTTTGGTTTTCAATTTCCCAATACTTTCAATTGCACTCCATGAAAGGTATAAACTTGTTCCTCCCTTTATTTACTATCTAAAGAAAGGTTTTCAATTATCTCCACTTTCTTAATAGCATCTGGTATTTTTCACTTTTTTTGTAAAAAAGAAAAAATTGATTTTTGACTTTTTTTCATTCTCTTAATACCGAGGCACGGGGGAGGGAGAATATTATTTGTAATATTTTTATATTGAAAAAATAATTAAATATGCCATTAAATTTTAACAAAAGTCTTATTTATGTTATTTGTTAAACGTTTGACTCAAAATGTTCCTTGTTATTAAGGAAAAGGCTCATCCATGCCATTATTTTTAAACAGTTGTTTTGCAAAATCACCTTTTACACATGACATGTTTTAATTCGGTCACATCATTTAAAAAAAATAAATTCTAAATAAAATTAAGAAAAAAATTATAAAATTAAGAATCTTTTTTTAAATTTTATTTAGAAATAAATTCTAAATAAGAAAAAAATCCAAACAAATTCTAAATAAAATTAAGAAAAAAATTCATAATATTAAGAATTTTTTCTTAATTTTATTTAGAATTTATTTTTTTCAAATGATGTGGTTGAATGAAAAGATGTCATGTGTAAAATGTGGTTTTGTAAAATCGCCTTTTACACATGGCATGTTTTAATTTAGCCACGTCTTTTATTAAAAAAATAATTCTAAATAAAATTAAGAAAAAAAATCCACAAAATTAAAAATTTATTTAAAAATCTTATTTAGAATTTATTTAGAAACAAATTCTAAATAAGAAAAAAATTCACAAAATTTAAAATTTATTTAGAAACAAATTCTAAATAAAATTAAAAAAAAATCCAAAAAAATGATAATTTTTTTCTTAATTTTATTTAGAATTTGTTTTTTTCTTAAAAAAAATGATGTGGCCGAATTAAAACATGTCATCCGCAAAAAGTGGTTTTGTAAAACCATTGTTTAAAAATAATGGTATGGATGGGCATTTCCTTAATAACAATGACATATTTGAACTAAATTTTTAACGGATGACATAAATAAACCTTTTGTTAAAGTTTGATGTCATAGTTGAGCCTTTTATATTTTATATTTTATATTTTATATATTAAGTTGGTTGATCTAATATAGATTCAAATGATTATTAAATTAACTCTAAGAAAATGACAAGTGACATAGAATACTGAACGAGAGGGAGTAAGAATTCATTCAAATTCATTCTTTTCTATGAAAACCTCAGGAGAATTTTAATTGATTAAAAATTCTGTTAATTAATGACATAAAGTTGTTTACATTATTGATTGACGAGATAGATGATAGAGTTTGTGATAGATTAGAGATTGAAAGACAGTCAAAAAAGGTTTTAGGTTTGAGCAATATTAAAACAAAATACATAAAATACAAGTTTAGTACATGAAACAAAATTGGAAGTAAAATTGATATATACACAGGTCATTTTTTGAGAAAGGAAGCTTTACTATCTTGGATCAATAATTCGTGAGAATGGAAAGATCAAGGAGGATATCACACATCTTATTGGAGTGGGAATAAAATTGATATTCATGTCCCAAGGCTCAATAGACAAAAGTTTTATAGGAGGGTTATAAGATCAACAATACTGTATGTAGTAAAATATTGGCTAATCAAGAACTTACATGCCTATAGAATAAGAATACCAAAAATAAAAAAAAATGAAAATATTAAGATAAATGTATGAACACACTAGGAGACACACAATTACGAATGAGCATTGGCCAAGGAAGAAGTTGTTGGTCTCCGATTTGTCTTCCACAATACCTTTACTTTATTGCTCATGATTATCGCATCATTAATAAAATAAATAAAATAGTTTCTTTCTTTGAGTAAGACTTTTTGTAAAAACAAAAAAAGGTATTATTTTGCCATTTTATTTGACAAAATAATGCATAATATATTATAAATATGTTACATAGTCATAAGTGTCAAGTGTATTCGTAAGTATTAATCATATTTCTTAATTGAAGGCATTATATACCGAAATGAGTATTTTTTCCTATTTAATTAGGTTTAATTAAGTTATATTTACAAATAAACAGTTAACTTTTTTGAAAGTCAAGAAGCTTAGGTGATCGATTAAATTTTAACTTTTATTTGAATTTTAATTTTCTTTGAAGTATTTGGGCATAATTTTAATTTTTTTTTGAAGTATTTGGGCTTAACTTTAATTTTCTTTATTTGGGCTTAAATTCAGTTAGTTGATTACAATTGATATATTATAAATGAAAATTGGTTGCAATTTAAAAATATTTTTGGTACATGACATTTCTATGACAAGTTATTTAGGGTTTTGAAATCCTATATATGGTGGGTTGATTTGCTTACTATGTAAATTGATGAATTGCACCGTGCTTAAGCATGATTTTCTTGCATGAAATGATTTTAAGTAGATTTGGTATCTAAACCCACCAAATTTATCTTACGTCTTAATCAAATATGACTTGAATGATAAGGGTTTCAACTAAAGGTTTACGAAAGTTATGAATTTGCTTATGGAAGCCCTTTTACGAGTAAATGAGTGACTGGTGAAAGGTTTACTCCCCTAAATGATGGATTCCTTGTGTGACAAGGATAATTATCACATTTTGAAACCTTAAGGTTCATGAGCTACTTTATGAATTTCATTGATGTTAATTAACTTAAAGTTTATGAATGATTATTTTATCATACTATCACTATTCCGTGGGACTTGGCATAGCAGCGAATGAGACTTGGGGTTGAGACTCGACCTAAGGAGTCTCTAGTTGAAGCTCCAGTCTCATAACTAAGTGCCACCATATATTGCCTTATAGGAAGGCTAGTGAATCCATATATAACCCTAATCTTAATTAATAAATGAATATTGAATAAGTCTACTCGGCAAATAGCCTCCCTTTCCAATGTATGGAGTTACATTGGATTCCATGTTTTAGATCGCATAATATTAGTATGGGTTATGGTCCTTTACCACATATGTATGATTCCTAAGGTGCCTTACACTTTTCTACTCATGATTTTAATGCATTGTTTCTTCCATGCCTACTTATAACTTTGCTCATGCATTGTGATATGTATTTTACTTAATGATTCGTACCTATAATTTGTTTTACCTATTGCTTGCATGCGTACATACTTAGTACATTTCAAGTACTAACTCATATTCCATGCCTGCATTATCTCACAAGATAGAGACAGACAAATTTCCTGCTCCTCATCCACGTGGTTGACTTGGTTGCTATTAAAGATTTATTGGTGAATTCTCATGCTTTGGGGATGAATCTATCTCTTTCTAGTTTGTTTATGTTCTAGACTTTCAAACCTTTACATTATATTTCCTTGAGGATGAGTTAGGAACATGTATTAGCGCCCGCCTAGTCTAAGATTAGAGGTATTATTGGACATATGTATGGATCTATGTTGCTGCACTATTTATTTTGAAAATGCCATATGTTATGCCCCTGTGTCCTGTTCGTCTTAGTTTCTACTTTGTAATTATGTTCGTTTTCTGTGCATGCTTGAACAAAATGCTAAGATATTTCATTGAGGGTCTCTTAGGTATCTCATTCGTTGTGTTACACCTAGGGCCTAGCCTGGGTCATCACAATTTTCATAAGCTCCGACAGGGTTATTTTAGGTTATTGGCATATTCGACTCAAGTCCCAAGATTTTCGATGCTAGTTTGAGCCATTAGGCATTTCCACCATTAATCTTTGGTCTAAGTTTGAATCTAGTTAATATTCTTGGGAACTATGCCCAAATGAGAATTTTTATGTGCTTTTAGCTTCAAAATATCGAGTTCAGTCTACAATGATCTTTTATGCGATTTTCGAGGCTTGCAAACTTGTTTTGAGTCTTTTCATGGATTTTAACTAAAAGTGGCACATGTGTGTAGGGTTTACTTTTTGTCAAAATGATCTCTATTGAAAATTTTGATTACACCATGGAGTCTAGTATGCCAAATTCTATGGGAGTAGCATATTTCATTTTCTCACACGGAATCCGAACAAATTTCAAACACCACATTAGAGACTTTCATCTTGGCCTAAATTAGTTAATTGTAATGCTCGGTAAAATTATCAAAATACCCCTAGAGGAGAGATGTGTGCATAATGCATCTTCCCATGCTCTGATGGCAAACCTGAGACCAAATTTACGATCAATATGAAAAATTGAGTGGGGAACTGGTCTCGGTTAATTTTTAGAGCAACTGAATCAGAAGATAATTTTTCGATGCGAAAATGTGAACCAGTGTAGGTGTACGACAGGGTCGTAGCACGGCACCATCGCAGACCAACATTTATTTTTTTAAAAATAATTTGACAGGATTATAAAACTCATTCGGAGAATTTTTGGTGAAAAGTACCTACATTGCGCCCACACCGCGTCGCGGACATGTGTTTTCGAGGAAAACTTTTTTTTTATTTTTTTGTGATGGGCATTCTAGACTTTTTTTAACCCTTCCTGAACTTAAACCATGATTAAATAAGTCACTGTAGTTGAAAAGGTTTTTCTAAAACTATTCTAAAGCCTCCAAACACACAAACTAGATTAGAATTCTTGAGAGGAGAAGAGAAGAAGCGACAGTTCTTGAGGTTGACATTGAATCATTCTTCAATTTTTAGGTATATAAGGCTACCTAAGGTGTTGGATTATGTTCATCCATGCGCCCCTTCGTCCACTTGAGTTAAGTTCATGAGTAATAATCGAATAATGCAAATCCTGTGATGTTGAGTTCTAAGTTCTTATATATGTTTGAGTCTTCATGGATGTACATGAGTAAACTGATGAGTTGCATTGTTAAAATCAAGAAAGAGGAATATTAATTGTATACTTGATACTCTAGCCCTAAAACTTATTGCTTTCTTTGCATGCTAACTAAATTAAGATTATGAATCTAATTTTTCGATCTGAGTAAGTTGAGCCAGAGAAGTATATTTTCTTGCTTCATATATGCATATGATGAATACTTATTATGTCTTATGTGTTGAACCTAGATGATATGATGTACTTGACCATAATTAGTGAGAGTCTTACATGATATGAGTTAGAGTCTTGAGTTGCATTGCATAAATAATGGTCCTAAGTTATTGAGTTGTTGACTAATTGAGTTGAGTTATTCATAACTAAGTTGACTTGATTGAGATGAGTTAAAGAGTTGATCTTGAGTTAATTTTCTTGAGCATATTTTAGTCTTGTAAGGAGTATTGAGCACCGAGTTAGGTGATTTAGGAGCACCACCAAACTATGTTGCCCGCATAGGATATTCATCGAGTTGACTCTGGCGGCTCATGTTCTAATAGATGGACACTGACGTGATAAGTTTATAGCGGGCATGGCAATGGTGTCTTTTCGTTGTACATCACTAATCCTCATGGTGTGATGGAGAGTTATGTCAGTTAGAGAAACTTCTAAGCAATACTTGAGTTGAGCATATCATGATTTTTGAGCTAAGTTGCATTAAATATAGAGTCTAATTCTAAAGCATATTCAAACTTTGAACTTGCATTATTTATTTGAGTTGAGTTATGAGATGAGGAGTTGAGTCTTGAGTCGATTCAATTGAGTGAGTCTGATCCTTATCTATTTTTTGAGCTATTTTACATATAGTGTAGTCCACGTATGGAGCCACTCGATGCTGTATCATTTCATGATGCAGATACAGTGATAGAGGACTTCAGCATGCGCATCATTGAGGTTCAAAGTTCTTGAGTTCCAGATTTGGTGAGCCCTCCTAGCCATTTGGAGGAGCCTTCTTTTTATTTCACTAGTATTTTCATTTTCTTTAAGTTGGGGTAGCCATGGATTGTCATGGTACCATCTAAACAATTAGAGGTAGAGGCTTTATAGATCTTGAGTAGAGTATTGTTGAGCATTTCATTTTCAAGATTGCATCTATTTGGAGCTTAGTTTATGATATCTTTTCTTTCCCTTAATGTTTTTACCGAGTATTCTTCCACTATTGAGTAAGATGTAATGATGAGGCCAAGTGATTCTCTTGGGGAGTTGAAAATGGTTCTTCAAGTACCGGCCATACCAAAGGTACCTGCTCAGGACGTGACAAACTTGGTATTAGAACACAGAGTTCAAGTTCTATGAAGTCTATGAAGTCATTCTTAGTAGAGTCTTATTTATGGGTATGTTACGCACCACACTTCATACGCAGGAGGCTATGGGGCATTAGAAATGGTTATACTTTTTTTGTATATTGAGTTTGTGTAATAGATTTTGACTCTATAAAACTTTTTTTCTAATTTGTGTATTATGTATTTGCAAATCATACCTCCTAAGCATATACTAACAACAAGATGCCTGACCCCAAACAATGAGAATCACCTGCCAGAAATCCCTACTTAGACAGGGACAAGAGAAAGGGGTCGACCTGCCAGAGCCACTGGGGTCTCATAGGTACCTCCTACTTAGCTAGCCCCCACCTTAAAGGCAGACTTGAGTGGAGCCATTATGATGCTTAACCAGCTAGTGGCCTCCTAGAATAGTAGTCGAGGTCCCTAAGCCCCTAGCTCTAGCTCTCAAAAGCCCACTGCTGTAACGAGGCTCTAAGACCTTTTAAGGATGAACTCGCCAGTCTACACGAAAGTTGAGGAGGATCCACAGAACTTCATCAATGAGATGTGTAAAGTCCTAAGAGTTATGCATGTGATTGAGGTTGAAGGAGTTAAACTTGCTTCTTATCAGCTTAAGGATGTGGCAAATGTTTGGTATAACCAATGGGAAGATAGTCGAGGTGAGGATGCTAAGTCTGCTAAGTGGAGTGAGTTTGAGAGTGCTTTCCTCAACCACTTCTTTCCCAAGAGCTGAGGGAGGCAATGGTTGAAGAGTTCGTGAACTTAAAGCAAGAAGGATTGTCTATCAAAGAGTATAGCCTCAAGTTTATTAAGTTGTCTAGGTACTCCCAAGATCTAAGACATGAGGGCAAGGATGAGAAAAATTCGTGTCTGGATTAGGTAAACTTGTGAAGAGGGAGTGCAAGTTAGCATTACTAATCCCAAGTATGGATATCTCCAAAATCATGGTATATGCCCAACAAACTGAAAAGGATAAGAAGAAAGACAAAGTAGAGCATTTGAGTAAGAAAGCCAAGTCAACAGGGCACGAGCCTTGCCAACACAAGCAGGATAAGGGGGACAAGTCCTGCTTTCAGAAGAGATATTCAGGGAATGCACCATCATCATCCAGTGCACTGACTCTAAGTAACAGGTATGATCAAAGATCCTAAGGTAAGTTCAACTTTAAAGCATAGGGTCGCAGGCCTGTGTGACCCTTGGCTAGAAAAGGAAACCATCTTATGGGAAGTATGGCAGGATGCATTTAGGAGAATGCAAGGAGGGAGGAAATGGTTGCTACAAATATGGCCACACAGGTCACTTCCTGAGAGAATGCCCATCTTGGAGAAATAAGGCACAGTCTTCTACTACAGTGCCACCACCCAAAGGTAACCAGATAGGTGCTACACTGGGGACAGGCAGAGGAACAAATCATCTATATGCGATGGGGAACAGGTAGGACCAAGAGGTTGCACATGATGTTGTAACGAGTATGCTTTGAGTCTTTACCTTCAATTGTTATGCTTTGCTTGATCCAAGGGAAACTTCATCCTTTGTTACGCCATATGTGGCTATAACATTTGAGATTTATCCTAAATGTCTACTTGAGCCTTTCCTTGTTTCTACTCCTATTTGTGAGTCTAGCACATCCAAGAGAGTCTATAGGGATTGCATAGTGCGTATCTACCATAGGGATGCTCTTACTTATTTGGTTGAGTTAGAAATGGTTGACTTTGATATAATCCTTGGTATGGATTAACTTACACATTCTATACCTTTGTTGATTGTAGAAATCGAATTGTCAAATTTTGGTTTTCAAATGATCCTATTATAGAATGGAGGGGAGATTTTGTTGTACCTAAGGGTAACTTTATTTCCTACCTTAGCGCAAAAAAGTTAATCTCTAAAGGATGGATCTACCACCTTGTGTAAGTTAAGTATAATGATGTTGAGCCTCCCACTCTTGAGTCAGTCTTGATCATGAGTGAGTTTCCAGATGTATTTCCTGAGGATCTACCTGGAGTCTCACTTGATTGGGAGATTTACTTTAGAATCGCTGTTCTTCTCGATACCAAGACTATCTCAATTTCACCGTATAGGATAGCCCTACTGAGTTGAAAAAGCAGTTGAGGGATTTGTTAGAGCAGGGATTTATTAGGCCGAGTGTTTCTCCTTTGGGGTGCCCCTGTCCTATTTGTACAAAAGCAAGATAGGTCCCTTAGAATATATATTGACTATAGGCTATTGAACAAGGCCAAAATAAGACTAAATATCCCCTCACGAGGACAGATGATCTATTTGACCAACTTTAGTGTGCCTCTTCTTTCTCGAAGATAGACCCCAGATCTGGCTACCATCAATTGAAAGTGAGGGAATGTGACATCCCAAAGACAACCATTAGGACTAGATATGACCACTTTGAGTTCATTGTCATGTCATTTGGGTTGATGAATGAACCTGCAACCTTCATTGACTTGATGACTAGAGTGTTCAGACTATATCTTTATATGTTTGTAATTGTGTTCATCAATTATATTTTGGTGTATTCAAAAGATGAGGAGGAGCATGCCAATCACCTCATAATTGTCCTTTACACACTTAAGGTCTATGAGTTGTGCACAAAATTCTTGAAGTGCGAGTTCTAGCTTAAGTCAGTGGCCTTCTTAGGCCATATGGTTTCTGGTGATGGTATCTGATTAGATGTTCGGAAGATTAAAGTGATTAAAAACTGACCTAGACTGACCTCTCCAAGTGACATAAGAAGTTTCTAAGGGTTGGTAGGCTATTATGGCAGATTCATTGATGGATTTTCTTCCCTGTCCGGACTATTAATAGAGTTGACTTAGAAAAAGGTTAAGTTTCAATCATTTGATGAATGCGAGAAGAGCTTCCAGGAGTTAAAGACTAGATTGACTACTACACCCATTTGAACTTTTCCTGATGGGATGGAGGACTTTGTATCATATTGTGATATATTGAGAGTTAGATTGGATTGTGTGTTGATGTAGAGACAGAAGGTAATAGCCTATGCTTTAAGACAACTTAAGGTTCATGAGTGGAACTATCCAACCTATGATCTTGAGTTGACAGCAGTGGTGTTTGCACTTAAAATCTGGTGCAACTACTTATATGGAGTGCACATGTATGTGTTCACTGACCATAACAACTTGCAGTATGTCTTCAACCAAAAAGAGCTCAACCTGCAATGAAGGAGAAGGTTAGAATTTCTCAAGGATTAGACATGAGCATTCTCTACCACCCAAATAAAGCTAAAATTGTTGCTGACTCTCTTTTTTCACAATGGGTAGCACGACCCATGTGCAGGAAGGAAAGAAAGAGTTAGTGAAAGACCTACATAGATTGGCTGGATTGGGAGTCCAACTTAAGGATGATGATGATAGAAGAGTCAATGTTTAGAGTGGGTCAACATCATCTCTAATGGCAGAGGTAAAAGAGAAGAAAGATCGAGATCCTATCATACTATAATTGAAGAAGGCTATCCACAAACAAAAAGTGATGGTCTTCTTCAAAGAGGGAGATGGGGTGCTAAGATACCAGAGTAGGTTATGTTTTCTCGTGTTGATGGTGTTCGAGAGAAAATCAAGGCTAGATCCTATAACTCTAGACATTCCATTCATCCTGGATCTACCAAGATGTACCACTACTTGAGGGAAGTCTATTGGTAGAGTTGAATGAAGAGGGATATCACTGAGTTTCTTTCTAAGTGCACAAATTGCTAGAAAGTCAAAGTTGAACATCAGAGGTGATGTGGATTAGCACATAGCTTTGAAATTCTTGAATAGAAGTGGGAGATGATCAACATGGACTTCATTATAGGTCTACCGAGGTCTTGAAGGCATCATGATTTAAAATGGGGGATTGTCGACATATGACCAAATCAGCTCACCTATTGGCAGTCAAGAAAACTATCATTGTGGATGAGTATGCAAAGTTGTACATCCAAGAGATTACGAGGTTTCATGGAGTTCCCTTGTCCATCATCCTAGACAGAGGAATTCAATTCACCTCCTAATTTTGGAGATCTTTCCAGAAGGGTTTGGGTACTAAGGTAAATCCGAGTACAACCTTACATCCACAGATAGATAGCTAGGCAGAGCATAGCATTCGTACATTAGAAGATATGTTGAGAGCCTGTGTCCTTGACTTCAAAGGAAATTGGGATGATTATCTACCATTGATTGAATTTGCATATAACAATAGTTATCATGCAAGCATTCAAATGGCCCCCTATGAGGCTTTGTATGGGAGGAGATGTAGATCACCTTTTGGGTAGTTTGAGGTTGGAGAAGCCGAGTTGATTAGACCTGAACTTTTCTACCAATTGATGGAGTAGGTAAAGGTCATTAAAAAGAGGTTGAAAATGGCCCAGAGTCGCCAGAAGTCTTACATCGATGTAAGGAGAAGAGAATTAGAGTTTGAGGTAAATGATTGGGTGAACTTGAAAAAATCACCTATGAAGGGTATCATGAGATTTGGTAAGAAGAGAAAGTTGAGTCCTTGCTAAATTGGTCCCTATCAGATTATGAAGAGGAATGGGAAGGTTGCTTACGAGTTGGAGTTGCCTTCTGAGTTAGATGTAATCCATCCTGTATTTCACATTTTGATGTTGAAGAAGTGCTTGGGAGATCCTGCCTTGGTGATTCCTATTGAGAGTATTGGAGTGAAGGATAGCTTGTCCTACGAAGAAATTTCAATCCAAATCCTTGATCATCAGGTTCGCAAGTTGAGAACCAAAGAGATTGCCTCAGCCAAAGTCTTGTGGAGAAATTAATTCATTGAGGAAACCATGTGGGAAGCTAAGAAGGATATGAGAGCAACTTACCCGCACCTATTCGTGCCCAATGATGACAATGTTGATGGTAATGTTCCCATCCTTGACTTACTTGATGTTTCTATTTTTGAGTTGGTGTGTCTATTCTTGAGTTTGAGTAGAGTTTATTAAGGTTAATAAGGAGTCGAGAGTTTGAGTTGTTGAGTAAGTATTGAGATAAGTCTTGGGTCTATTCGTGCCTTGATACCCACCTCTACTCATCATTCAAGGACAAATGGTCCCAAAGGGGAGATAATGTAATGCCTGATAAAATTAACAAAATACTCATAGAGGAGAGATGTGCACATAATGTGTCTTCCCATGCTTTGATGGCAAATTTGAGACCAGATTTGTGACCAGAATAATAAATTGAGTAGGAAAATAGTCTTGATAGATTTTTAGAGAAATCGAATCAAAGGATAATTTTTTGATATGAAAATGGAAACTAGTGTAGGTGTGCGATAGGGTCACGATGCGCCACCATTACAGACCAACACTTCTTTTTTTTAATTTTTTTGATGGGATAGGAAAACTCGTTCGGAGAATTTTTAGCTAAAAACACCTAATCTGTGCCCAGTCCGCATCATGGATGTGTGTTTCGAGGAGAATATTTTTTTTTCTTTTTTGGTGAGGGACATTTGAGACATTTTTCAACCCCTCCTAAACTTAAACTATGATTAAATAAGTCATTTTTAGTCGAAAAAACTTTTCTAAAACCACTCTAAAGCCTGCAAATGCACAAACTAGAATAGAATTCTTTAGAGGAAAGAAAAGAAGTGAGGGTTCTTGAGGTAGAGGACGAATCATTCTTCAATTCAAGGTATGTAACGTGACCTAAAACATTAGATTGTGTTTATCTATGTGCCCTTTTATCTACTTGAGTTAAGTTCATGGGTAATAATTAAATAACGTAAATCCTGTGATCTTGAGTTCTAAGTTCTTATACATGTTTGAATCTTCAAGGATGTACGTGAGTAAGCGGATGAGTTGCGTTGTTAAAATCAAGAAAGGGGAATATTAATTGTATGCTTGATACCTTAGCCCTTAAACTTATTACTTTCCTTGCATGCTAACTAATTTAAGATTATGAATCTATTTTTCTGATCTGAGTAAGTTGAGCCTGAGAAGTATATTTTCTTGTTTCATATATGCATGTGATATATACTTAATATGTGTTATGTGTTGAGCTTGGATGATATGATGTACTTGGCCGTAATTACTGAGAGTCTTGCATGATGTGAGTTAGAGTCTTGAGTTGCATTGTATAAATGATTGTTCAAAGTTATTGAGTTGTTGAGTAATTGAGTTGAGTTATTTAGAACTGAGTTGACGTAATTGAGATGAGTTAAAGAGGTAAGCTTGAGTTAATTTTCATGACCACATTAGTCTTGGAAGAAGTATTGAGCACCGGGTTGGGTGATTGAGGAGCACCCCAAAACTACATTGCCTACATAGGATAATCGTGCAGTTAACTTTAGCAGCTCACGTCCCAATAGATAGTCATTCTCTTTGGAATCGAGAAAGAATAGAGGTTGGTGTTCTTTATCGTGACAAGTTTAGGGCAGGCGTGGCAACGACGTGTTTTCATTGTACATCACTGAAGCTCATTATGGGGTGGAGAGTTATGTCGGTTAGACAAAATTCCAAGGAACACTTGAGTTGAACATATCATGATGTGCGAACTAAGTTTCATTAAACATAGTGTCTAATTTAGAAGCACAAATTTCAAACTTTAGACTTGTATAATTTATTTGAGTTGATTTATGAGATGAGGAGTTGAGTCTTGAGTCGAGTCAATTGGTTGAGTCTGAGCCTTATCTATTTCTTGAGTTATTTTACATACCATACACTCCATATATTGACGCCACTCAGTGCTGCATCATTTCATGATGCAGATACAGGTGATAGAGGACTTCAGCAGGCTCACCGTTGAGGTTCAAAGTTCATGAGTCCAGATTTTGTGAGCCATCGTCGCCATTCAAAGGATCCTTCTTTTTATTTCACTAGTCTTTCCATTTTCTTTAAGTTAGGTATCCATGGGTTGTCATGGTACCATCTAAACAATTAAAGGTAGAGGTTTTGGGACCTCAAGTTGAGTATTGTTGAGCATTTCATTTTCTAAACTGGATTTATTTGGATATTATTTTATGGCGTCTTTGTCTTTGTGTTAATATTTTTACTAAGTATTCTTTCGCTATTGAGTAAGATGTGATGATAAGACCAGGTGGTTCTCTTGGAGAATTAGAAATGGTTCTTCAGGTGCCGGCCATACCGAGGGTACTTGCCTAGGGCATGACATTGATTCAATTAACCTGATATAGGCATGAATTTCTCATCAGGTTCGTGAAGCCTTTGGCTGCATTTGTGATGGTCATGAAATTTGGACTCCGCATTCATAAGACTAAGACTGAAGCTTGGCTTTTTGTTTGTAGCACTGTACATATCACTACTAGTTTTTAGAAGGGATTTTGTATGTATATATGTTTGTGGTGTTCTTGATTCACCTCCTACTATCCTTGTAATTTTATTCTTCCACTTAATTTATATCTTTAAACACAATACTTGCTATTCTGAGTTATGAGTTAGATTACCTACTGGTAGGTCATAGTAGATACCATCATAACTCAAGAAACAAAATCGTAATAAGTTGGTATTCGACTTCTAAGTTGACAAGTCTCACTTGTACAACATTAATCCTAGTAGTGTCATACAAAAAATACAAAGATATTGAGGCGATGGGGTGTCTCTAGAAGTATCCTTTATTTTGTATCACTTTCATGTAGTGTGTCCTATTAGTTTTATGTAATCTCACTTATTTAATTCTTTCCCAAGATGGCTTATACATACGTTCTATAGTTGGTAGTGACCCACCATATCCATTTGATAGATCTCTAGTTAGGGGTACAAATTAACCACGAGGTTTATGAAAGCATTGTAGTATTTACTAGAGATAAAGATAAGGATCTAGAGCTAGCAGCTGAGGACCAAACCCTCTTATTCCTCCTTAGTCAGAGGGGCAGGGACCACCACAACCACCAACCACACTTGCTATTATTTAAACTTGCAGTTGGACATTGACCAACTATAGACAATTCTTGGGGTTTTCATCCAGCCCTGGTCCCTGCTCCATCCTCAACTCTGGCTATACTATCCTCTCGGTTAGCTTGTAGTGGCATCTCTAAAGGGTCAGCCTTAGCCAACACTTGTTGTAGCTCATCCTATATCTTGTATGGAGTCATACATTTATAGGAGAAAAATATGCTTAGGGTTTTTATGATATTATCACTGCAAATGTTTTCTGGATGATCCAAAAGGATGCTAGGAGTTTCTCACTACTTGAAGAGTCTAAGGACCTGCAATTTAGAAGGCTAGAAATGCCAAAAAGGTGGAACTAGAAAGATTTCATAGGTAATGTATGAGCTTAATTTATGGCCTATGGTTCATTCCATGAGTCATAGACCAGGCTTGTGGAGTGAGAGTTCCAGATTAAGAAATTTGACTAAGTGTTAAGGCCATCCACAAAAGGACTTTATGGTCCGTAGAGAGAATTATGAACTGTAGAAAGGTGTCATAGATTGAAGCCCTGAGTTAATGAAAAATATGGGTTTCTAAAGTTACAACCATGAACAACATGATAACTCATGGTCTTGATTACACATCGCAGTTTGGTCTCATGGTTAGGGTTTAGAAGAATGGAATATTTTTACTAAGTATGGGAGGAACCACAAAGGGTTCTATGACCCGTTGTTTGATCTATGAGTCATAGACTAGTCACATGGATAGAACTTTTATAAATTAGTTTTTAAAGACTGCAAAAAGAGAAAAATATGAAACCAAAACACAACTTGTGGTTTGGTTTATGGCTCAAAAATGGGGTCGTGGATGTGTTTTGGCAGTTATAATGAAGAGCATTTTTGTCCATTCCTCGTATTCTGATATAAAGTGAGAATACTCTCAAGTCAAGGCTAGATCAAGGTTAGGGTTTTCTTTTATGGATTTACTCTTCCAGCTTCTTTAAACCTTTTCTTAAGGTTATTACTTCTTTAAACATTTTCTCAAGGTCACTCAAAGGTATATGAGTTGGATTTTTGAGTACCTTCAACCGACAAAGTTCTCTATTAAATCCTTTTTTTCCCTTTTCTTTAGTTTCTTGAAAAATATTAAGCTACATGAGCATGATTTTAATGATATTTTTATGATGTATTTACATACATTATGACCTTAATGATGTAGTATGATGTTAAACATTGAGATTTCATGATGTTTAAGTTGATGTCTATGATTTCCCTACTTAGGGTTTTTTCATTGATATGTGGGCTATTTAATACTAGTTTTAAAGTTACATATTCTATAATGATTCATCTACTATTTCATCTAATCATGTGATTTCAAGTTAATGCATAGATCTACTAAGTTTATGATGAAGCTATATGTATGATGTTAAGGATAACGACTGTGAATTAAGCTTTTAAGTTAATACTCTTGTCAAATATACGCATGTTGAAATTTTCCTTACAAGGTATTAACATGGACCCTCAACATGAAAGACCGATTCTCACTTGGCTAATTTCTGTGGTTTGAGCTACTCCTATAAAATTGCTACTTGTTATTCTAAGTTACATTACATGGCTATGTATAAGCTTTAAAGTGTTTGATGGGACTGACTAGGCACCGAATTAGGCATCCAGTTGGGTTTCAGTAAAGGAACCCCAGTAGTAACACTTTATCCCATTAACTATGTTCCACCATAGGAGCCCTTGTAGAGAAGGCTAGTGAATCCACATAAGCAATAAGTGATAAAGACATATGCATACTTATATGATGGATTTCCACCTGGGAAGTGGTCTCCCCGTGCCAACATAGTGGGTTATGTTGGATTCTATGCAGTAGCTGACATGGTCTTACATCTCAATTACGGTTGATTCCTATAAAATGTGAAGTTTTATGTCTTTGTTTAATCACATGTGTTTCATATGATGCATTGGTTTTATTGTACATTGAGCTCTACGTCTTTGAATGATGATATTACAATTCCACACACAGTTACTTCTTAATTTTATGGATGATGGCATTAGAATTTCATATTCATATTACATCTCACATACTTAGTACAATCTAATGTACTAACACATATTTTGCCTACATAATGTCACTATATAGGGAACAACATTCCACCTCCTCCACTGGCACGTGCATAACTTCCAATGACTGAGACTAGTAATCTGGTGAGCCATTAGTTCGAGGACTCCACCTTCTTTCTTTCATTCTATACACTTGAGACTCCTATATATTTTGAGTTGTTCCATGGATACTTTTACTTTCTATCTTATTTTCTAATCTTTTGTATTTGACGGGAACCATGAATATACTTTGGTTGCCGTTAAATCTTATGTAGTTTGGTATGTTTGGACAATAAAGTTTGATGGGATGTAGCTTGGATTTAAACTTGAATGTTCCCTTAGTCCTATTCCAATTTTAATTTTTGCGCTGTGATTGTTTAATTACATATGAATGCTTGATGTATGCTAAGATAGCTTGGGTGAAGTACCTTCAGATTCCTTATTCATCATGTTATGACTAGGAGCTAGGTTTAGATCACGACAAACTTGGTATCAGAGTGCGAGATTTGAAATGTTCATTGGATGTCCAACACATCACGTTGAATAGAGTCTTTTGCTGTATAACAATGATTTCTTTTTCTATTTCTATATCATGCCACCAAAGGGAGCACAATACCTAGAGAGGTGAATGAAGAACAAACTCCTCCACTACCTTGAGAGGTGAACGAGGATCAAGCTTCTTCTATACGATAAGAAAAAGGAGTCACACATGTGGAGTTCTGAGCCACATTTGTAATGTTAGCAAACTCTTGTCCTACTAAGCCAATAAGGAGGTTAAACTTCCTTTTCAACGACCTTCACTGGCAACAAAATTTTGGGACTTCATGAGGATGAGCCTGCTAGAATACTATGGTTCCAAAGTCAATCAAAGCTTGATGAAATTCATTGATGAGGCATATAAAATTGTTATCGTGATAGGAGTGCCATCATAAGAGAAGGCTGAGTTAATGGCCTACCATCTCAAAGGTGTGGAAAAATATTTGTATCTCCAATTGGTTGACAAAAGGGGTAAGGGAATAGGCCAAATTGAATAGAAAAAGTTCAAAGGAGCATTCTTGGACAGGTTATTCCCCTTGGAGATAAGAGAGGAGAAGGTGCAAGAATTTATTAACTTGAAGTAAGGGCACATGAGTGTGAGGGAATACTCTCTCAAATATACAAAGCTTTCCAAGTATGCACCATTTATGGTGGTGGATCCACGAGCAATAATGAGCAACTTCATCTTTGGGATGTCAAATTTGGTATCCAAAGAATGTAAGATCGCTTTGCTCATGAAAGATATGGACATTTCCCACTTTATGACATATTTAGAGAAAATTGAAGAAAAAAATTTAAGGGAGTGTGCTAGGGAGTGCAAGAGGGCTTGAGTAGATAGTGGTGGCCATGGCAAATTTCAAGGTGGCCAACGATGTCGCCTTAGCTACACCTCCTTTTTGAACATTAAAGCAATCATTGTGAAGATATATAACTTAACCAAGTTTAGGGTCGAACCCACAGGGAATATGGTAGACTTAGAGTAATTTAAAGCAATTCAATTAGATTAACCTACTTATCTCCCCTAAAAGGGGGGGGGGGTTAATTTGTAGAAATAAATCCTAGACTAGGACAAGTGTGTGAAATCGGTAAGAAGAGTGGCTAGGGTATTGCGTTCTCTATGATTCCCTAACTTGGTATTACTAGATAATCAAATTCTTTTCTAGTGTGTAGCACGTAGAATGGTAAGTTAAGTTTACCAAACCCTTTGATTTAAGCAAGAGGTAAATTTCACTATGTGATTTGGTTCATCCCCGTAGCGTGACATTACTAACTCTTACCTATTATTTCAGTACAATCTCCCCTTGATCCAGTTTGGTTGATTAGATAAGAAACATCAATCAAATCCTGTTAATTAATCTATTTTCCTATTCATTACTACATTGATCCAGTTAGTAACACTAGGTGAGTTCTAATGTTAGCCATCATTAAAGACAATCAAAACAAAGATAATTAATTAATACATGAATGCACACTTTCTAAGAATTACGAATTATTTAATTTTACCTTGTTAGCTCTTCATAGTTCCCATAACCCTAGTTGTAGATTTACTACTCATATTCAGTGTGGATGCAAGGATCATGATATTGACTAGCATAATTAAGCACATACACGAATGAAATTAAGAATAAGAAATCCAAGCTCTTCAATGAATATCACAAGTCTGAATTAAGATCACAAAATATTATTTTTCCAAGTGTCTTACAATGTTTCTCACTAATTCTCTATGGTTTCTTATGAAAAGTAACCTAAGAAGCCTATTTATAATATTTAAAATACAAAGCCAAATCAAAATAGGAGAACTAACTCAGCAGGTACTATGGATATCTTTATGGGCAGTATAAAGTTCTACAGTCCATAATTGTGGCTTCATGGATTCCATATGCAAATCTAGGGTTGACTTCTATGAGACCTATCTACGAGCCATTTAAAGTTTTATGGCACGTGGAGGTCTAATTATTTTTCAACAACATTCCACTTTCTGATCCTCAAGGTATGACACCAATCTATGACTCATACACTATTTTACAGCTCATCTGTATATTCATAGATACAACTTCGAAAAATATCTCCTTCATTAGATTTTGCTATGAAACCTAATCTATGGCTTATTGAAACTTTCACCGTAAAGGGTGTCATTGAACAACAAACATTTCAATTTTTGCACACTTAGCCTAAAATTCATGCCAACCTCTATAATCCTACAAAACAAACATAAAAACATATCAAATATACTAACATCACTTTCAGAACACACAAAATTTCAAGTTCTAAGCATAAAATGATGTATCTTGACAACACATCGACACCCTCAACTTAAAATTATTGCTTGTCCTCAAGAGATGGACTCATTCTACATAAACAATACAGTAACACATAGATCTCAATCTAAGACACACATCATCTTAGACTCAAGCATAAATACCCACACCACTTATAAAAACATATCTGATAGCACAAACCAATGTAGAACAATACATATGATAGTGCAAGTATGATAAACAAGATAATCATTAATAAGCAACATTCACTGCGTTAGTCTAAAATTAATAGTGCAATGCAAATTCCTTCACAGAAAGAAGTCCTATATTCCAGTCATGATGATATTTTCAAATTCAATGTTTGGGACTATACAAAATCACTTATTGTCACAAAAGACATTCAAATACCATACTCAATACCATATGCTTGTCCCTATACTCGGTATTACAAACTTTAATTATGAAATGACCCTAAAAAGTGCCTGAAAATGTGTCTTGGAAGTGCCCATAATTCATAATTTTCATATATCTTAAAATTAGTGCATGATATCTAAAATCAAATTTCATATTCGTGATCAGTGGGTAAAATTGAGTGGAAAATGCGTCTAACCCCGATTTTAGAGTAACCGTATCAAAATTTTCATTTTCAAAGTTTGCAAATTCCAGAGATGATCCGCACCCCTAGCGTGACGGGGCCAAGGCATGGATCAGTGTTATTTTTGCCAGTTTTTAGTTGCTTAGTCCAAGGCCTTTGGGTTTTGGGCCTAATCCATCCCATGCGTAAAAACACCTATACTTAGTCATTTTTCAACCTCATATCATATAAGGCTTTTGCCAAAACCTTCTCAAACACTTAGACAAATATTTTACTCAAATCAAGGGTCCCAAACTCATTATGGATTTTAAGGAATTCACTCAAGCTTCAAGTTCTTATCTCAATCTTCATCAAGGAATTCTTAAAGGTTGAGGTATGTGGATTTCAACCATTGGGTCCTTCCACCTATGGTGCCCAAGCTTACTTTTTAGATAAATTGTATCTTTCTAATTTGATTTCCTTATAGGTCTTGTTATTATGAATTTGACTATGAAATATGTTGGGGTTACATAAAAGGGTGACTATTTAAGAATACTTTGAGGTATGAATTTATGATATATTTTGTGAATTGATGGAGGGTTTCAATGTATATTGCAAGAGGGTATTACCAAGTATTGGTGGGTCTATTTACTTTAAATTTTCTTGCATGATTTCACTCTTAAATCACATGATTTTATACTAGCATTGCACACCGCCAAGTGTTTGATAAAAATGTTCAATTTTGGATTCTTGATCTATTGATGATCCATTGTGTGACCGATGACTTTATGATGATAAAAGGAAGGTATATATGTGTTAATTTTATGAAAGCTATCTATAGTGTTGCAAGTTAACCATACCTTGTTGAGGGGGGTGCTATATATCAATCACCAAAGATGGTAGAGTGTGATAACCACTAACCAATTTGAGGGGTTGATACCTCAAACACCATGGATGGTAGGGTGGGACAACCATCAACGAATTGAGATATTGATACCTCAATCACTCTAGATGGTAAGGTATGACAATCATCAACCAGTTGGGGGGTTGATAACTCAATTACCATGGATAGTAAGATATGACAATGATCAACTAATTGAGGGATGGATACCTCAACCACCTTTCCAAGGGGGTGGTAGGCCTATGACTCCATAATGATAGTCTCTAACTATACATGTCATATGTTCTATAAATGCTTTTTTTACTTCAATCATCATTCATGCATGTAATGTTGCTAATATACTATCTCTTGCTTATGATTATGCATTTCGATTAAGTTGTCTATCTTTTGTTGTATTACATCCTACATACTTAGTATATTCAAATATATGAACACATACTCTACGCCTACATGATGTTACCATGTAAAAATTGGAGCTCCTCATAATAATCCTACTCATGGCTAGTTTTAACATCTTGAAGATAGCTTATGGTGAATCCTCAAGTTTGGGGATATTAGCCTATATCTCTTGCTTATGTTTTTTCCTTATGCTGAATACTTTGATACTAAAATGGTGAGCCCAGAAAGTTTGTCTTACTCCCCGCCCAATCTAAGTTAGAGGTGTTGTTGGACATTTGTTGTAATTAAATTTGAACCTTGACTCTTTATAATATATGCTATTAAACTCTTCTCTTAGTCTCTATCTTTAGTTGTATTCTCTTGATGTTGTTACTTTGCTTCCGCGACCAAGGATGTGTGAATAATATGCTAAGAGGCTTGGTTAGAAACCCTTCGGGTTCCCATTCGCCATGTCATATCTAGGACCTAGGCTTGGATCGTGATAGATTGCTTGGACTAGGATCACTATTGGATATTATTGGCTTGTAACGTAAGCTCAGGGGTTTTTGGTATGATGTTTTGGGAACATAGTGACTAAAGGCCCTCTTAGACACTGCATTATGCTAACATTGTCTTATTCCAACTCATTCGCCCTTCCTCTCATTTCAAGCTTTTCTTGGTGCCTTACTCTCATTTTTAGCTCATTACCTTTTGTTTTCGCACCATTTTTTTCTTTTTATCTTATCGCTTAGGCATGTACTGATTGTTCTTGCACCCAGAGCAAATTTTCTCCCTTTTCCCATGTATGACTAGCTTCCTCCTCATTTTATGTTTTTACCCTTACACCAGTCACCCTCAACTTAGGCTTTTAGCCTATTTTAAGGTGCACAATGTCCAACCTATGAACTAGGGACACTTTTGGTAACCACCCTCAACTTAAGCTTTTTGCCTCAGTCAAGGTGCAAAATATTCAATAAGGACCAGGGCAAGTTTCAGGAATTTACATTTAACAAGGCTAGGTATCTTAAGTTTTTACAAAGAAAAGGGTATATGGAAGGCTCAAGTACTCGAATCAAGGGATACATTAAATATTTGGTTGGTTACTTAGGGTAAGTGGACTAATATGAACAATGGACTAAGATCTTTTCCTAACCAACTAACCTATAGTGTAGGTCAGAGTAACGGGGCAAGTTCTACACTGAAGCACAAAATAAGAATTTAGAGAGAAAGGTCACACACACATGACATTGATTACACCATTAATAATGACTCCCAGATCATACTTTTCATCATAATTTTTCCTCACTTATCAGTATGCGCACTGTCAAACAATTAAACATGCATGGGTTGCTATTAGGACTAACTAACAAAAATTTTGGTAGGTATCATTTTTCACACAATAATAGACATATGCCATGGACATTAGTCCTACATGCTGGTACTATTGTGTACATATCCTAAACATGCTAGTTCAACAAAAAGTAAAAATCCTTAAGGAAAAAGAATATAGGAAGGAAAACCCCTTGGATTTAAAATTTGGGGTAGTTATAGGACAAGGTTACTTATACTTCGTTGAGGCCTACAACTACCCATACACCATGGTAAAAACAATGCATTGTCCTCAACTCAATAAATAAAATTGTAAAGCATAGAACATACTTGGGTGCCTAAGCGCTTGTCTCTACCTTGGGTTCCCTCCCAAACAACATCAGATTTATTGTTGCAACACGACTTAGACATCTTGGGCACTCAGACTTCACCATACGTCCATGGTTCCACTATTTTCACTTCTTCGACATTTCCAAGATACAATTTGACTCTTTGTCCATTCACTTTAAATTTTGCACCATTTCTCTTCTCCAACTCAATATCCCCATAGTCGAAAGCATGTGTTACTCTAAAAGGTCCCAACTATCTGGATTTGAGTTTCCCAAGGAACAACTTTGATATGGAGTTATATAGAAACACTAAGTCCTCTGGTTCAAGTTGGTGAGTCTTTATGCGATGATCATGATGCAACTTCATACTTTGTTTATACTTGAGGCTCTTATATTCCTCTAATTAAAATTTATCAAGCTCGTTGAATAAGTGCCTTCAATTTAACTTTGTCAAGCTTATTGAATTGGCTCAGCCTTGAGTTCACCGCATCTTTCTAGTCTAGATTCAACATTTTGAGCTCCCACATTGCCTTGTGCTCAAGCTCTGGCAAGTAACAAGCTTTATGAAAGACAAGTTGGTAGGTAAAAATACCTATAGGGGTCTTAAATGTAGTCTAGTATGCCCATAATGTGTCATTAATCTTCCACGACTAAGCTATCCGATTTGCATTTATTCTTGGATAGAATCTGTTTGATTTCCCCATTAGACACCTCCACTTGCACACTTTTTTTTAGGATGCTAGGGTGTTACCACCTGATGCTTTACTCCATATTTTTCAAGTAGAGCCTTGAACAATCTATTCATAAATGGGAACCTCCATCATAAATGATCACCCTAGGGGTGCCAAACCTTGAGAAGATGTTCCTTTTTAGAAATGCTGTGACACTTTTCCTTCATTGTTGTGGAGATCGACTACCTCTACCCATTTTGATACATAATCTATATCCATAAAGATATATTTTTTCCCATGTGCACTAACAAATAGACCTATGAAATCTATCCCCGCGATATTGAATAATTCAATCACTACAATGAGGTTTAGAGGAAGCTCATGCTTGCGGGAAACACCACCTTATATTTGGTATCTATCACATGCTTTGACATATCAATGGGCATCTTGGTGGATGGTCTACCAATAGTAGCCACAATGCAAGATTTTATGTGTTGTCTAGACTATACTATGATGCCTACCTACTAGAGATGTGTGGCATGCCTCTAAGATACTCATCATCTCTACCTCAGGGATGCAATGACGAATAATCCCATCAACACATACACGAAACAAGTACGGATCATCCCTGAAGAACTTTCTCACATCAGAAATAACCTTATGATGCTGGTGAGTATTGAAATCTGACGGCATAATATCACTAACCAAATAGTTTGTATAATCTACAAACCATGGTATCAAGTCATGGGAACTTGCGGTGCTAGTGAGTAGTCAAATGTAGCGGCACATTATCACTAAACAAATAGTTTGCATAGTCTGCAAACCATGGTATGAAGTCATAGGATGCTGCCAACACTCTTCATGAGGGAATGAATCATCAATCTCCACCCTATTGTCAAACTTTTCTATGGAGCTGTCTTTTAATCTGGAGAGGTAGTCTGCAACCTGATTTTTAATCTGATTTATGCCAATAACATCAAAGTCAAATTCTTGAATAAGGAGTACCTATTGAATCAATCTCAGATTTTCATCCTTCTTTGCCATGAAGTACTGCAATACCGAATGGTCAATGTGCACAATGACTTTGGTTCCTAAAAGATAAGACCTAAATGTTTCAAATGCAAAGATCACTATGAGTAGATCCTATTCTATGGTAGTGTAATTCTTTTGTATTATATTTAGGGCATTGCTGGTGTAGTATATAGGATATAGTACCTTTTTCTTACACTGTCCTAACACTACAGTGAGTGCAACCTGGCTTGCATTACACATTATTTTGAAGGGCTTCGACCAGTCTGGAGTTATGATGATGGGGGCCAATATCATCTCTTGCTTTAGTTCTTCAAAGGATTTTAGGCATGCATCATCAAACATAAACTTATCGTCCTTCTCAAGTAGTTTGCACAAGGGATATGCAAATCTTAGAGAAGTTCTTTATAAAGTGCCTATAGAATCCTGCATGGCCTACGAAACTCCTCACACCCTGTACAATGATGGGTGGAGGAATATTTTCAATCACCTCTACTTTAGCTTTATAAACCTTGATTTCCTTTATGGAAATTCTATGCCCTAACATGATACCTTCCTTTACCATGAAGTGACACTTTTCGCAATTGAGCACTAGATGGCATGCTTCACATTTTCTAAGCATAATATGCAAATGCTTTACTCAATCTTCAAAAGAGTCACCAACCACACTAAGCCATCGATGAAGACCTCTATAGTGTCCTCTACCATGTCTGAGAAAATGGACGTCATGCATCTTTGGAATGTTGCTAGCTCGTTACACAACTCGAATAACTTCCTCTTAAATGCGATGTTGCTGAAGAGCATGTGAACATGGTCTTCTCCTAATCCTCTAGAGCAATAGAAATCTAATTATATCCCAAGTAACCATCAAGAAAACAATACCAGCCCTTTCTAACCTGGTAGTATAGCATTTGGTCCATGAATGACATAGGGAAATTATCCTTTTTTGTCAGTACATTGATCTTTCTGTAGTCCATGCACACCCTTCGCCCAATGATTGGTCGCATCAAAATCATCTTGTTTCTAGTATTTGGGACCATAGATAATGCCCTTTTCTTCCAAACAGACTGGACTGGACTCACCCATTCATTATCGGCTATAGGATGGATCACCCTTACGTCCAGCCACTTGATGATTTCTTTGCGCATGACCTTTTGCATAGGTGGGTTAAGATGCTTTTGGTGCTCAATACTTAGCTTGTAGTCCTTGACCAATTAGATTTTATGAGTGCACACCATAGGAGGGATACCAATAATGCCTGCAATTATACATTCGATAACCTTTTTGAACTACTTGAGTACCATAAATAGAGCATTAACCTGTTTGTTGTTAAGGTCCACAATGACTATGAATGGAAAAGGTGATTTTGGCATCCAAAAATGCACATCTCATATAAGATCGAAAAGCCTTCAATTCCATTACTAATGACTCCTCAATTAATGATCTAATAGGTGAGATTCTTGATTTTGCAGGTCCAACTCCAGCTTAGTTTTATGCCTAGAGAAGTATGAAACCTCTAGTGCCTTTACTGTCTCCTCATAATTTGGGATACCATCACCCTCACAGTTTATCAACACTGCATCCAGGGTGTCAACACCTAATCTCCCCTTAGGTGGTAACTCTTTTTCTACATCATTAATACTCTTAATGTTAAAGACTACCTTCAAATCATCATCCTTCTTTGCATATTGGAAGAGCTTGAACACGACCCCATCTTGAACTAATCTAAACATGAGTTGGCCCCTCTCTATATCCACTAATGTGTGTCTGATGGATAAGAAAGGCCTTTCTAGGATGATTGGGACTTAGAGTAAATGCAAATCGAATATATTGATCTAGTAATCTTGATGATGCACTATTAGCCATACCGGACTGCATTTAAGACTCCTATTGGCATGTCTCCCTACTAGCTTGTCTTTGGGAAGGCATGTCTTTTTCCTATAGAGCTTGAACATAAACCAATGTGGGCCTTAAAGAAGTTAAATCTTGATTGGGTTGTTGCTGCATAATCTAGGTTTGCTTAACTTATTAAGCTTGATGAATTTCATCTGTGGGCATCAAGCTCGGCATTATAAAAACAAAGAATGAAATTTCAACATGATTATCGCATCAAATGTTGTCAGTTTGCACTAGGGGAATTAGTATTACTCTACAATTCCAGATTGAGGTTGTTCCCTAGAAAGCTCAAATCTAGATGGATGGGACCTTTCCAAGTGGCACAAGTCTTCAATCATGGTGCCATTGAGCTAGAGAAATGAGATGGAGGAACTTTCAAAGTCAATGGTCAATGAGTCAAACTTTACATGGGAGACATGGAGGAGATCAAATTAGTGGAAGAGTGGGACCTTGAAGATATATAAGGAAGCACACCTTCCACTTTGTGCCACAACAACAAATTAGAGGAGGCAACCCAACATATGACCCCATGTTTTTATTTTTTTTGTACATTATTTTTTGTAGGGTGTGAGTAATTGTGGAATAGGGTGAAGTTTGGGTAGCTTTTAGTCTATAGCTATCCCAATTTTTGATCCCGAGGTTTTCTTGCCTGTGTTATTTTTCCTCATGGATATTTTATTTTATGTTGAACTAGCATATTAGGAGTAGTAGCTAATATTTGTAGAATATGGTATTTACTCTTTTGGCATGTATCTTGTTTGTGATTATTTATGAAATATTTTGAAATTTTGGTACCCATGAAAATTGTGTTGATTAGTAGTTATGTTGCAATCATGCATGTTTGAATGGTTTGGCAATGTTTGTTCTAATTAAGTGAAGGCAAGTTGATGATTGAAGCAATTTATGAGTCTTTGTTAACTATGTGTGCAATGCCATGTCTCTGTAGCTAATTTTGTTGTATTCGTGCATTATGTACTGATATCGAATTTACCCTATTACTTTGAGTTGGACTGGATTATAGGGATTAGGAAGAGATCTTTGGCCCTTATTTTTTGATTTACTCCACTTTTGCCTAAATGACCAACCAAATAAAAGAATCCATCCCTTGTTCCAAATGTTTGAGCCTAACCTTGTCTAGTGAAACACCTTGATATTAGTCCTGGTCTATCCTTGAACATTGTGAACCTTAACTAAAACAAAATGCTTAAGTTGAGGGTGGCAACTAAAAAGTGGCCATGGTTTGGGGATTGGATATTATGTAATTCACCACAGGCTAAAAGCCTATGTTATGGGTAGCTTATGTTGTGGTATAATAGCAAAATGAGGTGGTGAATTGGGAATAGAAAAAAGAGTAGAAAGTCATGTACCGGGTAAAAAAAAAGAGAAAAGATGCCTTAGATTGAGTTGAAAAAGCAAAATGAGTTTGAAAATATGGCACAAGCTGAAAAATAAAGAGGAAGTACCTGGAAAAGCAAGAAAATGAAGGAAAGGATAGAAGAAGTTGAGAATGATTAAGTTGGTAAGGTGAAAGTGTTGAAAGGTGTGGTTCAAGGTTGGCCATTAGTCACTAATTATCCATATTTCATACCAAAGCCCCATTAGCCTATGTTACAAGCCTATGAAGTCCTAAAGTGATCCTAATCCAATTAGTGAATAGTGTAGGTTATGAGTATATGGGCAAGCTTATGGTATTGCTCGTCATGCATGAATATCATTTGTGAGAGTGAGTATGCTTGAACAGTCCCATGACCAACTTTTGGAAAGTATGTTGAGTGTTAAAAAGGGACTTCTTTTCTGTGAGGGCATTTGCATTATATAATTAGCATGTGACTTGTTTAGTGAGTGTAAAACTCCGTATCTTGTCATAGTTGGATTGTCAAATGTATCAATATTTTGTGGGTTGCTTATTAGTTACATAATCTTATTATGAAAAAAAGATGTTATGGGTACATGAGTTGAATTTGAGTATGGCCATCGAGTTAATTGCACGTATTGCTTTATTGTCTATCTAGATTGAGTCGTCGCTTAAGGACAACCAACAACTCTAAGTTGAGGGTGTTGATGTGTTGTTAAAATATAGCACATTTGATGCCTAAACTTTGGGATTTTATGTATTCTTAATGTGAATTTTTATGGTTATTATGTGTTTTTGTGTTTGTTTTTGTAAAAAAATAAAGATTGGCTTAATTTTGGGAAAAGTTACAAATTTTGCTGATTTTCAGGACCTACGGACCCCACTAAGCTATGAGTCATAGAGTCAGTCTCGTATTAATTAACAGTATTCAAAAATAAAATATAATAATCAGAAGTTCAACTATAGGAGCTCAAGGTATGAGTTGTAGTCCCTTCTACGACTCATAAAGCAAGGCCTTGTAGCAATCGATAGTGTTGCTCAAAATTGGACCATGAAATGTAAGATTAGACTACCAGAAGGCACTATGGACTATGACTCATAGAGGTGGATCATAGCAGTGAAGTCCAAATGCCAAGTGCTGACCACGAAGTCCCTAGTACCCTACGAGTCGTAACTGCGTCTCGTAGTAGATGCCAACTAGATTTTCTAATTATTTTAAGGATCTTTTTGTAAATATTATAAATAGTATATTTTAGTGTTTTAGGAGTAGCTTTCATTGAATTATTCACATTGTACATAGATTTTAGAGAGGTTCTAAGAGTAGAATTTTAGGGTTTATCTTTGGAGATTCAAATTTGGAGATTAGATTCACTTGTAGGATAACTTCATATTGAAGCTTGTGATTCTAATTGCAAAGTGGGTTTTATTGTTCTTCATTTCTCTTGGGTAAGAAATCTTCCATGTCTTCTTTATTAATTGTTGATTTATTTTCCCAAGCCATGGGTGGCTAAACCCCATAACTTGGAGTTGCGAGAACCATGAGTAGCTAACTTAGAAAACCCAAATTATTTGCACTTCTTGAATTGGGTCTTTGCATGTATTATCCATTTTCCTTCATTTTGCTTATTGTTTGATGATGGTCAACATTGAACCTCACCTAGTGTCATGATCCCAATCAAGGTAGTAATGAATAGGAAAAGAAAATGGGTGACAAAATTCGATTGATATGCTCTCGTCTAATCAACCAAACCCGACCAAGGAGAGGTTGAATAAGACAATGGGTAACGGTTAGTTTGGCACAATATAGTAGCCGGCTTAGCACCACAGTGAAATTCGACTTTCACCTTTACCCAAGGATTAGAAGAACGTAAGTTACCATCCTACATGCAATGTCCTAATTTAGGTTGTGTTATCTAGGGCGTTAAAGTTAGTGAATCATAGGGAACACAATTTTTCAAGTTGTTTTTCAATTCGATTGTCTTTCTATTTTAGTAGTTTAGTTTATTTTTTCATTGATTACTGCAAAACCCCCTACCTTTAGAATTGAGTTATTTGATATTTGGATTGATTGTTGGTGAATCCAAGCAGTAATTCCCATATTCCCTTCAGATTCAACTCTAACCTTGTTTGGTTTTTTAATATTGACGATCGCTTTATCCTCAAAGTGAGAGGTACTACTTGAGAGACATCAAGCAACTATCCATCAATATCCCTTTGATTGAAACTTTAGAGAAGATGTTGGGTTATGCAAAATATATGAAAATTTTGGTTTTAAAGAAGCGGATTGTCAGTCAAGAGCTTTCGAAGGAACTTCAAAATTGTAGTCACTGTCTCAAAAGCAAGAGGACTCAAGTGTTTTTACTATACCTTGTACTATCAGAGATGTAAAGTTCACAAGAACACTTTGCGATTTTGGTGCTACCATCAATTTAATGCCTCGTGTGATTTTTAAGAAGCTTGGTTTGGGTACCCCTACTCCTATTAAGATGTTGTTGTAACGACAAATAGAACAGTCAAGAACCCGGAGGGAATACTTTATGATGTGTTGGTAAAAGTTGACAAATTTATATTCCCAGTAGATTTTATGATTCTTGATTGTGAAGTCAATTTTGAGGTCCCTATTATCTTGGGAAGGCTATTTCTAGCCACAGGGAGATCCCTGGTGGATATGAATTTTGGTCAACTCAGATTTAGAGTGAATGATGAAGAAGTGGTTTTTGATATCTGTTAGTCTATGACACATCCTGATGAGTTTAAAAGAGAGGTTTTGGCAATTAAGAAAGTCTAAGTACTCAAGATGTCTAGGTTGTACCGCGATAGTATGGTTTTGTGGTTATTTGTAATTTTTGAATTCATAAGTAATTGTTTGACTGTGTTTTGCTTGTTACTTTTGACATGGGTTTTGTTGCATGTAGGGTGAATGTGCATGTTATGAAGAGTATGCAGGTAATGGACAAAGATTACATATTTTGCTATGAATTGCACCAGATACAGGTTCTACGACTAGGTTTATGAGACATATTGCACTTTACGACTTATAACCCAATCTCATAGACAACTCCAGGAAGCATAAACACTGTACACTTCTCCCATGAGCCAACTTTATGACTTATAGATCAAACTATGAGTTGTGAATGGGTTTTATGGAACCCAGGTATATTTTTGAATTTTTCTAAGTGTTGAGTTATCTACAAGACCTAGACTTATAAGTCATAGACTAAGCTACGACTAGTAATCGGGATTTCGTAGACCGATCTGGTAAATTTCAAATGTTGACCCGATAAAGTATAAAAGGGGGTCAAATTAATTTTACTCCACTTTTATTCTAATTACCAACGTATTTCCTAAATTTCCTCCCTCCCTCACTATTTTTAATCAAATTTTTGATGACTTCACCAAATTTTCGGCAAGAAATTCCACCACACCTAGTGTTTCACCTATTTGCATCCCTTCTTCGTCTCCAAAGTCTTCATCATCTTTGCTAAGTCTCTTGGCTAAGTTTCTATCTTAAAATTTCCATTGATCTTCATTTTGTGCTTTAATGATGGTGATTGGTTTTAGTTTTAAGCATAAATTTCTTGATGACTGTGAATGGGGAATGTGAAATTAAGGGTGTTTCTGATTTAATTGATTGCTATGCGTGGAATTCTGTGTTATGGCCTTATTACTGTTAATTGAATGCCTATGGTATCATGCTTATTATTTGATGAAATAGGTGTTAATGGTTTATGAATGTAAATTCATAATCTATTACACAGGAGTATGATCATGTTTGGGCTATATTACTCTAGTCAGAATCTTAGAGTGATTGATGTTTGTTGTTCCTATTTGGCTATACCCCAAGTACAATTGAATGTGATTGAATAATTGTTGTTTGTGACTTCGTGGGTGGTACTATAGGTGCATGTTAGTTTGAAAGTAGTAGGAAGGTTGAAAAGATGGGGTATTATTGCTAAATCCTTTTTGATGGCGGTGAACTAGTTTTGAAATCATTATTAGGATACGGGATACTATGTGCTTACCGTATGAGTGTGTGTGTTCTTATTTTGATGCTGGTAGATGTAGTTCTTGAATTGTTCGTAGGGTCCTTGTGATGAACTGGGGTAGTTCAAGTACCTATAGTTTCTTGTTCACAAGAGTCTTTTATGACTCATAGATAAGTCTACGAGTCATAATTACCCCTTATGGGAAGTTACAATGACTTGAATTTCTGAGTATTCATCATACGAGACCTTCTATGTGTCATATGTCATTGTACGACTCATAGATAGGTCTTGCAGACTCTGGCCTATTTTAAATTTACTCCCAAGAACTTTATACAAAACTTGTTTACAACTCGTAATCTAAGTTATGAGTCATACCTGGGTCTCATACAATCTTCTTGTGTTAAATATTATTTTGCACTTTTGGATTACAAACCATTTTATGACTCGTAGTTCCAACAACGACTTGTAATTGGTTCCTATATTTCCCTTCTGCAACTGATCCAATTCAGGTTTTTCCTTTCCTTTCTTAATTATTGGAGCTAATTATGTTTCATCTATTTTTGATTTAAAGGAAATCTGGCCCCCAAAGGAAAACACTCTAACATTGAGGAGTTTAGAAGGAAGCTCATTGATGACTCGACTGATGATAAGCAGACCGAATTGAGTCGATCAACGGAGATTTATGACACCCATCTTGATCTAGCAGCACCTCGACCACAAACGAGAGTGTTTCCATAGCTGGGAAACCTTAGGCTAAGGCCGATACTCCTTCTGAGTCTGATGAGGAAGGTTGTGAGAGACGAGAAGTAGCATGCCATAGATAACCAGGTCCATAGATGAGCGGAGTTCAGAGGATGGCTCCCAAAATTGATGAGATGAAGAATCCTCGGTCGTACCATCATCTTCTTCAGCACTAGATGCTCCTACTCACCTGTAGGGTGTTAATGGGATAGATGCCATATTTTTGTAGGGTATGCAACCCAAAGAGTGGGGCAAACCCACCTATTCGATATATAAGGAGCCTCAGGTTATTGACGATGGATGGAGCCGTATCCATGGACTGAAGTACACATGACATGTCATGGGCTCAAGTGGTTGTCGAATAAGCCTGGATGCTATTCCCCACTTATGGTATGGGAATTTTATGCAGTTTGTGCAGCCACTATTCTTCATGATCTTCACAAGGGGAAAAGACCTCTCATATAGTCGAGATTGACAGAGGTACTGTTTAGAGGGTGCGGAGTCAGTATTTCCAAGGAGATGATCCACCATGTACTTTTTGGTCTCGAGTACCAAGCCGCGAGGTTGACAACTGAGTTTGACTATTGACTGAGGTAGGCTAGAACCACATTGATTTCAAAGGATCCAATATAGAGGACAGAGTTGCTGAGATTGGTGGCCACTCACATTCCTGAGCATGGTCTAGAGCCTACTTGGGTCACCACCCACACATAGAGCATTGTTAAAGGCTCCCTATCTTTCCCCACCAAATTTTGGTGGGTAGTTGTTAGATCTTGCATCTGTCCTACTTTGGTAGATAACACATTTACACTGGAGCAAGTGGTATTGGTTGCCAGCATCTTACCTGGCTACGACATAGATTTGGCCCTACTTATAGCAGAGCGGATTGCTGAGTCAGCGCTCAAGCAGGCCACATCTATCACATTTCCAATTCTAATTTACATACTCCGTCTAGAGTCAAAGGTTGAAATATTGCATCATATAGATCATTTATTTATGGATCAACACACTCTAGAGCCCAGCCTGATAAAGGCTGATGAGAACCCTGTGGCACTTCAAAGAATAATTTGTCGGATGAGCCTCCTCCTATGCCCGAGATGATTGCTCCAAAGCCACCACCTGAGGGTTCGCTGACTACCACTACCACTACTCCAGCTACTACTACTAATGACAGACCCCAACAGCCTGAGGTAGTCGATGTTCAAAGGAATCCAACTATAGCTACTCCTGCACTAGAGGCCAGTACTTCACAAACTTCTACACCGAGTATAGTTTATGTGTCCGCGGTTTTGACTTAGGCTATGGTGTAACAATTGTCACGGATTGAGGTCCAGTTGTCTCAGCTTAATCAATAGCTTAGGCCATGTGTTCAGCAGACTATTGCAGACTCAGAGGATCGATGGAAGGCATTCTCCATATCTACTGTTTAGGAGTGTATTTCTATGGTGGATACCCATATGAATGCCTTGATCTATTCTCATGTTTAAGATAGTTTCACTAGTAGAGGTCAAGCATGTTAATGAGCTACTCAAGTCAAGTTCTTATAAGATATTCATGATATGATGAAAGTATGATTATTTTAAGTATTCCTGGGATTTGACTTAGCACCAATTGAGGCTTAAGATGGGGTCTCGACTCAAGGGGTCCTTATATAAAGTATTTAGTCTCTAAACTATGTGACACCATATGATGACAATTATTACCCTTTCTATACTAGTAGATCTATCTACCTATACCACACCTTGTCGAGGGGGTGACATGCCTTGAATAATTGATTGTATGGTTTACCATGGCAAGTGGACCACACCTTATCGAGGGGTTGACATGCCTCAATAGCCTTACAAAGGGTGTGACATACTTTGGATTCCAAGTAGTAGCTCACTTGGTCTGTGTCAGTTAAGGTGTGATGACCCAAAGCCTAGGGCCTAGACATGACACAACGCATGAGGAACCCGAAGGTACTTCGAGTAAGCCTCTTAATATATCATTTCACATCATTCATCGCGGAAGCAATAAAATAACAATATGAAATAGTAAATAGTTATAAACGGGGCTATGGGGCATCTTTCATATCATAAATCATCATGAGTCAAAGAGAGTCACGACTCATAGCATCATTACATGACTTGTCTAACAACATATCTACACATAGAACTTAGTGGGGACCAATACAAACAACTGGGCTCACCCTCATAGTCGAATCATACAAATAAAGGAAAGAGAGTCTTAGAAGAATATAAGAGTAAAAGATGTCATCGTCGGAGTTGAGGACTCAGCAACTAGCTTGAGAGAGGTCGTAGTACCCACATAGAGGAGGAGGATAATCAAGCGAGGCTCTGGTTCCTATATGGTAACATCATGTCGACATACAATATGCATTAATACGTTTAAATGTACTAAGTATGTAGGATGCAATGCAACAAAAGATAAGCAACATAATCAAAATGCATAAACATAGGCAATGAATAAGCATGTAGCTATATGGCTTGCATGGATGATTCTTAGAGTAAATCATGCTTACATAGAACATAATATGTGCATAAAAAGTGACCATCAATATATAGTATCGAAAGCCTACACCCCCTTAGAGAGGCGAGTGAGGTACAAACCCCTCAACGTGGTTATTAAGGTACATACCCCCCAACATGGTAGCACGAAGCGAGGCAATTGAGGTCCAAACCCTTCAATATGGTTATTGAGGTACATAAACCCCAATCATAGTAGCAAGAACCTACTACCTCCCGACCAAGGCAATTGGGGTACCAACCCCTCTATATGGTTACCCAGGCCTACAACACCCTGAGCGAGGCTTAGTCAACTCATAACACTATAGAGGAAAATAACACATATATAAATTCCTTTCCTCATTATAAAGTCATTCAAATCATAAGCCTTGCTTTAAACATGCATCCACTAAAGAATCCATAAGTAGGCATTTTATTAAACACTTGGTGGGTGTATACTACTAGTGTAAAACCAGATGATTCAAGAGTGAAATTATGCAAGAAAATCCAAAGTAAAACCACCCATTAATACATAGTTACACCCTCATGCAAGATACATCAAGACCCTTCAACAATTCCCACAATGGATCATAGAATCATCAGCTCAAAACATGCTTAAATAGTCACACTTTTACAAAACCCCAACATAGTTCATAGTCAAATTCTTAGTAAGTAAGACCCATGAGTAAATCAACTTAGAAACATAAGATTTAGGTAAAAAGGAGGCTTGGGCACCATGGGTGAAAGGACCCAATGATTGAAACACACATATCTTATCTTTGGAGAATTAATTGATGAAGATTGGAAATGTAGACTTGAAGCTTGAGTGAAATCCTTAAGATCTGGATGAGTTTTAAGCACTTGAAGTTTGGGTGAAATATTTGTCTAAGTGTTTGAGAGAGTATTTAGGAATGTCTTGTATGACATAAAGGTCAAATATGACTATGTATAGGTATTTTCACATATAGGGAGACTTAGGTCCAAGACCCAAGAGCCTTAGACTGAACTAAAAGAACTGGGCAAAAATAACACTAGTTCGCATCCTGGCCGCGTTGCGCCAAGGGCGCAGACTCATTCTAGATTAGAAATTTTGGAAACTTAAAATAGTAATTCGTTTGCTCTAAAATAATGGTTAGACCTATTTCCCACTCAATGTTACCTCCTGATCAAGAATATTAAGTCAAATTTTTAATATCATGCACGGATTTTGAGATATATGAAAATTACGATTCAGAGCACTTTCGAGGCATATTTTTAGGCAATTTTTGAGGTCGTTTCAATATCTCCCTCTTGGGAACATTCATCCCGAAATGTCAAAGAAGCATACATAAAAAGAGTAATCTTGAAGAAATCATCCCCAACAAGACTGCATAAATACACTTAAACATCATTTTCAACAATCTCAATGTAAGTGTTATAATCAACATGAACTTTGTCAATATAAACATGAATGCATGCAAATGACATAAGGGCTGATACATGAGGCATGAAATCACATAGAAGACTTATAATTAGTACCTTAGGCTTGAGTATAATGGAAGAGATACAAATATCTTTTTTGCATGTCTGCTTCGGCCTCCCATGTAGCACTTTCGACTTGTTGATTCCTCCAAAGGACCTTAACGGAAGCAACATCCTTATTGCTTGAACCTCTTCATTTGTCTATACTAAATCTCTACTAGAACTTCTTCATAAGTCAAGTTGTCTTCATCAACACCCACAACATTCAATGGGACAAAGGATTCAGATCACCTACAGGCTTCCTCAACATAGACACATTAAAAATCGGATGAACCAAATCTATTTCTCTAGGCAACTCCAACTCATAGGCCACCTTACCAATACTCCTCAACACCTATAAGGACCCACAAATCTTGGACTTAATTTACCCTTATTACCAAAATAAACAATAACCTTCATGGGGCAAACCTTCAAATAGACCCAATCTCTAACTTTAAATTCAAGCTCCCTTCTCCTCACATCGACATAGGACTGTAATGAATTTGGGCTATTTTCAACCTTTCTCTAATCAACCATAACATATTCATAGCCTCCCTAATTAGATACAAACACCAAAAAGCCATTTCTCCTACTTCAAATCACCCAACCGGTTATCTACAACGTCTACCATAGATGGCCTTAAAAAGAGCCATACTAATGCTAGAATGATAGCTATTATTATACGAAAATTCAATCAATGTAAGATGATCATCTCAACTACCATTAAACTCCAATATAAAAGCCCTAAGCATACCCTTAAGAGTTTGGATAGTTCTTTCACCTTGGCTCTCTATTTTAGGGTGAAAGGCCATACTAAGCTTTACCTTGGTCCCAAGACCCCTTTGGAAGGATCTCCAAAAGTGTGAAGTAAATTGAGCACCATAATCCGATATGATAGACAAAGGCACTCCATGAAATATCACCAACTCATGCAAGTAGGATTTAGCATAGTCTTCGGCCCCATAAGTGGTCTTAATCGGTAGGAAATGAGCCGACTTTGTCATCTTGTCAACCAGAAACAAAATATAATGAAAACCCTTCCTAGTATTAGGCAACACAACAAAAAAATTCATGTTAATTTCCTCCCACTTCCAAGTAGGAATATCTATGTCTTGGGTTAGGCCACCTGACCTTTGGTATTCGGCTTTGAGTTTTTGGCAACTACGACAACCCAATACAAATTTGGCAATGTCTTTCTTTATACTTCCTTACCAAAACACATCCCTCCAATCTCTATACATGCTCATAGAACCGAGGTTAATAGAATAGGAAGAATTATGAGCCTCATCAAGAATCTTCTCTCTTAAGTCCTCAATACTAGGCACACACAACCTACCTTGGTACCTAAGGGCACTATCTCCTTCTTGTGAGAAAATGTCTCCCTCTCTCACCAAGGCCTTCAATTCTAACAAGGAGGGATCAAGATCTTGCTTTGCCTTTACCTCATTAACCAACGAAGATTTTGAGCCTTCAACAACCACAACACGACCCTTATCGACCTCTTCCAACCACACTCCCAACCTAGCCAAGCGATGGACCTCCCTAGCCACCTCCTACCCCATTATCAACATAAGCTAAGCTACACATAGACACCCTACTTAAAGAATCTGCCATAATATTTGCCTTACTGGGATGATAATTCACACTCATATCATAATCCTTAAGAAGTTCTAACCACCTTTGTTATCTCAAGTTAAGATTTTTTGGAGTGAACACATATTGGAGGCTCTTATGATTGGTGAACACACCGACATGCACCCACTACCAATAAGGACATCAAATTTTCAAAGCAAAAACCATGACATCCAATTCAAGATCACAAGTAGGATAATTCTTTTCATGCACCTTAAGTTGCTTAGAAGCATAGTCTATCACCTTACTATTTTGCATCAAAACACAACCTAAACCAATCCAGGAGGCATGGCAATACACAACAAACCCTTCAACCCTTCTGGTAGAGACAAGATAGGAGCGGAGGCGAGCTTATCCTTCAATGTTTGGAAACTCTTCACACTCATCGGTCCACACAAACTTAGCCTTCTTTTGAGTTAACTTAGTCATCGGAGAGGCAATACAAGAAAACCCATTCACAAACCTCTGATAGTAACTCGTTAAGCTCAAAAAGCTTCTAATGTCTGATAGGGTCAGTGGTCTAGGCCAATTTCTAATCACATCCATCTTTTTAGGATCCACCTTAATACCATCCCCTGAAACAACATGATCTGGAAAGGCAACTTCTTTCAACCAAAATTCAGACTTCTTAAATTTAGCATACAACTTCTCCTCCCTCAATCTTTATAGCAGTACTATCAAATGAGCCACATGTTCCTCCTCACTATGAGAATAAATCAAAATATCATCAATGAAAACCACAACAAACAAATCAAGGTAGGGCTTAAAGACCCTACTCATAAGATCCATGAAGATGGTTGGTACATTGGTCAGCCTAAAAGACATAACCACAAATTCATAATGCCCATACCTAGTCTGGAAGGCCATCTTGGGAATAGCATACTCCCTCACCTTCACCTGATAATACCCATATCAAAGATCAATCTTATAGAAGTTGCTCAAACAAATCATCAGTCCTTAGTAGAGGATACTTATTCTTGACGGCAACCATATTAAGTTGCCGGTAGCCAATACATATTCTAAAAGACCCATCCTTCTTCTTTTATAAACTACACCAGTGCACTCCAAGGTAATTGGCTAGGCCTAATAAAACCCTTCTCCAACAAGTCCCTAAATTGTTTCTTTAACTTCTTTAACTCTTCCAGGGCCATATGGTAAGGGGGAATAGAAATAGGTTGAGTATCGGGATGGAGGTCTATACTGAAGTCTATTTCCCTTTAGGGAGGAACACCGACAAGGTCACTAGGAAAGACATCAAGGAACTTATTTACCATCGGAACCAAATCTATAGAAAGGACTTTGGACTCCACATCCCTAACCCTTATAAGATAATAAAGGCACCCTTTAGAGATCAACTTTTGGGCTTTAATGCATGAGATAGACTTACCCTTCACCACCATATTATGACTCTCCCACTCAAGGATGAGTTCATTTGAGAATTGGAATTTGATCCTACGGGTTCTACGATCAATAGAGGCATAATATGCTAGCAATCAATCCATCCCATGAATAACATCAAAATCAACCATATCCAACTTAACAAGATCACAAGGCAATATTTTATGCAAGATACAAATAGGACAATTTCTATAGACCTTCTAGCAACAATACATTCACCTATAGGAGTAGAAACCTCAACAGACTTGCACAATAATTCGGTTTCAATATGAAATATTTTAGAAATAATAGAAGTAATAAAAGAAAGAGTGGCACTCAGGTCTACCAATGCATACACATCAAAATCAAAGACTTTTAACATACCAGTGATAATATCTGAAACCTCAAACACTTTGCCTCTCACAAAGAGCATAAAATCAATTGTGCCTTGGGGCACCACCTTGTTGGCCTCCTCTACCCAAAGGAACCACATTAGCACCCCGGCCTTAAGGACGAACATCCTTACCCTTGTTAAGATTTCGAGGGCAATCTATCACCTTATCCCTACCTCCCCATAACCATAACAAGCATTAGTATTCCTCAACCATGGCCCACTATGACCCTTACCATATCTTGGACACACATCATTAGGATCCACACCACCATCACCTTGGGCCCAAGGGACATCATTGATGAACCTTCCTATTAAAAGCATGAGAAGACCCTTGGTCTTGATGAAACCATCCACCTTTGCAACTTTGGAACTTACCATTAAAATGGGCCCTATTGGCCTCATGACGGCTTCTCTTTCTCAACTTTTCCTCCTCCATTTATTCGGCATAAGTCATCAAGCAAGACCAATCCATGTCACTAATCAACATAGCAGACCGATACTCCTCACTTACCAAGTCAGATACATCCATCACGAACATGTTCATTCTAGACCTTGGGTTGGCAACCAAGTATAAAACATATTTTGAGAGTTGGTTGAACTTGAGGTCATACTTCCTCACATTCATGCATCCTTACTTTAAATTCATATACTCCACCATTTTTGCTTCTCTATGTTCAATAGAAAAGAACCAGTTGACGAAAGCCATCTTAAACTCCTCCCATAGAACCACATTATTATTCCCCTTCTCCTCCTTTTATTGATTAAACCGTATTTGTGCCACTCCTTTTAGCTTGTGAACCACCAACTCTGCCTTCTCTATCGATCTAACATCCATAATAGCCAATACCTTGTAAACCTCATCAATGAATTCTTGAGGATCCTCAACCATTTTAGAACTATAGAACTCCAGTGGGTTCATCCTAATAAAGTTCGTCACCCGAGATGCTAGAGTAGGAGCATGAGGGGCTTAGACCCCTTGGTTGGCTTGATTAGCCATAATTTGAGCTAGCAAAATAAGAAAATCCCAGAGCTCATAATGTGATAGTTGTACCTTAGGTGTGCGGACTCTTCTTCCACTTGTGTTAGGCATGATCTAGCATAGTAAAGAATAATTGTTAGGGGGGACAAAACCTTACTTTAACTTCTATAGCCCGACATAGACTAAGAAGAAGGGAAACATTTCCTAAATGTCTCACAGCCTCTTACTCATGGTTGTGGTGCACAACACAACCATGAGTAAGTCTCTAATCAACACAGTTTGTTCGATGCCAAGGACAATTAAAAACCTTGTGCTCTTATACCAAATTTATCACGCTCCAAGCCTAGGGCCTAGACATGACACGACACATGGGAAACCTAAAAGGACCCCATCCAAGCCTCTTAACATATAATTTCACATCATTGGTTGCAAAAGCAATAAAATAACAACAAGAATAGTAAATAGGGATAAATGGGGTTATGAAACATCTTTCTTATCATAAATCATCATAGAGTCAAAGAGAGTCATGGCTCATAGTATCATTACATGACTTGTTCAACAAAACCCCTACACATAGAACTTAACGATGGCCAAGATAAAAAATTGGGTTCACCCTCATAGTCAAAGCATACAAGTAAAGGAAAAAAGTCTTAGCATAACATAAGAGCAAAAGACATCATCCTCAGAGTTGAGGACTGACCAAATAGCTTGAGAGAGGTCATACAAGCCACATAGAGGCGGAGTATGATCAAGCGGAGCTCCGGTTCCTAGATGGTAGCATCATGTAAGCATAGAGTATGCGTTAGCATATTTGAATATACTATTTATGTAGGATGCAATGCAACAAGAGATAAGCAACAGAATAGAAAGCATAAACATAGGCAATGAATAAGCATATAACAATATGACATGTATAAATGATGCTTAGAGTAAATCATGCTAACATAGAACATAATACATATGTAAGAAATGACCATCAATATACAATATCCAAGGCCTACCACCCCTTTGGAGAGATGATTGAGGGACAAACCCCTTAACGTAGTTATTAAGGTACATACGCCCCAACATGGTAGCATTAGCCTACTACCTCCCAAGCGAGGCAATCGAGGTACAAACCCCTCAATGTGGTTATTCAGGTACATACCCCTTAATCATGGTAGCACAGGCTTACTACCTCCCAAGCAAGGCAATCGAGGTACCAACCCCTCAATATCATTACCCGGGCCTAAAAATCCCCTGAGTGAGGCTTGGTCAACTCACAACAGAATAGAGGAAAATGACACATGTAAAGTAATTGAAATGTTAGGCTATGATTTATACCTTCATCTACTCAAGACCCCATAACCGGATATTGTATCAAACACTTGGCTGGTGTGTAATGCTTGTGTAAAACTATAAGATTTAAGAGTGAATTAGTGTAAGAAAATCCAATGTAGAATCATCCACCAATATGTGGTAATATCCTCATGCAAGATACATCAAGACCCTTCAACAAATCCCACAATGGATCATAGATTCATAGCTTAAAATATGCTTAAACAGTCACACTTTTGCAAAACCCTAACGTAGTTCATACTCAAATTCATAGTAAGTAAGACCCATGATTAAATCAACTTATAAACATGAGATTTAGGTAAAATGAAGGCTTGGGCACCATGGATAAAAGGAACCAATGATTGAAACCCACATACCTTAACTTTGGAGAATTACTTGATGAAGATTAAAAAATGGAGACTTGAAGCTTGAGTGAAATCCTTAAGATTTGGATGAGTTTTGGGCACTTGAAATTTGGGTGAAATATTTGTCTAAGTGTTTGAGAGAGTATTTGAGAATGTATTGTATGATATAAAGGTAAAATATGCTAAGTATAGGTATTTTTATGCATAGGAAGACTTAGACCCAGGACCTAAAAGTCTTGAACTGAACTAAAATATCTGGGCAAAAATACACTAGTTCGCCCCTGGTCGGGTTGTGCTAGGGCCGCTAACTCACTCTGGATAAGCAAATTTTGAGAAATTAAACTTCTAATTCACTTTGTATAAAAGGTATTAGACCTATTTCCACTCAAATTTCTTTCTAGATCAAGAGTATGAAGTCAGAATTTTGATATCACACATAAATTTTGAGATATATGGAAATTATAATTTCGGGTACTGCCAAGGCACATTTTAAGACACTTTTTGGAGTCATTTCATAAGGTCTCTTCCCACATATATATTATGTATTATGAAAGTTTAGTGTTTTACAAGCATGTTTTATAACAAACATTGATCATGCATGCCATGTTGAGATTATGTATCCATTGTTATGACTATGCATTTTGAATATGTATGCCTATATCTTTGTTTCATTTCATCCTGCATACTTAGTCCAGTAAAATGTACTAATATATAATCTATGCCTACATTATATTACCATGTAGGAACTAGAGCTCTTTTTGATCATCCTCCTTCACATGGCTAGTTCAATTCTCGGAGAAAGTTTGGTGAGTCCTCAAATTTGATGACAATATATATCTACTCATTTCATGTTATGTTGAGACTCCTTCTTATGTTAAATACTTATTATTATGAGGGTAAGCCTGGAAAGTGTATTAGTCCCTACTCCACTCTATGTTAGAGGTGTTACTGGATACTATGTTATGCTTATGCTATGAGATTGGCTCTTTTATGATTCTATGAATATCAAATACTTCCGTTAGTCCTGCTTCCCTTTTAATTAATCACTTGTTGATGTTTACTTTGCTTCCGCAACCAAGGATGCGTGAATGATATGCTTAGTGGCTTGTTTTGGGTCCCTTTGAGTTCCCCAATTGCTGTGTCATATCTAGGCCATAGGCTTAGGTCATCAAAAGCTTAGTATTAGAGCACTAGGTTGTTAATGATCCTCGAAAATCCAATGCACCATGTCAGTTAGAGTCTTATTTGTGATTGTGAAGCATGCCACAACTATAAATGGGAGGTTTTGAGGTATTTTAGGAAATATTTTACTTTTTCATGGTCTATGTCGTGCTTGAGGATTAAATATAAGGCTTTTCCTCTAACGAATTTTCTTGTTTCTTCCAGATAATGTCGATACCAAGGGGAAGATTAAGGAGTGCTCCTACTCCTGAGGAGGAACTTACCCTTCCTGCTCTATAAGCTCCTCAAGATAGAGGGGTAGCCCAGAAGAGTTTGGGGATTCCATCCCAATGTTGGCCTATGATATGACCAACTAAATTAACCAAAGGGACCAAGCCCCTCATACTCTTATTTCGGCCTCAAAGGTGAGAGATTTCTCAAGAATAAATCCACTAGTGTTTCATGGGTCTAAGGCGGATGAGGATCTGCAAAAGTTCGTCGATGAGATGTATAAGGTGCTATCTTTCATTGGGGTCAATTCAGAGGAGAAAGTGGAGTTAGCTTCCTACCAAATAAAAGGTGTGGGAAAAATTTGGTTTACTCAATAGAAATTGGAGAGGATAGATGATGATGCTATTCTTTGGGAGGAGTTCAAAGCCACATTCCTCAACCGATTCTTCCATATCAAATTAAGAGAAGCTAAGATGATGGAGTTTATGAACCTTAAGAAAGTTTCCACAAGTGTGAGGGAGTATGCCATCATGTTCAAGAAGCTTTCCAAGTATGCTCCATATTTAATGGCCGACCCTAGAGTTAGAATGAGCAAATTTGTGTTGGAAGTGTCCGACTTGGTTAATTAAGATTGTCGTACCACAATGGTAGTGAGTGATATGGATTTTCCTCGACTCTTGACATATGGTGAACAACTAGAAGTGGGAAAAGCTTTGAAAGACAAGAAGTGGGGAGTCCACGAGGGCTCAATTTGAAGGTGCTTTCCAAAGTTCCAAGGGTGGTTGGTTTTCTCAAAGCCAAAAGTTCTAAGGTCAAGGGTCTTCCAATGGTCCTAACAAGCGATTTGCTAGTGATAATCAATATTCCAGGGTGGTAATGGTGGAATGTCTAATACTAAGTGCCAAAGATGTGGTAGAAACCATAGTGGCCCTCATTGGAGAACCTCTAATGCTAGCTATAGTTGTGGTGGAGTCGGTCACAAGGTTGTTGATTGGCCTCATGCTCAAAACAATGGTAGAGATATCTGTTCTCAAGGCCAAGGTGCTAATGTGGGTTAAAGGGGAATGCTAACAAGGGGGTGCTCCAATGCAAAATAGGTTCCATGCTCTCCAAGGAAGGCAAAGGGTGGATGCGGTGCTTGATGTCGTCACTAGTATGGTAAAGGGTTTTGATTATAATGTGTATGCATTGATTGACTCAGATGCCACTCTTTCTTTCATTAGTCCTTTTGTTGTCAAAAAGCTTCATGTGAGTCCCAAATTGTTATGTTTGAACCTTATGAAATGTCTACCCCAATTAGTGAGTCCATTATTGGTAAAAGAGTCTATTAAAATTGTCCTAATGCATATGGTCTTGACTTGTGATTTTCTTGAATTAGATATGGTGGATTTTGATATTATTCTTAGAATGGATTAGTTATATGCATATCATGCTTCTATTGATTGTAGAACCTATAAGGTTAAATTCCAATTCCTTAATGAGCCCGTCCTTGAGTGAGAAAGTCATAATATCATTGTCAAGGTAGATTCTTTTCTGGTCTTAAAGTCCAAAAGTTGATTTCTAAGTGTTGTATTTATCATTTTCTGATGGTTAGGGATACTGAGTCTAAAGTCCTTCCTATTGAGTAAGTTCTAGTGGTCAATGCATTTCTTGATGTCTTTCCAAATGAGCTTCCCAGTGTTCCTCCTGTAAGGGGAATAGACTTTGGTACAAACCTCCTTTGCGATACATAACCCATTTCTATTCCTTCTTATCATATGTCCTTAATAGATTAATGAAATTAAAGAACCAATTGAGGGATTTATTGGAGAATGGTTTCATAAGGCCTGAAAAGTTAGCTTGGGGTGTACCAGTATTATTTGTGAAGAAAAAGGATGGTTTTGTTAGCATGTAGATTGATTATTGACAACTTAATAGGGTTACCATGAAGAACAAATACCCTCTACCAAGGATTGATGACCTTTTTAATCAACTACAAGGGGCTAGTCACTTTTCTAATGTTGATCTCCATTTTGGATATCACCAAGTGACGGTGCGGGAGTGTGGTATTCCCAAGATCGTTTTTTGGACTAGGTATGGGCACTTTGAATTTGTGGTTATGTCTTTTGGATTGACTAATACACTGCCTATTAGTATGAATCTCAAGAATAAGGTCTTCAAACCCTTCCTTGAAATGTTTGTGGTGGTGTTTATTGATGATATATTGATTTATTCCAAAGTGAGGAGGAGCATGTGAATCACTTGAGGTTGGTGTAGAAAATCTTGAGGAATAAGAGGTTGTTTGCTAAATATGAAAAGTATTAATTTTGATTGAAGAAGATTGCTTTTCTAAGGCATATGGTGTTGGGTGATGACACTAAGGTGAATCCTAAGAAGATGGAGGTTATAGAGAATTGGCCTAGACCCTTGATTCTGTCAGTAATTAGGAGTTTCTTGGGTCTGACGGGTTACTACCGAATAGTTGTGAATTACTTTTCTTATATTACTTCCCCTATGATAAGTTGACACAAAAGAAGGTAAAATTTGTTTAGACCGATGAATGCGACAAGAGTTTTCAAATCTTGAAAGACAAGCTGTCTCCATTCCTATCTTAGCTCTACTGGAAGGGTTAGAAGGGTTTATGGTTTATTGTAATGCCTTAAGAATTGGTTTAGAATTTGTTTTGATGCAAAAAGACAAGGTATAACATATGCCTCTAGACAACTTAAGGCACATGAACAAAATTATCCTACCCATGATCTTGAATTGGCGGTCGTGGTATTTGCTTTGAAAATCTTGCATCATTATTTGTATAGGATTTATGTTGATGTGTTTACTGACCTCAAGAGTCTCTAGTATGTGTTCACACAAAAAGATCTTAACTTGCGACAAAGAAGGTGGTTAGATCTTCTTAAAGATTATGACATGAGTGTACAATACAATCCTGGCAAGGCTAATGTTATGGCCGATACTCTAAGTCGAGTGTCCATGGGTAGCCTAGCTTATATTGATGTTGGTGACACTGAGATGGCCAGAGAAGTTCACTAGTTTGCTAGGTTGGGGGTGAGGTTATATGAAGTTGCAAATGGTGGTGTAGTAGTTGTTGATGGTTCTAAATTTTCTTTGATTGAGAAAGTCAACTCAAAACAAGATCTTGACCTCACCTTACTAGAGTTGAAGGCTTTGGTATAGGATGGTAGAGTGGAGGTTTTCTCCCAAAGGGGAGATTGTGCCCTAAAGTACCAAAGTAGATTGTATGTGCCTGATGTTGATGACTTGAGAGAGCTGATTTTGAAGGAGGCCATAATTCATCTTACTCTATTCACCCCAGATCCACAAAGATTTATAGAGTCTTGAGGGAGGTGTATTGGTGGGGTGGCATGAAGAGGGATCTTGCCAAATTTATGTTAGGATGTCACAATTGTCAACAAGAAAAGTCCAAACATCAAAGGCTAGGTGGCCTAGCCCAAAACATAGAAATTCCTACTTGACAGTAGAATGAGATAAACATGGATTTTGTCCTTCGGTTGACTAAGACTAGGAGCCACTTTGACTCTATTTGGGTTGTTGTTGATAGAATGACAAAGTCTGCTCACTTTCTTATGGTCAAAACTACTTATAGTGCCTAAGAGTATTCCAAGTTATATATTTATCAGTTGGTTAGATTATATGGTGTGGCCTTCTCTATCATTTCAAATCGTGGTGCTCTATTCACTTCTAACTTTTATAGGTCCTTCCAAAGAGTTCTTGGTACCACGGTCAAGCTTAGCATGACTTTTCATTCTCAAATGGATGGTCAAGATGAAAGGACTATCAAAACTTTTGAGGATATGCTTAAAGATTATATTTTGGAGTTTAAGAGTAGTTGGGATGAACATCTTCCACTTAATGAGTTTGTTTACGACAATAGCTACCACTCTAGTATTGGCATGGCTCCCTTTGAAGTTTTATATGCTAGCCATTGTAGATCTCCAGTTGTGTGGTTTGATATGGGGGATATGGCATTTCTAGGTCTGGATTTGGTTATGAAAGATTTGGAAAAGGTGAGGTTGATAAAGGAGAGGTTGAAGATGACCCAAAGTAGACAAAAGTCTTACTCAATATGAGAAGAAGAGATCTTGAGTTTTAGTTTGGTGATTGGCTTTACCTGAAAGTCTCATCCATGAAGTGTGTAATCCAGTTTGGCAAGAAAGGGAAATTGAGCACAAGGTTTGTGGGTCCTTATAGAGTTTTCAAGAGAATTGGTAAAGTTGTATATGAATTGGAGTTGCCTATGGAGATAAATATGGTTCATCCATTCTTTCATGTGTCCATGTTGAGGAAGTGTATGGGTGACCTAAGTGCTATAGTACCCTTAGAGGTTGTGGGTGGTGTGGAAGATTATTTGATCTATGAGGAGGTCTTGGTAGAGAGTATGGATACACAAGTGAAGATGTTGAGAAACAAAGATTTTGCTTTTGTCAAGGTCCTTTGGAGGAATCAACAAGTTGACAGTGCCACATGCGAAGTCGAGGCAGACATGAAAAAGCGATACCCATATCACTTCCACTATACTCAAGTAGAAGGCAATAATTTTAAGTCACATATATGATTTAAGGTCTTATGTTTCAGACCTCATGTCATTTTGCATGTAATCATATTTATGGTAGACAGTTTATAGTGAATTTTGACATTCATGTTGATATTTTTGAATTGATGTTTAGGTGCATTTGTTGGATCCATGTCAGGATGAAATCTTCATAATTACTTCTCTTACACATGTTTCTTTGACAATGAATATTCTCAAGGGGGAGATATTGAAATACCCCACATATGCTTTGGAATGTCCCATAATAATAATTTCCATATATCTGTAAACCCGTGCATGATTTTCAAAAAATCCAACTTCATATTCTCGATTAGGGGGCTAAATTTAGTGGAAAATGGGTATAACCCAAATTTTAGAAGACTAGTAGCAAAAAATAATTTTTGCTAATTTTACGATTTGCAGTTGGTGTCTGTGATGCACCTGGGGCGTGCCACTATGTATTTTTAAGTCTGCATCTGGTCCATATAGCGCAGGGGCATGGACCAGTGTAACATTTTCCTTGGTTTTCTTATTTCGTCCAAATGCATTAGTGTTATTGCCCCAAGCTCACTTGCGTGTAATCACCCATATTAAGCCATTTTTAACTCTATAACTCACAAAACCTATTCTAAAACCTCTCAAAGACTCTATCAAATCTCCCATTCAAATCTAAGGATTTCAAACTCAATTTTGCAACTCAAGGACTCATCTCAAGCTTTAAGTCTACTTCAAGTTCACCTCAAGGAATTCAAGGTTTAAGGTATGTGGGTCTTCGTCCATGGGTCGTTTCACCCATGGAGCCTAATCTTCTCTTTTTATGAAAATTTCATGCTTCCAAGCTATATTATCTATGAGTATCTCTTATTATGAAATATGAACATGCATCATGTTGGCATTTTACCATGTAATGATTGATTATGTAGGACTGTCTATTTCAAGCTTGATCCATGATTTAATTTCGTCTATTGAATATTTTGAGCTATGAAACTATGTACTATTATAAGATTAGTGATAGATTTCACGGTACCCTACATGACGACTTTACTAACATGTTTGTAGGTTGATTTGTATTGAGTTTACTCATATTATTTCACTTTTGAATTATATAATTTTGAACAAGTGTCATGAACCCACCATATGTTTGATAAAATGACATGACAAGAATTCTCAAGTTATTAATGAGCTATAACATGATTTACAAGTCAAGTGACTTCATGATCATTAACAGCTTTCAAGCATGTATTGAATTCATGAAAAGTATCTACGATGTTGCAAGTATCAAGCTTAGCCCTATTTCAAGATTTTTACCTCTTGTGAGCGATTCATTTTTAGGCAAGGATTCATGTATGATTATGATCTATTCTCATGTTCAAGTTAGGCTCACTAGTAGAGGTCAAACATGTTTATGAGCTACCCAAGTCATGTTCTTTCAAGCTATTCATGCTATGATTAAAGTATGATTATTTCAAGTATTCCATGATTTGACTTAGCACCAATTGAGGCTTAAGATAGGGGATCGACTCAAGGGGTCCTTATGTAAAGTCTTTAGTCTCTAAACTATGTGCCACCATATGATGATGATTATTATCCTTGCTATACTAGTTTATCTAACTAGCTATGCCACACCTTATTGAGGGTGCGACATGCCTCGAATTATTCATTATATGGTTTACCATGGCAGGTAGACTACACCTTGTCGAGGGGGCGACATGCCTCGATTACTTTGTTGAGGGGGTGACATGCCTCAATCACCTTACCAACGGGGTGAAATGCCTTGGATTTCGAGTAGTAGCTTGCTTTGTCTATGTCAGTTAAGGTCTCATCCCACACATATGTTATGTATTATGCAAGTTCAGTCTTTTACAAGCATGTTTTATTACAAGCATTGATCATGCATGCCATGATGAGATTATACATCCATTGCTTATGATTAAGCATTTTGAATATGTTGACTTATGTCTTTGTTACATTGCATCCTGCATACTTAGTACATTCAAACGTACCATTGCATACTCTTTCCCTACATGATATTACCATGTAGGAATCGAAGCTCCTTTTGATCATCTTCCTCCAAGTTGCTAGTTCAATTCTCAGAGAAAGCTTTAGTGAGTCCTTAATTTTGACGAAAACATCTACTCATTTCATGTTATGTTGAGACTCCTTCTTATGTTGAATACTTATTATTTTGAGGGTGAGCCCGAGAAGTGTCTTGGGCCTCGCTCCATTCTAAGTAAGAGGTGTTGTTGGGTACGATGTTATGTTTATGCTATGAGATTGGCTCTTTTATGCTTCTATGAATATCAAAGACTTCCCTTAATCCCGCTTTCCTTTTAATTTTATCACTTGTTGATGTTTACTTTGCTTCTGTGACAAAAAATGTGTAAATAATATGCTAAAAGACTTGTTTGGGATCCATTTGGATTCCCTATTTGCCGTGTCATGTCTAGGTCGTAGGATTATGGCATAAAATCTCTTTAGACCAAGAATGAATGATTATGAAGTATGTTATGCTTTGAAGCCTAAGTAAGCATTAAGATTCCCAATAATAAGTCATCGGCATATCACACGTAGAAAAGCCTTATTAAGTAATAGGGTTTTAAGGGGGCTACCTTAGAGGCTAGACCTCTCTTTGACCTAATAACAATGGGTATATGCTGCTTATACCATCGACTGATGGGTTAATTACCAATAGTTCCATGCCACCCAACATCTTGCACAAGACGTAGATTAAAAAATACACTATAAAGACTTATTCCTCTTTGAAAGCACTTATATGTATATGCATTCTCATATGATAATGACTTAGCACCGAGAGGACTTGTGTGAGGGTACATATCCCCAAGGTCCCTTATATAAATCCTCAAGTCCCATAACTATTTGTCGGACATAGGTTCATGCCTATGTCCCTTTGTGGATGATTATGTTATGTATCGAAAATCCTTGTTGAAATGGGGTGCTTGTAAGGTAAGGTTATTTCTCTGAATGGGAGCCCATAAGGAGAAGTATGGTTTACCTTTGGCAATAGATCACCTCTTCTTTCATTATGGGAAAGACCTAAAATTTCATGTAATAGCTCACATGGTCAAGAAGTCGATTGAGGTCACATCCCCATATGTTAACGTATTATCACATTTCATGGAATATTGATAGTATATTCTTTCTTATATGCTTCATGTTATATATGTGCCCTTGTCACCTAACATAGATTACAGGTTATTAAGTTCATAAACCTCTACATGCCCATATACTTAGTATATTAAAACGTACTAATGCATACTATTTGCCTGCATGAGCTAAACATGTAAGGACCAGAGACTATCTTCATCCACCTCTTGAAAATCAGATCCACTTCAATCACTGACATATACCTATTTTTTGTACATAATATTATAATGTAGGGTCTGATGTTCATCTTCTTGCTCATGCCTAGTTTGTAGAGTTCACTTTCGTTCAATTGTTGTTGAGTCCTCATGCTTCAAGGACAAGACCTTGAGAATTCCTTATATTTTATTAAGACTTTACTTTATTAATATTTAGGGTGAGCAAGGTCTTTTTCTTTGCCGCCATCTAGACTAGTAGAGGCATGTAAGATAAAATTATGAAGAGGGGTCCACTTATTTGGATGTGGTTTTGTCCTGAGATTTTAGTCTTCAACCATTGAGACTTATATTCCATTTATTATTTTGTTGATGTGTTTACCTACCTAAGTATGCAATATATGCTAAGATGCTTTGTTGGAATCCTTTGATATTCTATTTTTTGTGTCATGTCTTGGGAAGAAATTAGTTCATGATGTCAGGCCTCATTACATTTTTCAGAAACTAATCAACACCATTATAGAGACGTTCCTTGGTCTATAGTAGCCCTTCTTTTATTGCATGACAAAGTTTTTTCTCATAGTGTTTGGGTCATTCCTCTTAGGGTTGCAATGTACATGGCTACCGTGAGCATTAGATCAACGATTTCCCCTATAACACACTCCAAAGAATGTAACATAAATAGCCTAAGGAGCCTGGGAAAAAGATCTGGTTTCTATAGAAAATAAATTCTATGATAACACTTATAGCCCATAAAATCATTTACACATCATAGATTGGGATTTGTGGAACCAATCTCTCTCAATGACAAACTTTAATCACTTCTATAAATTGGATCTATGACCCATAAAACTTTCTATAAGTCATAGAAAGGACCTATAGTTCTCAAGTCCTGAGGCGCCAATGTCAATACTTTTTTTACTATTAAACAGGACAACTATAGAACATTCTTTGACCTATATATTGCCTTTACTAGTCCTAAGCTCTAAGATCCCAGTACCTATTCCACCAACTGATCCTATAACTATAATTTTATGTACGACTCGTGGATTAGTTTCATGGTTCCAAGTCCTGAAAACCAAGTCTCGTGACTTTATCAATGAACATGTAGGACAACTCGTAGAAGGGAACAAAGACTTAAAAGGGTGTTTATAAACATAGATTTTAGAGACCTCAATTCTTATCAACTTCCACAAGGGGTCTTCCGTGACTCATAGAACAATCTATAGGCCATGGATGCCTTTCTTGAATTGATTCGATAGCATTTAATGAGGAGTATTTATGGTTCTTTCTACCATTTCTAAATCTAAGACATAACATTTTGGGACTAAATTAAGCCCCTTATATATACCCTACAGGTTATTATTATTATCATTAACACTTAAAAATATTTGAGAGTAACATTGGAGTAGAGAAAGATAAGGTTCAAACATTCTAAACAAAGTCTTCATGTTTTGAGTAGATTCTTGATTTTTCATGTACATAAGGCTATTCATAGTGTCAGACTGAGTTAGTCCATGGTTATACTGATGTCACTCAACCTAACTACTCTAAGGACAATGGGGCGGTCATTATCAACATAATAACCCAACTTTAGAGGTTGGGTTATATCCCATATGAAATCGTTGTTCAAGGCGGAAGTTACTTATTTGACCAAGTAATTGAAGGATCTGAGGAGTTGAAATAATTTAAATAAGATTTAGCTAATAAGTTCTAATTGACGAATTAAACAACTATCAAGGAAAGATGTTGGGGATGTGAAAATATGGGCAGTAATCTGACAAATAGGTCTAGTTGCATGACTACGTGAGTTGATGTTGAGTGAATAATCTAGATTTCTTGTAACCCAAATCACCTATGATAAATGAGTGTTTAGCATATCAGCTAAGATATAACACACAAACTACTGAGGACATGCTTCGCCTAAGAAGTCGAGTAAAACACCTACTACCTTTGCTATTAATTCCATAAATGTGCATATCAATTCAAACCCCATAAGGTTTTCAGCTATTATATCCATTCCACACTCTAACAATGCAAGTTATCGAACAATCAGAGATCTAAAAATAAAACCCCAAGTTTGCAACTTTGAGATTAAAATGTTAATCTTAGCAATATATATAAATTCACCCAAATCAACTATAGATAAGTCAAGACGTCATAAACCCAGCAAGTAAATTAAAAACCCATGTCAAAAGCACACCCCCATCATGACGGTTTTAGCTAGACATACTAGAAATTAAAGATTGATTACCATACACATTACCAGAAGTCATCGATAACAAGATTAGGTACAAATCAATGGTAATCACAAGATAATCCTTTCCAATTTGATGCCCAAAAGCTTCCAAAACCTTAGCCTCCCTTGTACTCTAAGAAGACGATTCTATGTACTACTACTATATTGTAATTGTTCTGATATGGAATGAACAGATGATATTCAATATGCTTTCTAAAATTTCTGTTATACTCCATGCAAAAAGCATGAAATTTCATGCTATGAAACGCCATTTGGTGATCAAGGATGACCTTCGCCGAGTACTCTAGTGATGCGCAAAATATGCACTTGACCACTCTTCTATGCATCTTTGTGAGGCTTTTTCGACGGCAATATTAGGTGATGACTCTTTGCTCTGCCTTTCCAATTTGGAAAAGCACTGAAATATCCTTCATATAACCTTTTGGTCCATATTTTGGGGCATTTGGTGTTGTAACTTTAGGCGATCACTTGTGCATTTTGGCGTTTCACCGAATAGAGGATGTGATATTTCTGTTGATGCACTTTTGACTTAACCTAGAACCTTGGTTATTGCATAGTTAGGCAATCTCCTTGAGTGATCGATGGATCACTGAGGATGTTGGTGACACCACATTTTACCATCTTTCATAACTTTTTCTCTCTTTCCAAGATTCCACCAAGACTTGCCCTTTTGTGCACTTTTAACCCCATTTTCTATCATGACAGTTGTATATTTGTTAGTAATTGGAATTACTAGCACAAGGGCAATATTTCTATGCAATTCAATCCAAAAATGAGTCCCAAATGTGGACTCATCAACACTCTCAACTTAAGCCTTTGCTTGTCCTCAAGCAAATCAAACATCAATCTATCCAAGTTTGAGCTTTCAAATAGGGCCATAGGGAGCAACAAACAATTTCACTTTTTTTTTATCCTTTCTCAAACTTCCATAAACCACTCATGTGACCTTGAAGCCTCAAAAGATTACTAAGGAGTAATCAAAATATGGCTATGCTCACAATTGCTCATGCAGTTCTTAATCACTGCCTTGAAGTATCACTATTTTCCCTGACGCCAAAGAAGATCCTAATCACTCATGATTATGTCATTGATTAAAGGAGTATCTATTTAACTCTCACTCTTCCAAATAAGAAATTGTATAAGGTTGAACCCATAGGCTTGCCCTTATTCTAAATCAGAGTTCACCCGACTTTCTTCTTGACTAGGATCCTAAAGGATTTTCCTAGGACTATAATATAGAGTAAAGGTTAGGTATGATGGCCTATGGTCAATAGTGGCTTATCCCTCCTTTAACTCTACATGTTCTTTTCAAGCACAAAGGTTCTTTTGGTTCCCCTTTTATTCATCCCATTCTTGGCATCTCTTTTGCTTTTGATTCATCCACCCTAAGTGTCTCCCGTTTGTCTTCTTTCTCTTCTTCTTTTTTTTAGAGAGTCCTCAATTTTCAAACTTTTTGATTTTCACTATTTCTTCTTCCTCTCCTCAATGTCTTTGTTTTATTCTTATCCTTCTTTTTCAGACTCTTACAAGGGAGACACTTCTTTCTTCCTACTAATCACTCCCAACTTGGCCTTTGGCCACAAAGACCTGCAAGTTCGATAAGGGATTAGTAAGGAACAAAAAGGTTTTTTCTTTCACAAATATGAGTCAGGGTTACAAGGCTACCAAACAAGGGATTAAGTCTCAAAAGGGTTCACTAAGGATTCAATTCACTGCCAAGAGATGTCACTATAGTCAAATTAGGCTAATGAAACTAAAAAAGGCCTAAGATCCTCTCTTAATCCCAAATTAATCAAGTCACTTCTTAAGGTAACCCTGACAAGTTTTAGATGATGTAATATAAGTATTTCAACAAGAATACTAACCACACATTTGGAAAAATGGCTTTGCATTCAAATAATAGCTACACATTTGTGATTTTTTTATCATTGCATATCCAACCTCAATTTCTCACATAGTCAACTCAATATTCCTCAAATCCATTTGGGGATTGATTTATTAAGAAAGGACTAATTAGTGAGTAAATGCTCCTCGTTCATGGCACTATTTGAATCACAGATATAGATTATCAGAGCTTAGATTGATAAGGACTAACGACACAATATCTTCTGCATCCTTGTCATTTATGCATGAGGTTTACACAAAATTTGCAACCATTCATTCATTCAACAAGAAAAACAAAAGAAATAACAAAAATTAACACTACTTTATTAGAACCCAAATTAAGATTTATTTATAACCTAAAAAGTAAAAAAAAAAATTGTTTAAATATTCATTAATAATATCATTTAACAAAATGAATTACCATGATTGTCTCATCAAAAATAATAATCCATAAGACAGGGCATTCCTCAAGGTCACCCCCTCATAACAAAATAAACATTGCCCTCAATGTGCAAGGGACAATAAAGAGAAAACATAATAAAGAGTTGTGACTATAAGAGTCCCTCTGTCAAGTAAGCTATGTTGTTATGTGGTGGTGGTGGAACTGAAGAAGAAATGATGATGGTATCCATGCCTTCTTCTGCTGGTCTGCTCTCAAGGTCAATATCGAGCCTAGCAAGCTCAGATACACTTGCACCAGATGTGCAAATCATGGGTTGGTTTAACATAGAAGTTGCAAACACTGTATCTACTATCTCTTTCTCTACTCCATCTAGCTCCTCTTGGCTCTGCTCCACTCCTACTCTTTCCTTGTGGAGTGCTCACCTCCTAATGTTTTCATTGATATCGCCTGGAGTCTCTACCTTCAATCCTTCATCCGGGGTTGCAGCCACATCCTCCATGATTGGTGAATCTTCTAGCTCATCAAATAATGTGCTCAGGTCAGTAGATCTAAGGGATGTCACTTCCTTTTTCAACTTATCAATATCCACTTTCAATGTTGTCACGTCTGTACTTTCACCCTTCTTCTCAACTACGATCATTCTATTTTTCAAATTCACTAACTCCTTCCCATGGTCATCAACTGTAGCCTCAAGCTTATCCATCCTCAGCTTGTGAGCCTCGACTAGCTAATAGTGTTTAGCCTTAGCCTCCATATATGGCTTCAAAGCCTTGGTTATGGCTTCTTTAACTATCTGGGGCACATATGATTCAACTGTTGTATCCCAAAGATTAGCAAATTTAGCAAAATAGCCAATCATAAAAATAGTGGCTTAAGTAAGAGTGGGTTGATCATCTATGCCTTTTGTATTAGTAGGTGGAACAGGAGCTAGAAAAGAGTGTGCAGTCATAGAGGAAGAAGATACACCTGCCTCAGTGCGCAGTGCTAGACTCAAGTGCCTTAACATCAATTACTGACATTGTGTCAACCGGCTTCTTCCTGGACCTGTCCTCCTCATCACACAAGTACTTAGCCTCAATCTAACTAATATCAGCGGTAGTCGATGAAGTCACCTCTGTATCAATCTTTTGTTCTTTGGGACTGGGTCACTTACATATGGTTGTAATAAGACCCAGGAATGGCAAAGAAGTTTTCTCATATTTTACTCTAGAAAGGATATCAAAGGTGATGATTGATCTAAGATTCAACTCATTTTTGTCATGGATACAACCTACTAATGTGGCTTTAACATGGTGTAGTACATATTCATTTTGAGAAGGTATCAAATTATAGCTATCTCACAACCCAAGCCTAGATTCTCGATGTGACATGGCGAATAGGAACCCGAAGGGACCCCAAACAAGCCTCTTGGCATATCAATCACACATCCTTGGTCGGAAAAGCAAAATAAACAACAAGAGACATAATAACAAGGGAAGTAGGTCTAAGAGAAATCTTTGATATTCATTAAGGCATAAATGATCAAGCTCATAGCATTAGCACGTCATAATATCCAACAACACCTCTAGCATGGAATGGAGTAGGGGCAAAGACACTTTCTGGACTCACCCTCAGAATAACAAGTGTACAATATAAAGAAGTCTCAAAATAGCAAGAGTAATGTATATAGTGTCCTTGGACTTGAGCATTTACGAAAGCTTATCTATAAAGTATCAACTAGCCACATGGACTATGATCAAAAGGTACTTCGGTCCCTATATGGTATTATCATGCAGGCATAGAGAATGTGTTAGTATATTTGAATGTACTAAGTATGCGGGATGAAATGCAATAAGACATAAGCTAATATAGTCAAAATGTATAATCATAGGCAACAGATATATAATCTCAATATGGCATGCATGGTCAATGCTCATAATAAAACATGCTTATAAAACATTCAACTTGCATAGTGCATAATACATTTACGAGAAGAGACATTAACGACATAGACCAAGTGAACTACTACTTGGAATCCAAGGCATGCCACCTCCTTGGTAAGGTGATTGAGGTATGTCACCCCCTTAACAAGGTGATCGAGGCATGTCATCCCCTCGACAAGGTGTAATCTACTTTCCGTGGTAGCCATACAATGAATAATCCAAGGCATATCACCCCCTCATTAAGATGATCAAGGCATGTAATCCCCTCAAAAAGATGTGGTATAACTAGATGGATCCATTAGAAAGCTATAAGAGAGATCATGCATAATCCTATGGTGGCACATGGTTTACATACTAAGACTTTACGTAAGGACTCCTTGAGTTGAGCCCCCATCTTAAGTCAAATTCCACAAAATATTTAAAATAATCATACTTTAATCATAACATAGATTACTTGTAAGAGACATAATGACATGACTTGAGTAGCTCATTAACATGCTTGACCTCTAATAGTGAGCATAACTTGAACATGAAAGTAGATAGCAATCCTTTATGATCCCTTGCTTTAACATGAATGGCTCAAAATAGGTAAAACTCTTGAAATAGGGCTTAACTTGATACTTGCAACATCATAGACACTTTTTATGAACTGAATAGATACTTGAAAGCCCTTAATCATCATGAAGTCACTTAACTTATAAATCATACAATAGATCATCAATAACTTAAGAATTCTTGACTTGACATTTTATCAAACACATGGTGGGTTTATGATACTTGTTCAAAAAATCATGCAATTCAATGGTGAAATAAGATAAGTAAACTTAATGTAAATCAACCAACCAACCTGTAGTATAACTCTCATGTAGGGTACCTTCAAATACATCACAAATGCTCATAATATTCATGGTTCCATAGCTCAAAATATGTATAATCCTAATAGACAACATCAACTCATGATATAAACTTAAAATAGATAGTCATGTATAATCAATCTATATTTCATAAAACCCCAACATACTTTAGGTTCATAATTCATAATAAAATGTACCCTTAGGTAATACAATTTGAAAACATGCAATTTTCATGAAAAAGGGAAGGTTGGGCTCCATGGGTGAAAAAGACCCAATGAATAAAACCCACATACCTTAAACATTGAATCCTTAGAGGTGAACTTGAATTAGTCTTAGAGCTTGAAATGAATCTTTGAGTTCTAAAGTTCAGCCTTAGAGGGGTTTGAGAGATGGTTTTGGGAGTTAAAGAGTTGGAAATGGGTAAAGTATGGGTGATTTCACATTTAAGTAGCCATGGGGCTATGACCCCAATGCCTTTGGGTGCATAAGAAAATCTAAGGAAAGTATTGTACTGGTCGACTTTTAGTTAGCGACACAGATCAAATGTGAAGGAGGAACTTATACTGTTCTATGCCCCTAGCGCGTTGGACCAGGGCACAGATTCTTTCTAGAAATCAAAAATGAGCAAAAATTATTTTTCACTACGAGTCCTCTAAAATTTGTGTTATACCTTTTTGCCACTTAATTTATTCCCCTGATTGATAATATGAAATCAGATTTTCGATATCACGCAAGGATTTTGAGATATATGAAAATTATGACTATGGGCATTCTAAGCACATTTTTGGGGCATTTCAATATCTCCCTTGGAAATATTCATCCCTGAATGTCAATGAAACATGTATAAGAGAAGTAATCATGAGTATTTCAGCCTGACATGAATGCAACAAATGCATTTAAACATCATTCTTACAAATCTCAATATGAATGTCAAAAATTAGCATAAACTTGTTACCATGAACATGAATGCATGCAAAATGACATAGAGTTGAAACTTAAGACAAGAAATCATATAGAGGACTTAAAGTAGTACCTTTGGCTTGAGTAGAGTGGAAGACATATGGGTATCACTTTCTCATGTCCACCTAGCCTTCCCATGTGGCACTTTCAACTTGTTGATTCCTCCAATGGACCTTAACAGAAGCTACATATTTGTTTCTCAACCTTTGCACATGACTATCCAAAATCTCCACCGGGACCTTCTCATAGGTCAAATTATCTCTTGCAACACCCACAACATCCAAGGACACTATAGCACTTAGGTCACCCACACACTTTCTCAACATGGACACATGGAAGACCGAATGGACCATATTCATCTCCTTTGCTAAATCCAACTTATATGCAACCTTACCCACTCTCCTCAAAACTTTATAAGGACCCATAAACCTTTGGCTTAATTTCCCCTTCTTGAAAAACTAGACCACACCTTTCATGGGTGAGACTTTAAAGTAAACCCAATCACTAACTTTAAACTCAAGATCTCTTCTCTCCACATCGGAGTAGGACTTTTGTCTACTTTGGTCTATTTTCAATCTCTTCCTTATCAATCTCACCTTCTTCTTGGCCTCTATGATCAAATTCGGACCTAGCAAAGCCATGTGCCCCACTTCAAACCACCCAACTAGGGATCTACAATGCCTACGATATAAAGCTTCAAAGGGAGCCATACTAATGCTTGAGTGGTTGCCATTGCTGTAAGCAAAATCAATAAGTGGAAGATGTTTATCCCAACTACCCTTAAACTCTAAAAGACAAGCTCCAATAATATCCTTAAGAGTTTGGATAGTCTTGTCAACTTGACCATCCATTTGATGTTGAAAAGCCATGCTAAGCTTAACCTTGGTAGCAAGACCTCTTTGGAAGGACCTCCAAAAGTGAAAAGTAAATTGAGCACTATGATCTGAAATGATACACAAGGGCCCCCTATACAATCTTATCAAATCATGGATGTACAACTTTGCATAATCTTTGGCACCATAAGTAGTTTTGATTGGTAGAAAGTGAGTCAACTTTGTCATTCTATCCATAATAACCCAAATAGAGTCAATGTGTTTCCTAGTCTTAGGCAACCCAACCACAAAATCCATGTTGATTTTTTTCCACTTCTAAGTAGGAATCTCTATGTATTGGGCTAGGCCACCTGACTTTTGATGTTAGTCTTTCACTTGTTGGCAATTATGATATTTAGATATGAACTTTGCAATATCTCTCTTCATACCACCCTACCAATACACCTCCCTCTAGTCTCTACACATATTATGAACAAGGGTGAATAGAATAGGACAAACTATTAGTCTCCTTCAAGATCAACTCCCTTAAGTCATCAACATTAGGCACACACAACCTACCTTGGTACCTAAGCACACCATCTCCCCCTTGGAATATAACCTCCATTTTACTATCTTTCAGCAAGGCCTTCAACTCTAACAATGCGGGGTCAAGATCTTGTTTTGAATTTGCCTCCTCAATCAAAGAAGATTTGGAATCACTAACGACCATAACACTACTATTTTCAACTTTATCTAACCTAACCCCCAATCTAGCCAACTGATGAACTTTTCTATCCACCTTTTTGCCACCATCATCAAAATGAGTTAGACTACCCATGGACAGTCTACTTAAAGAATCGGCCATAAGATTAGCTTTGTCGGTGTGATAATGCACACTTATATTATAATATTTTAGGAGCTCTAAACACCATCTTTGTCTAGAGTTCAGATCTTTTTGGGTGAACACATATTAGAGACTCTTGTGGTTGGTAAACACATCAGCATGAGCCACATACAAGTAATAATGCCAAATCTTCAAAGCAGATAACACAACCACCAATTCAAGATCATGGGTGGGATAATTATTCTCATGCATCTTAAGTTGTCTAGAGGCATATGCTATCACCTTGCCATTTTGTATCAAAACACACCCCAAACCAATTATCGAGGCATCACAATATACTTCAAATAAATCCAACCCATCCGGTAGAGCCAAGATAGGAGTGGAGACAAGCTTATCTTTCAAGGTTTGGAAACTCTTTTCATATTCATCAGTTTACATGAATTTTACCTTCTTTTGGGTTAACTTAGTCAAAGGAGAAGCAGTAGATGAAAAATCATTCACAAAACTCCGGTAGTAACCCGTAAAACCCAAGAAGCTCTTAATATCCAACAGAGTCAAGGGTCTAGGCAAATTTCTAATCACATCCATCTTCTTAGGATCCAACTTGATGTTATGACTCGACACCACATGCCCTAGAAATGCAACTTCTTTCAATAAAAATTCAAAATTTTCATATTTAGCATACAACCTCTCCTCCCTCAAGATTTCCAACACCACCCTCAAGTGATTCACATGCTCTTCCTCACTCAGGGATTAAATCAATATATCATCGATAAACACTACCATAAATATGTGAAGGTAGGGTTTAAATATCATATTCATGAGATCTATAAATATAGCCAGCGTATTAGTCAACCCAACCGACAAAACCCCAAACTCAAAGTGCCTATACCTAGTCCAAAAAGTCATCTTGGGTATATCACACTCCCTCACCATCATTTGGTTGTATCCAGAGCGAAGATCAATCTTGGAAAAGTTACTAGCCCCGTATAGTTAATCAAAAAGGTCATTAATCCATGGTAGAGGGTACTTGTTCTTTGTGGTAACCCTATCAAGTTGCCGGTAATCAATGCACATTCTAAGAGAACCATCCTTTTTTTTCACAAATAATACCAGTACACCCCAAGGTGACTTACTAGGCCTTATGAAACCTATTTCAAACAAATCCTCAACTGATCCTTGAACTCCTTCAATTCCTCTTGGGCCATACGGTGATAGGGAGTGGAAATGGATTGAGCATTGGGAAGGACGTCCATGCCAAAGTCTATTTCCCTCTCAGGAGGAACGTTGGCAAGCTTATCAAGAACGACATCATGAAAATCATTAACAATCGAAGCGACTCAATAGGAAGGACTTTGGACTCAACATCCCTAACCCTTACAAGATAATAAAGGCAACCCTTAGAAATCAACTTTTGGGCTTTAAGACAAGAAATAAATCTACCCTTAACTACCACATCGTGATTTTCTAATTTAAGGACAAGCTAATCAGGGAATTGAAATTTAACCCTACGGGTTCTACAATCAATAAAAGTATAATATGCATGCAACTAATTGATCCTAAGAATCACATAAAAGTCTACCTTATCTAATTCAACAAAATCACATTGAAAAACTTTATTCAATATGAACATGGGACAATTTATATAGACATTTTTAACAACAATAGACTCACCAATGGGGGGTAGACATTTCATACAATTCACATAACAATTCGGGACTCACATAAAGCTTTTTCGCAACAAAAATAGTAATGAAAGAAAGAGTGGCACCTATATCTATCAATGCATACACATCAAAATCAAAAACCTTTAACATACCAATGACATCAGGCACCTCATCCACCCCTTGCCTTCTTTGAAGAGCATAGAATCTATTTTGCCTTGGAGCACCCCTTTGTTGGCCTCCGTTTGCCCTTGGATCCACATTAGCACCTTGGCATTCTGGAAGACTAGCCCTTGCAACCCACTTCACTACAACCAAAGCAAGCATTAGTGTTTCTTAAGCATGGGCCACTATGGTTCCTACTGCATCTTTGGCACTAAGGGTGAGTAATCCCACCAATACCACATTAAAATCTTAGATTATCATTAGAAAATCTCTTATTAAGATCATTGTAAGACCCTTGGCTTTGCAACTTATGGCCTTGAGGAAATCATCCACCTTGGAACCTTGGAAACTACCTTCAAAATGAGCCCTATTGGACTTACCACTTCTTTTTCTAAGATTTTCCCCCTTTAGTTACTTAGAATATGTCATTAGTTAGGATAAGTCCATATCTCCTACTAACATGGCAGTACAACACTCTTCATTAAGTAAATCAGACACTCTGGACAAAAATTTGTTCATCCTTAATCTAGGTTCGACAACCAATTGTGGACCATACTTGGAGAGCTTATTAAACTTGAGGGCATACTCCCTCACACTCATTGAACCTTGATTAAGGTTTATAAACTCTATCATCGTACCCTCTCTTAGCTGGATAGGAAAGAACTGGTTGAGGAATGCGGCTTTGAACTCCTCCCAAGGAATAGAATCACCATCTCTCCTATCCAATTTCCATTGGGTGAACCAAATTTGGGCCACATCTTTTAGTTAGTAGACTGGTTACTACACTTTTTATTTTGAATTGACCCCCATTATAGACAACACTTTATACAACTCATTGATGAACTCTAGGGATCCTCTTCCGGCTTGGATCCATGGAACTCTAGTGGGTTCATTCTTGTGAAATCACTCACCCTAGATGTCGGAGTGGGAGCATGAGGGGCTTGGGCCCCTTGGTTCATTTGGTTGGTCATAATATGGGCCAACATTGTGATAGCATCTCAGAACTCTTCTTTGGCTACCCCTCATTCTTGAGGAGCTTGAGGAGCGAAAGGGCTTGGTTGCTCCTCGGGAGTACGGGATCTCCTTAGTCTTACCCTTGGAATCAACATGTTCTAGAAGGAAACAAGAGCATTCATTAGGGGAAAATCTTTATAGTTACACCTAACGCATGATATAGACCATGAAGAAGTTAAAATTTCCTAAAACACATCATAGCCTCTCATTCATAGTTGTGGCACATTTCACAATGATGAATATGACTACAATCGACATGGTGTGTTAGATTTCAGAGGATCATTAACAACGTAGTCCTTTGATACCAAGTTTTTCATAACCTAATCCTAGGTCCTAGACGTGATACGGTGAATGAGAACCCGAGGTAACCCTAAAATAGCCTGTTATCATATCAATCATACATCTTTGGTCGCGGTAGCAAAATAAACAATAACAAGAGATATAATAACATGGGAAGTGGGAGTAAGGCAAATCTTTGATATTTGTATAGGCATAAAAGAGTCAACCTCATAGCATAAGTACATCGTAATATCCAATAACACCTCTAAACATGGAATGGAGTAGGGCCCAAGCCACTTTCTGGGCTTATCCTCATAATAACAAGTGTTCAACATAAAAGAGTCTCAAAATGGCCAGAATAATGTAGATGTGTCCTCGGACTTGAGGACTCAGCAAAGCTTATCTCTAAAGTATCAACTAGCCATGTGGAGAATGATAAAAAGGTGCTCATCACTACATAGTAATAGCATGTAGGCATAGAGTATGTGTTACTACATTTGAATGTACTAAGTTTGTGAGATGCAATGCAATAAGACATAAGACAATATAGTCAAAGTGCATAATTATAGATATTAGATATATAATCTCAATATGGCATTCATGGTCAATGCTTATAATAAAAGATGCTTATAAAACATTCAACTTGCATAGTACATAATACATGTGTGGGAAAAGACCTTAACCGACATAGACTAAGCAAGCTACTACTTGGAATCCAAGGCATGTCACCCCCTTGGCAAGGTGATCGAGGCATGTCACCACCTTAACAAGCTGATCAAGGCATGTCATCCCCTTGACAAGGTGTGGTCTACTTGCCATGGTAGCCATACAATGAATAATTCGAGGCATGTCATGCCCTCGTCAAGGTGATCGAGGCATGTCATCCCCTAGATAAGGTGTGGTATAACTACATTGATCTACTAGATAACAATAAGAGAGATCATGTATAATCCTATGGTGGCACATAGTTTAGAGACTAAGACTTTACATAAGGACTCCTTGAGTCGAGCCCTCATCTTAAGTCTCAATTGGTGCTAAGTCAAATCCCACAGAATACTTGAAATAACCATACTTTAATCATAACATCAATGACTTTTAAGATACATGATAGCATGACTTGAGTAGCTCATAAACATGCTTGACCACTTATAGTGACCCTAACTTGAACATGAAAGTAGATAACAATCATACATGATGACTTGCTTTAACATGAATGGATCACAAGAGGTAAATATCTTGAAATAGGGCTTAACTTGATACTTGCAACATGATAAATACTTTTCATGAACTCAATACATACTTGAAAGTGCTTAATCATCATGAAGTCACTTGACTTGTAAATCATATAATAGATCATCAATAACTTGAGAATACTTGACTTGATATTTTATCAAACACATGGTAGGTTCATGATACTTATTCAAAATTATGCAATTCAAGAGTGAAATGAGATGAGTAAACTTAATACAAATTAACCCACCAACATGTAGTAAAACTTTCATGTAGGGTACTTTGAAATCCATCACAAAAGTACATAATAGTTCATGGTTTCATAGCTCAAAACATGTATAATCTCAGTAGACAACATCAAATCATGATATAATCTTGAAATAGATAGACATGCATAATTAGGGGTGACAAAATTAAGCCCAACTTGCCCATCCTGACCCAACCCATTGAAGTTTGGGCGGGTCAGCTCAACTAATCTCAACCCATTTAAAATTGAGTTGACATGCAATCCGAACTAGTTCGAGAGAGATCTTATTAAAATATTTTTAAAATACTTTTTTTCAATTTGATATATTTTATATAGCCATAACAAAGAAATCTATAATTTAATTAAGTACTAAAATAATGAATAAGAATAAATAAAATAAGTAAAACTTAGTAAAAATTAGGTCGGGTTGGGTTTGACTCGCTCTATAACCCGTTTTGACCCAAGCAAATTTGGGTTGGGTTGTGTCTTGACCCATTTGGTGTCTACACCCATTATAACCCATTCAAATTTGATGCACCCCACCTAATTTCCACACTTATGTATAATCAATCAATATTTCATAAAACCCCAATATAGTTTAGGCTCATCATTCATAAAAAAAAGGTACCCATAGGTAATACAACTTCAAAACATGCAATTTTAATGAAAAGGTAAGCTTGGGCTCCATGGGTAAAGGGACCCAATGGATGAAATCCACATACCTTAAATCTTGAATCCTTACAGGTGAACTTGAAGTAGTTTTAGAGCTTGAAATGAATCCTTGAGTTCCAAAGTTGAGCTGTAAATCCTTAGATTTGGATGACATAATTATTAGAGCATTAGAGGAGTTTGAGGGAGGATTTTAGGAGTTATCAAGTTGAAATGGCTAAATATGGGTAATTTCACGTTTTAGTAGGCATGGGGCTATGACCCCAATGCCCTTGGGCGCATAAGAAAAAACAAGAAAAATGTTATACTAGTTTGCATCCATTCCGTGACACAGACCAAACGAGAAGGAAAAAATTATACTTCTCTGCACCCCTAGCACGTCCTGGCCAGGCACAGATGCTCTCTGGAAATCGAAAACTAGAAAAAATTATTTTTTGCTATGGGTCCTCTAAAATCCGAGTTATACCCATTTCTCACTCAATTCGAGCGCTGATCGAGATATATAAAAATTATGATTATGGGCATTCCAAAGCACATTTTAGTGTCTTTTGAAGCTATTAAACCTAAACCAATAACGATCAGTTATATGGAGCTCCTTCTTTTCAATGATTGATCCTTCTTTCAACCATGGGGGGATGGAATCCTAATTAGTGGAGCTGACCATAGTTTTATATCTCCAAAAGTTTGAAGCTTCAATAGATCTTTCAAGAAGCTCTAACTTCGGAATGTACAACCGAAAGCATCATTAATTTTAGTCTCTCCACATGGCATTTGCACACCTCAAACCTTTACCACATCCAGGGGTTTTGATGCAATTCGTACCCTGCTTTCGCTCCTTCAGACCACTTGTCCATAAGATTTATAGAATTCAGGCACAAGACTGGGAACATATGGATCGCAAAGTTTTATAAAGATCTAGTATTGATAGAATTTATGCTCTTTCCACACTTTTGGGTATTGGTTAGTCAATCATTCTATTGATAACTACTTTTCCTCTAAGATTGTTCTCTGCCTTTCAACTATGAGCCTATTTAAAAACGTTAGGGTTGTGGTTTCGTAGGATTTCTTAGATGCCTTTTAGATAGCATCATGCAGGGCTATGGTTCTGGACTCAGTTTTATGCATCTTTGGGATTGACCCCTTGGCAAGGGTGAAGGCCTTATTGATTTGTCTAGAACATACTTTCGCTTGGTCAACATGCACAATAGACTTCAACATTCTTGTAGGAAGCATTGGCAAATAATTAAGCACACCTTCGATTATATGGAATATATTCAAAATAGGCTAGTCAATTAGACCGCATATCATACTCGGTGAATCACTAAACTGATTTGGTGGTCAAAATGACCATTTTGTTTTCACATAGATTTCAACCTTAGGGCTACTAGTACTTTCAGCGATGCTCATGTTCAATATGCGATCCACCAATTTGATTCGGTGACAAAGAAAGTGAATTTCCAAAAGATTCAACAGTCCCTCAAGGAAAACAACCAAATAAGGTAGTGTACATGCTAGTTGGATGCATCGTCGAGTGCACTTAGGTGGTCAAAATGACCATTGTCTATTATGACTAGCAAGAGCCTTCATCCATTCACCTAAAGCGTCAACAATTTTCACTGACCATAGGGATTAATTGCACATACCAACCCACTAGAACAAATCAATACAAGCTTAATTAATGGCAATCACTATCATATGGTTTCAACGGCTATGCATTTAATCAAACAATGACTTACCCTTAAGAATGATGTCACTCAATCTATCATAGGGCAACTTCAATCACTTAAAAGATATCAGGAATTACTTAGGCTTTAGTCATAGTCTATCGAAGAAATTAATCCAACAAGAAAGCATATTTCAAGAAGATATTCATATGATCATGGCCTATTTTCATGTATGCATAATCAAGCATCATAGAACGCACAAGAATTGAGGTCAAGCCCACAAAATAACTAGCAAGGAGTAAACAAAAGCCTTAATTCATAACACTAACCCAACTCATTCATAACCCCAATTTTTACATTTATAAAGAGATATCAAAATCCTGAATAAATAACACAAACATGCAATATAGGGTTCAAAGATAACTCTAAACTTCTACCCATATGAATCTCTTAAAAATTTCAAAGTATAAAGCAAGATTTCCACGTCAAGATCCTGATCAATCTCATGAACAATGGTTCCTTCAAAGATATATAGTAAGGTGTTGAAATCATACCTATACAACAATGCAGAAAAATAAAATCTTTGGTAATGTCCTTTGATGATTATTCTCAACTTCTTGGGGAAAATTTTCAAAGAAAAGCAAAGGGAAAGGGTATAGGCGTGCAAGGGAAGAGAAAATGGGGGAAGGTGGAAAGTGAAATGGCCAAGGCATTTCAAAAGCCTTAAATAGGTCAGTGAGTGTGCATATTTAGCTATGCTAAAGCACACCACCTAGCACACTTGGCGCTGTGCCAAACATGCAAAGGACTACCCTTTTTCACAGAGAGTTTACCTTGTCTTCCACTCAAAATGTGATGTCACTGACCGTCGCCAACTGGGACTAGCAATTCGCCATTTGACCTTTGATTCACCAAAATTTATAGCACTTCTAGGGTTACCTCTCAATCAAAATGTGGTCAAATTGACCGTCGCTAATATGACTTGACAATACGCTGAGTGGTACCCCTTGGTGTCTCTTATCAACATGCCACCCCCATTATTCTTGTCATCCCCACACAATTCAACACTTATTATTCAAACTAAAAAGTAGTAAAATACTCACCTTGGGTTGCTTCCCAAATAAAACCATAGTTAACGTCATGACATGATGTCGTTTCTCTTCATATCAAGTTACTGCTGATTGATCCATAATTCACAATACCCTAGGATCATCTCTTGGTTTCAAAGTTTTAGAAATGCTGAAAACAACCTCCTTGTCATTCACTAAAAATTACAAGTTTCCACTCTCTACATCAACCACAGCTCGCCCGGTGGCTAGGAATAACCTTCCAAAATTGATAGCCACATTTGTATCCACCGTACAATTAAAAACCATAAAATTTGTAGGAAGGACAAAGTTGTCTAGCTTCACCGATACATTATGTAGAGTTGCCACTGGTCTCTTGATAGACTTATCAGCTGTAAGCAACTGCATCATAGTTGGTGAAGGAATTTCCAAACCCAGTTCCTCAAAAATAACTAGGGACATGAAATTTATCCTTTCACCAAAATCACAAAGAGCTTTGATGAACTTTAAGGATCCTATTATGCAGGGGATGGTGAATGCTCCTCAGTCTTCCTTCTTAGTAACTGACTTTTCTTTCAGGATTGAACTACAGTTATGAGACTCTTCAATTGTCTTTCTTTCAAGAGTCCTCTTCTTTGTCACCAATTCCTTAATGAACTTGGCATATCCAGGCATTTCAATTAATACTTCCATAAGGGGAACATTTATTGATAAAGAATTAAATAAAGAAAGAAACTTTGAAACTCAGCATCCTCCTTTTCCTTCTTCAATCTTTGTGGCAATGGAGGATTCACTTGGACATAAGATGACTTTGGCCTCACATCTAGACTTGAGTTTTTAGCGGTAGTGTTCTTGGCTTTTGCTACATTGTTCCCACCTTTCTCTTGCTTAGCATTCTTAGGATTCTTGAGGATGTCATCGTATAAAACTTGAGCCTCCTGGTCATTATCCTCAATAATGACCACGTTTTCATTTTCTTTTACCTCTTTTAGACTTTCATTAATAGCAAGTGATTGTTTATGTCCTTCGCTTGACTTTCCACTTCGAGTGGTAATGACCAAGCACAACTGATCATTCCCTTTTGGATTAGCCACTATGTCACTAGGTAGACCTCCTTTAGGACATTGATTCAAATGAGCTTTGTATGTTTCCTAATTGAGTTTCCAAATGTTTAATGGATGTCGAATGAGACGTTACAATTTGGAAAAATCAGATTTATTTCTTTCAAGACCTTCTCTGAAGCCTCCATCTTATTTGAAATTCATGAAAGCATATCCTTGGTTTGAGGTTTCTCTTAATTAACCACTGGTTCATCAATCTTCACTCTATCATGTGGTTGAATATACCTTTTTCCCTCACGATTATGTAAACCCCTATTTTGAGATTGATCAGTCTATGCTCGGTCTTGCTATTTAGAGTTGTTGTTCTGACTTTTATTCCCTGGTGGCCTTTGCAAAGCTAATCGAGAACTCACTATTTGGTTAACCATGTAATGACATTATTTATCGTAACCACCTTCAAATGATGCACCTTCAAACATCACTTCGCTTGTAGGTCCCATTACATTCACACTCTTATGGTTTCCTCCCATGACATGCTTAGTCAAAAGATTAAGCTGAGTTAATATCTTGGCCATGTTCTAGTTCCTTTCTTGGTCTTTGGCAAGTTGATTCTTAGTGGGACCTTTGTGGCTTAAAGAAAATACATCATTTCTCGTATATCATGCTTTATTAATTTTAGTCATTCCGTCCAAGAGGTTGCAAGCTTTAGTGAATGATTGTATCATTAAACCTTCTCATACTAGGTGATCAGCCTTTCCCTTGTTAACCACACCAAGACTCACACAAAAGTATTGTAAAATCATGTAGTCTAAAACTCCTTTGTTAGGACACCAACGTAAGAGTTTCTAAAACTAGAGCCATGTTTCATGCGATGGCTCACCTCTACTTGCTTAAAGTTCTCAATATTTTTTCTCAATTTGATCATCTTTAAGGGAGGGAAAAATCTCCCTAGAATGTGGTCTGTAGCTTCTCCCATGCGGTAATAGAATCACTAGAAAACTCTACTAGCCACCTTAATACTTCTCCAGTAATGGAGAAAGGAAATAGCATTAGTCGGTCTCCTCCTTCCTTATTTCACTAAAGTTGAGTAGGATACATACATCAACAAAGTTCCTCATATGTTCATGAGAATCTTCGTGGCCGATATCTTCATGCACATAATAAATATAGTTGAGAGTTTCACCAATAACAATGAAGGAGATAGGCACCACAAGTTGCAAACCTACAAGCTTGATTGATCAGCAATGAGTACAAAGCATGATTTGCAATCCACTAAATGGGTTTCCTAAAGAGAATAATAATCTACTCTGAAAACATAAGAAAAGCTTTAAAATGTAATGGAGAAATGTGTATTGTTCGAACTCTCACTACAAATCCTAACTTAAACTATTTATAGTATTTACAAAATAACCCTAAGAATTATACACAAAAGATAGCTGGCATTTGATAAATTTTGCAGTTATGACTTGTATTAGTTCTTGACATCTTGGACTGAACTGGTACAACCCATAGTTACAACTTGTTACTCGAGCAATGACTCATATGTTGGTCTCGTAGTCTTGGTCTTTAGTTTTTGGTCCAACATTTTGGCTCTCTTATTCTTGCTATGAGTCCACCTATACGACTCATAGTGTGTCTTACGACTTGTAGGCTGTCCTCGTAGGGGTGACCATTACTTGGCATATTTCTAATTCCTGCTATGACATAACCTATGACTCGTAGCATAAACTACGACTCGTAGAAGGGCTCGTATGGCTTATGCTTCAGCAAAATCTGCAACTTTTCTTCAAAATCATGCCAACCTAATTTTTGTGCAAGATTAACATAAAAAAGTACATCAACACACTAAAAAGTCACTTTAAGAACTCACAAAATCCCCTATTTTAGGCACCAAATGTGCTGTAATTTGACAACACATTAACACCCTCAACTTAGAATTAAGGGCTTGTCCTAAAGAGATGACTCAATCTATACAAACAAAGAGAAATACATTGTAGCTATATCAATGGCATATACAACAACTCATTTGGTTCAGTACCCAACTGCTACTTACAAAACAAGGTTGCTAAGTTATTGAGACAACAAGAACATCATGAGAGACCTAAAACTATAACTTTGACAAGCTAAGGAGCATCAACCATCCACAATCACTGGTATAGTCGTATGCTACTCAAGTAGTGCATATGCCCTCACTAGAAAGAAGTCCCTCATACTCACTCAGAAGCATTTAGCATTTAGTGACTAAGGATGCCCTAATTCTCTCGTCGATGTCCCGAATAGTCTAATCTATCAACAGCCAGAACTGTGCTGATAACAGTCACAGCCTACCCTCTGCTACAACCACCCTATGCAATAAAGCCTAAAAAGCAACAACAGAGAAAAGAAGTTCAATCTAAAATGTAGTTGTTGCTAGTGCTGGGGTACTGGTGGATGTGTAGACTCGATCTCAACTGCTGATGTGGGCTCGGTAGTAGCCAAAGTAGTACCCGCAGGAGTAAGAAGTTAACTTGAAACCTATGGCTTGATTGGAAATGGCTCTGGGATAGGAGTTAGGATAGCTAGAGATAAGGCCATCGGGTTCTCATCAACCTTTCTCAGGCTAGGATCTCTAGTACGTGTGGCCTCTACATGAGGGTCCCGATGAGGGCCAATAGGAACACCTACTGCAGTGCATAGTCAATGAATCAAAACTCAAAATGGCAGTGAGGTGATCGTTCGAGCAGCAGCCTCATGAATCTACTCTGAAATAATCCAGGCCCAATCGATAGCATACTTAGCTAGAAGGCTAGCCAACAATACCGCTCCCTTAAGGGTGATCAGATTATCCGTAAAAGTTTGCTTAATACTCTAATTTATAATGGACAACCAAAACTTAGCACAAAATTAGAGGTTGGCTTGTTCTATGGGATCTGCGTGGTTTATGACCCATGTTGGCTCAACACCCTCCTCATAAATCTGGCTAGCGATCCATCGTAGAAGCTTTATCCTGGCCCTTATGTCCTTCCCAGTCACCGTTGTCCTAATCTTCTTAATACGGCTATCATACTCCATGGTGGACTGAGGGGCTGTATAAGTAGTCCCAAATTGCACTAGTCAGATTGTCTCCTCTGAGATATCAGCTTTCCTCCCCTGAACTGTCACCACCCACAGCCTCGACTACTTGATTGGTCTTTTATTCTGTGGCAACCCCCAGTGGAGTGTAGCAAGGGCCTAGCATCCAATTTGGGCACTCTATCTTAGCCTGAGGCATTCAGTCGGGACTCCTCATTAAACTATCAAATTGGTTTGCCTTGCTATTTTGGCTCTAACCCTTGGTAATATATTTCTTTTATCCCAGGGATGCACCATCTGTGGTCGGCTAGAGGCTGGGACTGGACATCTTCCTACTGAGATGTGCTCTCTAACTCTGACTCTATACTTGAGTGTGAGGGGGTCATTTGTGGCAAGCTGCTACCTGACCATCCCCATTGCTAAATGATCAACTGGACTTATACTCATATAGGGAATAATGCTCACCACCAAAGATTGAGAAATTAAATCAAAGAGCATACCAATCAGATTAAGAATTGAACTACAGCTAACAAGAGTGAAATTCATGTCAAAACCCTAAAAAAATTGATATGTTGCCATAAAATGACATGTGCTGTTGAGAATTTGGTCCGAAAAATGATGTGGGTGATGGGAGAGAGTTTTTCGTCACCTCTTAGTTTTTAAGAATTGAATTTGGGGGTTAAAAATAAATTTGACCCCTTTTCTAAGCAAATTGGGTTAGATTTAATAACTGCAGATTGGGGCTTTGAGACCCCGACTATAAGTCATAGGTCGTCCTATGACTCGTAGGTCCCGATCTGGTACTAAATGGGATACTTGGTAAAAAATTTAGGAATCATACCTGGGCACTATGAACTGCACTTACGACTCGTAGGGGATCCTACAAATCATAAGGTTGGCTCGTAGTGTATATGCCAACTTCAAATCCTTATTGTTTCCCCCTACGAGGGCATGGCTATCAGACATAGTGAAGAGTACGACTTTTAGGCCTGCTCGTAGAAGCTGTTTCAAGTCCAATTTTTTAGATCGTTAGTTCTTCTAATTCTTGCCTGCAAATCAAATCTCTAAGCACAAAAATCCTCAAATTTATTACAATTGCATCATTGTATTCTAATTTAAAACAAATAGTTACTACTACCCTATTTATCAAAAAAACAGATAATTATCAAAATGGTTGGGTTGCCTCTGAAGAAGCACTTTATTTAATGTAGGTGGCCTGACTTTGTCATCTTCCTTTATCAACTATCATCGAGGGTCCACACCTCACTCTTGCATTCATCTAAGTGTTTAATGGATTGGCGAAAATCAAACAAACTTCTACATCATTAACACTGAACCACAGCTAACCTGAATCCATATCCACTAGTGCTCTCCCTGTGGTCGAAAAAGGTCTCCCCAAAATAATGGGCACCTCAAAATTAACTTCGCACCCGAGGATCACAAAATTTGCTGGAAAGATAATCTTATTGACTTTAACAAACATATTCAAAAGGATTCCCTCCAACTTTTTAATGATTCGATCTACCATAAACAACCTTATTTATGTTGGGATAGGTGTACCAAGGCCAATCCTTTTGAATACAGGAAGAGGCATTAAATTGATGCTTGCTCCTAAGTTGCATAATGCTCTTACAAATTTAACATCACTGATAGTGCAGGGAATGGTGAATGCCTAGGGGTCCTCTCACTTTTTAGCAAGGCATTTAGTCATAATCACACTACATTGTTGGAGTTCTTATGAGAAATCTTGAGTCAAAGTGCTTTTCTTGGTGACTAACTCCTTCATATATTTAGCATATCTAGGCATTTTTCTCCAGTGCTTCTAGGAGAGGGATGTTGATGGAGAGTTGCTTCAACATTGAGAGGAAGTGTTTGAATTTACCCTCCTTTTCCTTCTTCTTGAGCCTTTGAGGGAAAGGATAAGGAGGTGTTGGGAGGGATTTCACTTTGTCATGCTCCCTTATATCTTCTTGTTGCATCCCAACACCCTTCGAATCTTCTCCCTCAACTTCATCTTCACCAACAAGATTCTTCTCATCGACTTCATCCACAATAATCAGCATAGGGGGATCTGTTGTGCTCTTGCTATTCTGAGTCATCACCGCCAGGCAATGCCTTTTATTTTTAGGATTTTGAATCGTATTGCTTGGTAGGGTATCCTTTTGGAATTGATTCAATTGTGAAGACACTTTCCCAAACTATTGTTCAAGTAACTTGATTGCCACCATTGAGACTCTATGTTTTGGTTTATATTTGAGATATCCACGTTCATTCCTTTTAAGGTCTCATCTTGATGGTTTTCTTGCTTCAACAACTTTCCAAACATATCTTCAATCCTAGAATTGCTTGATCCGACATCACGATTGTGTGGTGGCACATAAGGACCGTTTCTAGCCATATTTTCTCCCCTATTCTGAATCTGGCACTTTTTCTCTCTCTCATAAAATCCACCCTTGTTATCTTTGTACATCCCATCATGGTTGGAGTTCCAACTGTGATTCCCAGAACCTTGCCTCCAATAGTCCAAATTGGACCCTTAGGAATTATTTTAGAAACCCACCACTTGGTTGCTTACATAACAAGCATCCTTATCAAAGAAGTGATCATCATAAACATGAGTAATTGGGGGTTAGTGAGCTATTACCTTCAAACTAGCTTTGTTTTGCTTCAAAACCAAATCCATGCTCGTACTGAGTTGAGCAAGTTTCTCCATAATCTCTTCATTCACTTTAGCCTGCTCACTATTTATAGTAAACTCACAAGAACTCTTTGTATTACAATGCTAACTCTGACCCCATGCTTTATTGGTTTTCACCACTTGTTCCATTCTTTCGGCCACTAGCGCAAATGGTTGATCAAGAGAAACACCTCCTATGATCGTGTTGGCGCAATCTTTGCTATTATCATCAAGTGCTCTATAAAAGATCTTGACCAAAGCATCATTAATAATTTTGTGATTAGCAACCATCCTCAAGCATTTGGTGAATCTCTCCCATGTAGTGCTAAGAGAGTCTCTAGGAAATTGCTCAAAGTTATTAATTTAGTCCTTAAACTTTAGCTTCTTCGACGTTGGGAAATATATTTCTAAGAACACCCTCTGCATCTCAACCCAACTCGTGATGGTACTCAGAAGAAGTTTGAACAACCATACAGCTATATTGCCAGTCATAGACAATGGAAACACCCTTAATCCAACAATGTCAATAGAAATATTTTGTGACCCCATAACACTTTTGCACATGAAGATGACATTTTGGAGATAATGGTAGGGATCCTCTGATGCTAGCCCTATGAATAGGCCATGATTTTCTAGAATCTAGAGTAACCCACTTGATACCGCGAACTTAGCATCTGCGGTAAAAGGGGCAGTATTATAGAACTGGTAACATCTATCGCTAATGGGTTTAATTGGTACTGAATCTAGCCATAAGCATTTACACTGAAATCTCTATATTGTGGCCATTTAACCCTTGGTGGTGGATTTTCCTCTCTTCTTAAGTCTTTCTCATTCGCATGCATATTCTCCTCAACCTCAATGTCCTCATTCACTCAAGCCATATTTCTTGATAGTAAATGGATCTCCATATTTAGTAGAGCTAAGGGATTTCCTTGGCTCCTTGTGTTGGGCATACAACCTAGTAAACCCTCTAAAAGAAATCAAACAACAAAAAAGAAAACAAAAGTACTATACAAAAGACTCTAGAAAACAACTCGAGAACTAAAACATAGTGAATTCAAGTCAAAACCTAGTTGTATTCCCCACCAGTGGCACTATAATGTTGGTGATGGTCACGCTCTAATAAGAAAGCAATCGTTATCAGTAATTAACCTAACCGAGGTTAGGCTCGAATCCATAGGGAATACGGGGCTTGACTATAAGATTTCACTACTAATCATTCCTAGTATCTATAACTACAATCTCTAGATGGGGGGTGTTATGATTCAAAGACAACATAAAATAAACACTAATTAGAATTAGAGAAAACACTCAATTTTGGGGATAACTTGGGAATTGTGTTTCCTATGGCACGTTGACTAAATTACCCTAGATAGCATAACTATGATCGGTGAATCCCATGCATGACAGTAACTTAGGTTCTTCCAGCCCTCTTGTGAAGGTGAAGCTTGAATTTCATAATGGCAATTGGTCAGCTACCATGGTGTACGAACTAACCATTACCTATTATCACAGTCAACCTCCCCTTGGTCAGGTTTGGTCGATTAGACAAGAAAATATCAACTAAATCCTCTCATCTATTTCTCTTTTCCTATTAACCACTACCTTGGTTGGGATCGTGATAGTAGACAGGGTTTAGAGTTGGCCACTATCAAACAACATTAGTCATGGAGGGAAATAAACAATACATGCAAAACCACAATCATAGACATACACAAAACCTAGGTCATCTCAAGTCAACTACCTATGGTTATCATAATAAGAAGTTGTGTGTGTTTAGCTACTCATGGCTAAGATAAAACACACAAAAATGTATATAATAGACACAATCAAGAGTTTCACCAATAACAATGTAGGATATAGGCACCGCAAGTTGCCAACCCACAAGCTCGATTGATCAACAATGAATACAAAGTAAGATTTGCAATCCACAAAATGGGTTTCCCAAAGAGAACAATAATCCACTCTAAAAACCTAAGAAAAGCTTCAAAATATATTGGAGAAATGTCTACTATTTGAACTCTCTCTGAAACCTAAATTAAACTATTTATAATATTTAAGAAACAATCCTAGGAATTATGCAGAAAAGATAGATGACATCTGATAAATTTTGCAAATATGTCTCATAGGTTGGACTACGAGTCATAGTCGGGGTCTCATATCAGGTTCTTGGCATCTTGGACTAAATTGGTATGAACCATACGTATGAGTCATTACTCGAGCTATGACTCATATGTTGGTCTCGTAGTCTTGGTCTTCAATATATGGTCCAACATTTTGGATCTCTAAGTCTTGCTACGACTCCACCTATATGGGTCATAGTGTGACTTACGACTCATAGGATAGGCTCTATGGGTGACCTTCACTTGGCAGATTTTCGATTTTTGGTCTCTGATTCTTGCTACGGTATAACCTACGACTTGTAACATGACCTACGACTCGTAGGAGGGCTCATATGGCCTATGCTTCTGCAAAATTTGTAACTTTTCTTCAAAATCATGCCAACTTTTTTGCAAGATTAACAGAAAAATAAATCAAAACACAAAAAAGTCTCTTTAAGAACTCACAAAATCCCTTGTATTATGCACCAAATATGTTGTAATTTTATAGCATATCGGGGTGTTACTAAGTATTGATTGGTGGTTTTACATTGTGTTTTCTTGTATGGTTTCACTCTTGAATTTTATGGTTTTACACTAGCATTAAACACTAACCAGGTGTTTGATAAAATGTCTGTTTAATGTATCTTGAGTTGTTTAAGGCCTAATGCTCAGCATATGAATTCAGTGACATTATGATGATGAAAAGGATATTTTGTATGTGTTGATTCCATGAGAAATATCTATTGTGTTGTGAGTTGACAATAGCCAATTTAGAGGTGATGCCTCAATCGTCCTTTGATCGAGGTGGTAAGTCATCAACCAATTGAGGGGTTGGTACCTTAATCAATTCTAAGGGGTGGACTACCTCAGATTCCAAGTACTAAGTTGCTTGGTCTATGATGATGGTCTATTCTTACATATGTAATACAATTTATGTATAAGTATGTTTACTCCAAGTATCATTCATGCATGCCATATTTTTATATGTCCATCTATTGCCTAATTATTTATTTTGACTATGTTGCCTCTATATTGTTGCACTGGATCCTACATACTTTTTACATTCAAATGTACTAATACATACTCTATGCCTACACGATTTTATCATGTAAGAACTAGAGCCCCACTTGATCATCCTCCTTCTCCACGTGGCTAGTGCGATATCTCTCAAAAAACGTTGGTGAGTCCTGAACTTAGAGGACATACTTCTCTTAATTTATTCTATGTATAGACTATCTTTTCTTTATTGTATGCTAGACTATAAGGGTGAGCCCAGTTGTTTGTCTTAGGTCGCAGCTAAGCTCTATGTTTAGAGGTGTTGTTGGACAAGTTATGTAATGCTACTATAAGCCTTGACTGTCTTAACTCTATGTTGTTTTATAATATGAATGATGTCCCGTAGCCCCATTTATCCCTATTTACTATTTTTTATTGTTATCCTATTGCTTTGACAACCAACGATGTGTAAAGACATGTTAAGAGGCTTGTATGGGGTTCTTTTGAGTTCCCTATGCGTTGTGTCATGTCTAGGACCTAGGCTTAGGTCGTGAAAAACTTTGTATCAAAGCACTAGGTTGTTAATGGTTCTTGTCATCCAACATGTTGTATTGATTAGAGTCTTATTCATGGTTGTATTGTGCACCACAACTATGAGTACAAGCCTATGAGATGTTTTAGGAAATGTTTCCCTTTTTTTACTCTATGTCATGCTATAGAAGTTAAAGCAAGGTTTTCCCCCCTAACAATTTTTCTTTTCTATACTATATCATGCCTAACATAAGAGGAAAAAGAGCCCACACACTCGAGGAACATTCGGTTCATGGTGAGCTCCGGGATGCTCTCACTTTGCTAGCTCAAGTTGTGGTTAATCAAGCAAACCAAGGAGCCCAAGCCCCTCATGCTCCCACTCTGGCATCTTAGGTAATGGACTTTATGAGGATGAACCCACCAGAGTTCAATGGGTCTAAGGTGGATGAGGGCCCTTAAGAATTTATTGATAAGGTCCACAAAGTGTTGGGTATCAAGGGTGTGAGGTCGGAGGAGAGGGCAGAGTTGGCGACTTACCAACTAAAGAGGGTGGCCTAAATATGGTTCACTCAATGGAAGGAGCAGAAGGGGAACAATAATGTGGTTCTATGGGAGAAGTTTAAGGTGGCTTTTCTCAACCAGTTCTTCCTTCTTGAGCTTAGGGAGGCCAAAATGGTAGAGTTTGTGAATTTGAAGTAAGGGTCCATGAGTTTGAGAGAGTATGCCCTCAATTTCAACAAACTCTTTAATTATGTTCCACACTTGGTTGCTTACCCAAGGTCTAGAATGAACAAGTTCATGATGGATGTATCCGACTTGGTTAGTGAGGAGTGCCTGTCTACTATGTTGATTAGTATATGGATTTTTCCTAGTTGATGACTTATGCTGAACAAAGGGAGGGGGAGAAATTGAGGAAGAGAAGGGGTCTTGAGGCCAAGAAGGCTCGCTTTGATGGTAAGTTCCAAAGTCACAAGGGTGGACAGTTTTATCAAGGCCAAGGGACTTCTCATGCTCCTAGTGGGAGGTTTGCTAATGACTACCCAAGGCCCCACGAGGGTGGTAGTACGATACCTAGATTCCTGTGTCCAGTGTGGTAGGGATCATAGTGGCCATGCTTGAGGGATACTAAAGGTTGTTTTGGTCATAGGGAAGTAGGCCACAAGATGATTTATTGTCCACGAAATTGCAAGAAGGGTAAGGATATTCGTCCTCAAGGATGGGGTGTTAATACAGTTCCTTTGGGAAGAGGAGGCCAAAAAGGTGGTTCCCTAAGTCACAGTCAATTTTATGCAATCTATAGGAGGCAACAAATTAATGAGGTGCCCGACGTAATCATCGGTATGTTAAAGGTCTTTGATTTTGATATGTATACATTGATAGACCTGGGTTCTACTCTTTCTTTTATCACTCCTTTTATTGCCAAAAGTTTTCATGTTGAGCCGAGTTGTTGTGCGAATATTATAAGGTATCTACCCTTATTAGTGAATCTATCGTTGCTACAAAGGTATATAGAAATTATCCCATTTGTATCTTGCATAAAATATTGCCTTATGACTTTATTGAGTTAGATATGGTTGATTTTTATGTCATTCTTGGGATGGATTGGTTACATGCATATTATGCCTATATTTATTATTGAACCTATAGGATTAAATTCCAATTCTTAAATGAACCCGTGCTTAAGTGGGAGAGTCATGATGTGGTGGCCCAGGGTAGGTTTATCTCTTGCATTAACGCCCAAACGTTGATCTCTAAGGGGTGTCTCTACCATCTTGTTAGGGTTAAGGATGTTGAGTCTAATGTCCTTCTAAAGAGTAGATTACTATGGTAAATGAGTTTCTTGATATCTTTTCTAATGACCTTTCCAGTGTTCCTCCCAAAAGGAAAATAGATTTTGGTATAGGCCTCCTTCCGGATACTCAACATATTTCTATTCCCCCTTACCGTATGGTCACACCAAACATAAAGGAGTTGAAGGAGCAATTGAGGGACTTATTGGAGAAGAATTTTATTAGGCTAAGCCAATCACCTTGGAGTGCACCTATATTGTTTGTGAAGAAGAAGGATGGGACTCTTAGAATGCTTATTGACTACTGGCAACTTAATTGGGTTACCATCAAGAATAAGCACCCTCTCCCAATAATTGATGATTTGTTTGACTAACTTCAAGGGGCTAAACACTTCTCTAAGACTGATCTTTGGTCTGGGTATCATCAAGTGAAGGTAAGGGAGTATGGTATTCCCAAGACGACCTTCTGAACTAGGTATGGGTATTATAAATTTGTGGTTATGTCTTTCGGGTTGACCAATGCACTAGCTATCTTCATGGATCTTATGAATAGGGTCTTTAAGTGTACCTTGATTTTTTTGTGGTAGTTTTCATTGATGATATTTTGATCTATTCTCATATTAAGGAGGAGCATGTGGCTCATTTGAGGGTAGTGTTACAAATATTGAGGGAAGAGAAGTTGTATGCTAAATATGACAAGTGTAAATTTTGGTTTAAAGAGGTGTCCTTTCTAGGTCATGTGGTGTCGAGGGATGGTATTAAGGTGGGTCATAAAAGGACAGATGTGATTGACCTAGACCATTGACTCTATCTGACATTAGAAGCTTCTTGGGCTTAGAGGGTTACTATAGGAACTTTGTGAATGTGTTCTCTTCCATTGATTTTCCCATCACTAAGTTGACTCAAAAAAAGGCTAAGTTTGTGTGGACCGATGAGTGCGAATTTTGTTTTCCAAACCTTGAAGGATAAGCTTGTGTGTGCTCCTATCTTGTCTCTACCGAAAGGGTTGGACGGGCTTGATGTGTATTATGATGCCTCCCTGATTGGTTTGGGTTTTTCTTTGATGTAAAATAGTAAGGTGATATCCTATGCTTCTAGGCAACCAAAAGTGCATGAAATTAATTATCTTACTCATGATCTTGAATTGGCTGCCGTGGTTTTTGCTTTGAATATTTGCATCATTATTTGTATGGAATGTATGTTGATGTGTTCACCGATCATAAGAGTCTCCAATATGTGGTCAATCAAAAATATCTCAACTTGAAACAAAGAACGTGGTTAGAACATCATAAAGATTATGATTGGAGTGTGCATTATTATCTTAGTAAAGCTAATGTTATGGAGGATTCTTTGAGTGGGGTGTGTATGGGTAGCCTAGCTCATGTTGATGATGGGGGCAAAGAGATAGCTGGGGAGGTTCATTGGTTGGCTAGATTGTGGGATAAGTTAGAAGAGGTTGATAATGGTGGCATTGTGCTTGTTGATGGTTCAAAATCTTCGTTGGTTGATAAGGTAAAAACAAAGCAAGATTGACCCCTCCTTGTTAAAATTTAAGACCTTGGTGAAAGAGGGCAAGGTGTAGGTTTTCTGCTAGGGGGAGATGGTGACTTTAGGTACTAAGGTAGGTTGTGTGCATCTAGTGTTGATGGCTTGAGAGAGAAGATTCTTGATTTGGCTCACAATTCTACCAAGATGTATAGAGATTTGAGGGATGTGTTTTGGTGGGGAGGTAGGAAGAAAGATATTGTCAAATTTATATCCAGTTATCATAGTTGGCAACAAGTTAAAGCAGAGCACCAAAGGTCGAGTGGCCTGATCCAAGACATAGAGATTCCTACTTAGAAGTGGGAGGACATTATCATGGATTTTATGGTTGGATTGCCTAAGACTAGGAAGAGTTTTGATTCTATTTGGGTTGTCCTTGATAGGATGAGAAATTCGGCTCATTTCCTACCGATTAAGACTACTTATGGGCCAAAGACTATGCTAAATTGTAAATTCATGAGTATGTGAGATTTCATAGGGTGCCTTTGTTTATCATATATGACTGTAGTTCTCAATTCACTTTACACTTTTGGAGGTCCTTCCAAAGGGGTCTTGGTACCAAACTTAAGCTTAGTACGACTTTTCACCCTTAAATGGTATCCAAACTCTTAAGGATATGCTTATGGCTTGTACTTTTGAGTTGAAGGATAGGTGGGATGATCATCTTCCACTGATTGAGTTTTCTTATAACAATAGTTATCATTCTAGCATTGCGATGGCTCCTTTTGAGGCCCTTTATGGTAGACATTGTAGATCACCAGTTTAGTGGTCTGAAGTAAGGGAAATAGTTTTTTTTGGGTTTGGATCTGGTTATGGAGGCTATGGATAAGATAAGGTTGATTAGAGAAAGGTTGAAAACAGCCTAACGTTGTCAAAAGTCCTATTTTAATATGAGGAGAAAGGAGCTTGAATTTAAAGTTGGTGATTGGGTCTATTTGAAGGTCTCACCCATGAAGGGTATGGTTCATTTTGGTTTGAAGGGTAAATTAAGTCCTAGATTTATAGGTCCTTTTAGGTAAAATGCCCTATGCTTTCCTAGAATGACCCCATAATTGCAATTTCCTTACATCTCAAATTAGGGACATTTAAACACACCTCCACGTATCGAAAGGACTCTGTGATCTATTTTTTTCCATATCTCAAACTCTATGCAGAATTTTGCACATTCGACATCATATTCTTGTTTAGATGGAAAAAATTTGTGGGAAAGAGAGTAATTACAAGGTATACTTTGTCCATGTAAAGAAATATAATTTATGGTGAAACTTCGCAAAAATAGTAGCTGCCCGCGACGAGTCAGCAGTGGGTCCGCAACACGAACCTGATGTGGACTAGTTAAAATTTTTTGAAAATTGTTCTTTTTACTCTAGGAAAATTGGGTAATAACCTTATGCCTGTATACATGAAAATCCCTCATAGTCAAGCCCTTTTGAGTCCTCAAAACCAACTTAAAACCTCATAATTTCTCTCTAATCTTCATCAAATTCTCCATCCATTTTCAAGGTTTTCAAGGAGTCTTGTTGGAATTCAAGGAAACCAAGTCAAGTCCCAAGTCTTCCTCAAGATTCAAGAGTCTTAAAACTCATCCAGACCTACGGATTTCATTCAAGCTTCAAGCCTCCATTTCAAATCTTCTTCAAGAAACCCTCCAAAGTCAAGGTATGTGGGTTTCTTTAATGGGTTCCTTTCACCCATGATACCCAAGCTTTCTTTTACCTAAAATTGCATGATTTAAAGTTGATTTACCAATAGGTCTTACTTATTATGAATTTCACTGCATACTATGTTAGGGTTTCATGAAAATCTGATTGTTTTAGCATGTTTTGAGCTATGAATGTAAGATCTATTATGAGATTTGATGAAGGATTTTGATGTATATTGCTTTAGGGTGTTACCAGGTACCTATTGATAGTTTTACAATGAACTTTCTATCATGATTTCACTGTTGTATTGCATGCTTTTACACTAGCATTACACACCCGCCAAGTGTTTATAAAATACCTTTTAAGGATTCTTTAGGTTTAAGTAATCTATTTGTTGATTTATGATCCAAGTGAATCTATGATGAGTATGAGCTTTCTCAAGATATACGTAACTCACGGAAATATTGATGATTTTGTAAAGCTGAGTTTTATCCCTTCCTTAAAGTTTTTACCTCTTATGAGCCCTTTAATGTTGATGTTTATGCAAGGGTAATGTTTGATGATGAACTATTTTTATTTTTGAAGCTGGGCTCACCATTAGAGTTCAAGGATGTTTTAGAGCTACTCATGTCATGATTCTATTTTTCTCATAAGATACTAAAGTATGATTATTAGAAGTGTTCTATGAGATTAGACTTAGCACTGATGGATGGAGGTTTTGCTCTCTTTCCTTGAACTATGTGTCACCATGAGACTATGTTATACCCTTGCAATATTAGTATATCCACTTAGTCCACTTTCTCTTAAGGTTCTTTCTAAAATTGGGTCATGTTCTCGTTAGATGAAGTTCTTAATGAAATCCTTTCTGAAATTTGGTCATGTTCCCATAAGGAAGGTTACTTCATACAAAATGGGGTCATGTTCCCCTAAGTTTGAAGTATGGTTGCCTTGAAAAGTAGACCACCTCTTTATTGGTAAAGGGTAATCATTAGAATTTTAAGTTGTAGCTCGCTTAGTCTTATTCCATGTCGTTTAAAGTCTCTTCCCACACTTATATACTATGTTTTATGCAATTGGAATGATTTTCAAGCATGTTTTTCTTCAATCATTGATCATGCATTCCATATTGTCATTATGCGAATCCATTTCTTATAATTATGCATTTTGATTATGATGTCTATCTCTTATTGCATCGCATCCCATATCCCTAGTACATTCAAATGTACTAACACATACTTTATGCCTATATGATGTCACCATATAGGAACCAATGCCCCTATTGATTCTCCTCCTCGTGGCTAGATGGATTGTTCAAGTTAGCATTTGGTGAGTCCTCATGTTCAGGGACAATATTCATCCTATCTCATGCTTATGTTTTAGTTATATCTTGTATATTTTGATCACCTATTTTTATTTCTATGAGGGTTATCTAGATTGCTTGTCTTGGCCCTCGTTAAGTATCTATATTTAGAGATGTTGTTGGACAAGTTATGTATTATGGTTGAGCTTGACTCATATATGATATTTATTACTTCTTATTTCTCTCTCGCTTCCTTAGTCCATATTCCCCTTGTCTATGTTGTCTATTATTGTCATTTTTAATTGCTTTCATGACCAAGGATGTGTAATGATATTCATATGAGGCTTGTTTGGGATTCCTTCAGGTTCCCCATTCGTCGGTCACGTATAGGCCCTAGGCTTGCGCCGTGATAAAGATGGTATCAAAGTACTATGTTGTTAGTTCCTCAGAGTCCCACTCACTGTGTTGATTAGAGTCTTATTCATAGTTGTGTTGTGCACCACAACTATGAGTAGGAGGCTATGAGATATTTTAGAAAATATTTACCTTCTTCATGGTCTATGTCTTGCTTTAGAAGTAAGATAGGGCTTTCCCCTCTAATGATTGTTCTTTGCTCTTCCAGTTGATTATGCCGCTTCAAAGAGGGAGGCGAAGGATGGTAAGTTGAAGGTTTTGATTTTGATGGATTCAGGTTCCACTATTCCTTCCATTATTACTATTGGTTGCTAGTTGGCATCTTGTGTGTCTCGAGTGGTTATGTGAACCTTTGGTGTCTACCTCTTCATTGAGTATGTTGTTGTTAGAATGTTTATAGTATTATTCCGTGTTCATTTTGCATTGGATCTTGCCTTGTGGCTTTTTGGATTAGATGTGGTTGATTTCGGATGTCATACTTGAGGTAGATTAGTTGCATGCATGATATGTCTCCATTTTTTGTAGGACCCATAGAGTAGATTCTAATTCTTTAATAAGTCACTCTCTATTGGTAGTGAAGGGGTAAGTCCATTCTTATCTTAAGGTACAATTGTTCTCTATGGGTTGTATTTATCACCTTGAGGTAGTTAGGGTTGTTGAACCTAAGTTATTTCTATTTGAGTTATTTCTAACCCTGATTTTAGAGCAATCGTATCAAAATTTAAAAATCACAAAATGCAATTTCTAGAGAGCACTACGCGCCCCTAGCATGGTGCGGCTGGGGCACACCACAGTGTTAATTTTGTTTGGTTTTTTCATCTTGGTCCAAGATTTTTGGTCTTGGGCATAACTCTTCCCATGCATGAAAGTACCTTTACTTAGTCATATTTTACCTTCATATCATACAAGACATTCCCAAATACTTTCTTAAACACTTAGATAAATATTTTACCTGAAATTTCAAGTTCCAAAACTCATTTGAATCTTGAGGATTTCACTCAAGCTTTAAGTCTCCATTTCCAATCTTCATCAAGGATTCTCCAAAGTCAAGATATGTTATTTTCAACTATTGTGTCCTTTCACCCATGGTGCCTAAGCTTTCTTTTGATCTGAATCTCATATTTCTAAGTTGATTTACTTATGGATCTTACTTACTATGAAATTGACTATAAACTATGTTGGAATTTTGTAAAAGTGTGACTGTTTAAGCATGTTTTGAGTTATGAATCTATAATCCATTGTGGGATTTGATGAAGGTTTTTGATGTATCTTACATGAGGGTATCACCTACTATTGGTGGGTGGTTTTACATTGAGTTTTCTTGCATGGTTTCACTCTTGAATTATGTGGTTTTACGCTAGCATTGCACAGCCACCAAGTGCTTGATAAAATGTTCGGTGAATGTATCTTGAGTTGTTGAAGGCCTAATGCTTGGCATATGAGTTAAGTTATTTTATAATGATGAAAGGATGTTATGTATGTGTTGATTCCATAACTATTATCTATTGTATTGAGAGTTGACCATAGCATATTGAGGTGTGATTCCTCAATAGCCTTGGATAGGGGTGCTAAGCTATCAACCAATTGAAGGGTTAGTACCTCAATCGCCTAGGATAGGGGTGGTAAGCTATCAATCTATTGAGAGGTTGGTACCTCTATCGCCTAGGATGGCGGTGGTAATCCATCAACCAATTGAGGGGTTGGTACCTCAATCATCTTGGTTGGGGGTGGTAAGCCATCAACCAATTGAGGGGTTGGTACCTTAATCGCCCAGGATAGGGGTGGTAAGCCATCAACCAATTGAGGGGTTGGTACCTCATTTTTTCTAAGGGGTGGTCTACCTTATATATCAAGTACTAAGTTGCTTGGTCTATGATGATGGTCTATTCCTATATATGGAATATGATTTATGTATAACAATGTTTACTCCAAGTATCATTCATGTATGTTATATTGTTATATGTTAATCTATTGCCTAGTTATGCATTTTGACTATGTTGCCTATCTATTATTGCATTGCATCCTACATACTTAGTACATTCAAATGTACTAATACATACTATATACCTACATGATGTTACCATATAGGAATCGAAGCCCCACTTGATCATCCTCCTCCTCCACGTGGCTAGTGCAATATCTCTCAAAGCAAGTTGGTGAGTCCTCAAATTTTAGGATATACTTCTCTTGATTTATGCTATCTGTAGACTCTCTTTTCTTTACTGTATGCTTGACTATGAGGGTGAGCCCGATTGTTTGTCTTGGCCTCGCTAAGTTTTATGTTTAGGGGTGTTGTTGTACAAGTTATGTAATGATTCTATGAGCCTTGAATTACTTGACACGATGATGTTTTATGATATGAAAGATGTCCCATAGCCCCATTTATCCCTATTTACTATTTCTTATTGTTATTCTATTGCTTCCGCGACCAATGATGTGTAATGATATGTTAAAAGGCTTGCATGGGATTCTATCGGTTTCCCCATGCTCCATGTCATGTCTAAGCTCTAGGCTTGGGTCATGACATCTAACTACAAGAACAAAGCTTAAAAAATACTTCCAATATGAACACTCTAATTCCTCGATAACGATGCCATTTTTGATGTCACTCAACCCGACTACTAAAAGGTACAAGGGGCAATTGTCATCAACATAATAACCCAGTATTAGATGTTGTGGTCAATCCCACAAGACGAAAGTGACTTATTGGATCATGTAATTATAGGATCTAGGGTTGCAATAATTAAAGTAACATTTAGTTAATTGATTCTAATTAAAGAATTAAACAACTATCAAAGAAAGATGTTGAGGACGTGCAAATATGGGCAATAATCTAAAAAATGGGTCTAGATACTTGACTACATGAGTTTATTTGAGTGAATAGGCTAGGTTGCTTGTAACCTAAATCACTTCTGATAAATGGATGTTTTACATAAATCTAAGATATCACACATAGATCGCCAAGGACACACTTGGCCTAAGAAGTTGAGGAAAGCACCTACTACCTTGGCTATTGATTCAATTAATATGGATATTAACTGAAACCCCATAATCTTTTCAGCCACTATATCCATTCTACACTTTAACAATCCCACCTATGGAACAATCAATGATTTAAAAATAAAACCACAAGTTTGCAACCTTGAGATTCCTACCCCAAGTTTACTCAAATTAACTACAGATATGTCAAGATATCACAAATGCAATAAGTAAATTAGAGACCCATATCAAAGGCATACCCCAACATGCATATGAGAGTTTTAGCTACACATGCTAGAAATTAAAAATTTATTATCATACACTATAGCAGAAGTCATGGGTAATAAGATAGGTACAAATCAGTGGTTATTACCATCAAATCCTCACCAATTTGATGCCCAAAAGCTTTCAAAACTCTATCCTCCCTTGTATTCTAAGTAAAAAGTTTTATGTACTACTACTATGTTGTAATTATTCTGATATGCAATGAATAGATGATGTACAATGTCCTTTCTAAAATTGCTTATATACTTTGTGCAAAAAGTGTGAAAGTTTGTGATGCGAATTGGGAATTGATGATCAAGGTCAACCATTGTCGAGCACTCCAATGATGCACTGAATCTGCACTTGACCTCTTTCCTATGCATCTTTGTGAGGCTTTTCCCACTGTAATATTAGGGGATGACTCTTTGCTCTATCTTGGAAATTTGGAGATGTTCCAATATATCCTTCATATCACCTTTTCATCTGTGTTTTGGGTCATTAGGTGCTATAACTTTCGGCAGTCACTTGTGCGTTTAGGTGTATCATCGAGTAGGATCTGCGACTTCGATGCTGACTGCACTCTTGACTTGACCAGAAACATTGATTGATGCATAATTAGGTAATCTCCTTGAGAGATCGAAGGATCTTCGAGGATATCGGCGGCACTACTTCTTACTACCTTTCATCATTTTGCTCACTTTGCATTATTCCAGCAAGACTTGCCCTTTACACTTTTAACTCCATTTCCTGTCATGACACATGATTATTTGTTATCAATTAGAATTAGCACACTAAGGACCATATTTCTTTGCAATTCAACCCCAAAATGAGTTCGAAATATGGATTTTTCAAAATATGGACTCATCACCTACATCAAAATTTCTTTATCCATACACATGAATTGAGTCTTAGTCCTAGTTTCTTCATGTTTCAAATATTTAATTTTTTGTGAAATGGGTTTTATATAGTTATGCATTTAAATTTATATTGTTCTTACATTCTGAATTATTGAATTTATTGTTTATGGTTACATCTCTTGAACTCTAGTTAAGGTGAGGATCATTGTCTTACTATGCATTTAGTTTAAGTTAATGTGGATGGTTTTCATGCGTTGAGAAAAGTATGAATTCTATTAATCTTATGCATATTTTCATTGAGTCTAAATGAGCATAGATTGTTTTTGTGCATAAATAATGTTTGAGAAATCTATTTTGATGAGAATGGGTAACATAGAACGTACATTTTAACGAAAGTGCTTGATGATTTAAGATGAGTTTGAATTTTTGATTTAAAGTCCAATGAGTTAATTTTTTAGTGGTAGAAATAATTTAATTGTTGGAGTAGTATTGAGCATCAATTTAGATAGGAGTATGGGCAACTGAAACCTCTTAAACTACTTTGCCGACTTAGGATAGAATTATGCCGTTATTTCTGGAAACTCCTAACTTTTCCCAATAAAGAAATTTTATTTGAATCCACTAATTTAATTGTACCATACATTGGTGAGGTATGAGGTAGTTTTAAAAATGAAAACGACAGTGCAATCTTTGTATCATCACTAGCATATAAGCGACGGTTCACAATTGGAGATAATATCTAAGAGTAAGAGAAAATATATTACTTTATTGAGATTTTGTCTATTTAAGTATTTATAAAGAATTATTTTATTCTTGAAATTTCATGCTTTCACGCTTAATTTTATAGTTGGATATTCATATTTTTAAGCATATCTTGATTTTATTTCCTTTCTACTATTTTACATGATATATATATTGCGTGTTGATGTCTTTCAATTTTGCATCATTTTATAATAGAGATACAAGTGCTAGTGATCCATAGCAAGTGTTCATTAAAAATTATCTTTCTTAACAGTGATGAGATCTTCTTACATTCGGAGGGATCCTTTTCATTCATCTTTGCTCTTCTACTTAGAAATTTTTTTGAGGTAGCCATGGGTCTGTCCTGGGTACTTCTTGTGATTAGTTCAGAGATATTGTAGGCAGCGATAGAGTGGAGTTTGAGGTTCTTTTCTAAGTTTGTTTTTGAGAAACTATAATCTATTCATTGAGTTATAAGATTGAGTTATTTTTCAGTTGGATCTTTTAAATTCTCTTTCATACCGACATGATGATTGGATAGCCCATTTAGGATAGTTTTTTGTTTTGCTTGAGTCTTCCATTGAGTGAGTTAGTCAAGCCAAGAGTTCTCTTGGGACTAGTAGTGCTTTCCCTGTTCTATCCACACCTAGGGTATACATTTGTGGCCCGACAAACTTCGTATCAGCGCAAAGATTTAAAGAGTACAACTATATCAATAAAGTCATGTCTAGTAGAGTCTTGCCCATGGGTGTATCATACATCACACTTATAAGAAGGAAGTTAAAGGGCATGAGGAATTATTTCACTTCCTTTATATTTTGAGTTCATGCGACAGTGTTTAAATCTATTAAAGTTTCTTTTTAACTTGTGCATTTACGCTTTTATAGACAAGTTCTCTATAATGCATTGCCTGTCAAAGGAACAGTACAAATACAAAGATTTCATTGATTGATATTATCGCAAATTAGGGATGAAGAGGAGGAGTAAAGGTTGTACTGCAAAGCCTACTAAGATTCTGAAGATCCCTATTACTCAACTTGCTCCTAATTATGAGGTCGAGTTTAAGAGAGATATTACAATGCTTAAATAGTTAGTGTCTACTTAGTCTGGTCATCAAAGCTCTGCAACTCCGATCTCTAGCTCTCAAGAGCCATCAACTTTAGTGAGCATTAAAGACTTCTTTGGAATGAACCCACATGTCATCACAGGGTCCTAGGATGAGGATGACCCCAAAAACTTTATTCATGAAATTAAGAAGATCCTGAAGGCCATCCATGCTACTAATATTGAGGGAGTTTAGCTTGCCTCTTATCAACTCAATGATGTTTGAAATGTTTGGCACAAATAGTGGGAGGAAAGTCATTGTTCGAATGGCAAGCTTGCTATAAGGGAGGAGTTCAAGGAGGCATTCTTGGATCACTTCTTTCTTAGAGAGATAAGAGAGGCTAAAGTTATGGAGCTTGTGAACCTAAAGAAATAGAGGTTGATTCTAAAAGAGTACAACCTTAAATTTATCTAACTATCCATATATAGTCCTGAATTTTAGGTCTAAGATGAGGAAGTTTGTTCTAGGATTGGGCAAGAATGTTAAAGAGTGCAGTACATCAATATTGATTCTTGTACCAAAGTTTTTGGGCTTATGGTGTATGTAAGATATTGACGAGGGTAAGAATAAAGATATAAAGGAGCACTTGAGTAGGAGATATAAGTTAATTGGATATGAACTTGATTAAAAAATAAGGTAAGGGTAACAAATCCTTCTTTCATAAAAGGTCTACAATCTATGCACCATCGTTAACATGTCCACCAATGCCCAATGACAGGTATGATAACAAATTGTAAGATCTAAAACTTTAAAGCTTAGAGTTCTCAGTCCCAAAGAAATGTGGCTCAAGCTTCTAAAGGAAATCCAACTTGTGCTATGTATGGTAGACTTCACTTAGGAGAGTGCTGATAAAGCATCATAGTTTGCTGTAAGTGTTGTTAGATGGGTCAATTACAAAGAGAGTGTTTGATGTGGAGGCAAGGTGAAGGGGAGAATAATGCCTAATCTTCTACTATAATACTACACGGTTGATTGTCTTAGAAAGGTGCTACTTCCAGATAGGTAGTCATGACCCAGACCTAGGGTGTTGGAGTGATATGGCGAATGGGAACCCGAGGGTCCAAAAATAAGTTCAAAGTATCCATATTCACATCATCGGTTTGGAAGTGTATATGAATAGTAAAACCATAGGTCTAATGGACAGGAAAGTAGGACTCATGCTATGGGGTTGTCACAAAGAAAGGGGTTAACATGGATCCACATAACACATAGCACATAATGACTATGAGGCAGTTATGTAAGACTCACTCTATGGGGGCAATACAGGACTTAGGATCTTTCACATAATAACATAAAGTAAACATATCATAATGCTCATTGCCTATCCACATAACGATATCCAATAGATAGTTATATCAATAAACATAATCTCTGAATACAACACTTAGCATATAAACATAATGGAGTACACGAGATGTCCAACAATGCCTCTAGTCATAAGATAGAAGGGGGTCCAAGACATGTCTAGGGCTCACCCTCGATGTAAACAACATAAACACAAAAGCACCATATGTACAGGAATGATGCTTTGTCCTCGAAAAATAGGACTCATCATAACAAGCAATCTCAAGATCTAAACTGAGCGTAATTTCCAAAATGTATTAAATTTTGAAATGCCTCAAAATATGCTTCAAAATGCCCATGGTCATAATTTCCATATATCTTAAAATTCATGCATAATGTCAAAATTTCAACTTCATATTCTTTATTAGAGAGCAAAATTGAGCGAAAAAAGGGTATAATCTAGATTTTAGAGGAATTGTGGCAAAAAATGATTTTCGCAAAATTTTTGAAACTAGTAGTTGTATGTGATGGCATCGCGATGTGGACCCATCGCGGAGCAGAGCCAATTTTTCCTTAATTTTTTGTTTTGGTCTAAGGGCATTGGGGTCATACTTCCATGCCCATTTAAGTGTAAAAACATATATACTTAGCAATTTTTCAACTCTATATCCCTCAAGACCCTCTTAAAAACCTCTCTAAGATGTAACCAAATATTTCATTTAAATTTCAAAGGTTTCAAGCCTAACTTTTGAACTCAAGGATTCTCTTCAAGCTTCTAAGTCCTCTTCAAGCTCAACATAAGAAAAACCAAGTTTGAGGTATGTGGATTTCATCCATTGGTTCCTTTCACCCATGTATCCCAATCTTCCTTTATAAGAAATTACATGATTTCAAGTTGTAGTTTATATAAGTATTCCTTATTATGGATTTTGGTTATACATTATATTGAGATTTATGAATTGTTCATTGATTATGCATGTATCTATTTCAAGCTTATACTATGAATTGATTTTTTTCTATTAAGACTATGCATGCTTTGAGCTATGAAACTATAATCTATTATTAGATTATAGGTATACCACATGAGGATTTTACTATATGTTGGTGGCTTGATTTACAATGAGTTTTCTCATATTATCTCACTCTTGAATTGCATGATTTTGAACAAACATCATGAACCCACCATTTTGAACAAACATTATGATTTACAATGAGTTTTCTCATATTATCTCACAATGATTCTCAAGTTATTGATGATCTATTGCATGATTTATAATTCAAGTGACTTTATGATGATTAAGGGCTTGAATGTATATATTGAATTCATGAAAAATATCTGTGGTGTTGCAAGTAGACCACACCTTGTCGGGGGGTGACATGCCCAATCACCTTGTTGAGTGGGTCACATGCCTTGACCACCTTGTTAGAGGGTGACATGCCTAATCACTATTTTGAGGGGTGGATACCACAATCATCTTGTTAGGGGTGACATGCCTAATTACCATGTTGGTGGTGGATACCTCTACCACCTTGTTAGGGGGGTGACATGCCAAATCACCTTGTTGGAGGTGGATCTCTCAACCACTTTGTTGGGGGGGTGACATGCCCAATCACTATGTTGAGAGGGGAGACCTCAATCACCTTCAAATGGGGAGATATGCCTTGGATTCTAGTTAAGTAGTCGCTTGGTCTATGTTGGTTATGGTCTCTTCCCACACATGTAATATATAGTTTGCAAGTTATATAATTTACAAGTACATTTTACTTCAAGCATTGATCTTGCATGCCATATTGATATTATTATACCTATCCATTGTTTATGACTATTCATTTTGACTATGTTGTCTTATGTCTTATTGCAGTGCATCTTACACACTTAGTACATTCAAACATACTAACCCATACTTTATGCCTACATGATGTGTCCATGTAGGGACTGGAGCACCGATTGATCATCCTTCACGTGGCTAGTTCGGTGCTTTAGAGTTAAGCATTGGTGAGTCCTCAAGTCCGAGGACACTATCTTTACTACTCTTTCTATGTTGAGAATCATTCATGTTGAACACTCGTTATTATGAGAGTGATCCCGAAGAGTATATTGGCCCCCACTCCAATCTATGTTAGTTGTGTTGTTGTATATTAAGATATAATTGTGCTATGAGCTTGACTCTTGAAATATTTTATGATTATCGAAGATTTCCCTTACTCACATTTCCCTTGCTTGTATCTCTTGTTGTTGTTGTTGTTTTGCTTTTGCGACCAAGGATGTGTAGTTGATATTCTTAGAGGCTTGTCTGGTACCCTTCAGGTTCCTATTCACCTTGTGACATCTAGGCCCTAGGCTTAGGTCATGACAAACTTTTTATCACAGCACTAGGTTGTTAATGGTCCTCAGAATCCAACACACTGCGTTGATTAGAGTCTTATTCAAGGTTGTCGAGCGTGCCAAAATTATGGATGGGAAGCTATGAGGTGCTTTAGGAAATGTTTCACTTCTTCATGATCAAAGTCGTGCAGTAGAGCTAGATCATCTAAGGCTTATTTCTGATTCTTAATTATTATGTTCAAAGATGTCTCAAGCTATTTGGAATGGTGAGTGGGACAGTAACCATCTCTCACTTGAGGGTCAACACCCCAATGGTGACATGTCAAATGTAGAGGTTTGTAATGCTCTATAGCTATTTGCCAAAGTGTTGACCATTCAACTCAACCAATCGGTGGGTAATCACCCAAGATCTCTAATGATAAGAGGAGGGAGAAAGATGCTTTGAGGGCCTGAGTTGAGGGTGGTTCATCTTTTGGTAATCTACCAGTGCCGAGAATAAGAAGGGAAGGATCTATTTCATCAATTGTCAAGAGTGTAGCAAGAGGCATCAAGGGGAGTGTTTGGCGGGAATTGAGGATTGTTTCAAGTGTGGCGGTGTTGGGTATAAGATGAGGGATTGCCCTGTGGATTCTAAGGAAGGTTGAAGAATGGATAAACTTAAAGCTAGGCTTCTGTATGTTAAGCCTAGTGGCAATGGTAGAGTGACCAATCCTAGGTGCCCAACATGTGGGAAAAATCATAGTGGAACATGTTGGAGAAACACAGGTGCATGCTTTTGGTATAACAATATAGGCCACAAGATTATTGATTGTAGACGACTTGCTAAGAATTATGGGGATGACTGTCGACGTTCCCAATGATACCTCTCTAGGAGTCACTAGACTTGGCATGGTGCATCACATATATGTTAAAGGTTTTTTATTTTGATATGTATGCATTAATAGACCCGGGTGACACTCTTTCTTTTATTACTCCTTTTGTTGCCAAAAAACTTCATGTTAGTCCCGAATTATTATGTGAATCTTATGAACTAACAATCCCCATTGCTGAGCCCATTGTTGCTAAAAGAGTCTATAGAAATTGACCCATCTTCATATTGCATAAAATCTTGCCTTGTGATTTTATTGAGTTATATGTAGTGGATTTTGATGTCATTCTTGGGATGGATTGGTTACATGCATATTACGCTTTTATTGATTGTAGAACCTATAGGGTTAAATTCCAATTCCCTAATGAGCCCGTCCTTGAGAGGGAAAGTCGTGAAGTGTTGGTCAAGGGTAGATTCATTTCTTGCGTTAAAGCCCAACAATTGATTTCTAAGGGTTGTCTCTATTATCTTGTGAGGGTTAGGGATGTTGAGTCAAAAGTCCTTCCTATTGAGTCGGTTCCGGTGGTTAATGAGTCCCTTGATGTCTTTATAGATGAGTTTTCCGGTGTTTCTCCCGAAAGGGAAATAGACTTTGGTATAGACCTCCTTCACGATACTCAACCTATTTTGATTCTCCCTTACCATATAGCCCCAATGGAGTTGAAGTAGTTGAAGGAGCAATTGAGGGATTTATTGGAGAAGGGTTTCATAAGGCCTAGTAAATTACCTTGGTTCTGTTAGAATGTGCATTGGTTACCGGCAACTTAATAGAGTCACCATAAAGAACAAGTACACTCTACCAAGGATTGATGAACTTTTTTGATCAACTTCAAGGGGAAAGTCACTTTTCTAAGATTAATCTTCCATCTGGGTATGACCAAGTAAAAGTGAGAGAGTGTGATATTCCAAAGATGGCTCTTTGGACTAGGAATGGGCAATTTAAGTTTCTAGTTATGTCCTTTCGGTTGACTAACACATTAACTATACTTATGGATCTCATGAATAGGATCATCAAAACCTAATTTGACTTGTTTGTGGTGGTTTTAATTAATGATATCTTGATTTATTCCCATATCGAGAAAGAGCATGTGAATAACTTGAGGGTGTCTTGCTAAACTTGAGGGAGGAGAGGTTGTATGCTGAATATGAAAAATGTGTATTTTGATGGAAAGAGGGTGCGTTTATAAGGCATGTGGAATCGGCTGATTGCATTAAGGTGGATCCAAAGAAGTCAGAGGTGATTAGAAATTGGCGTAGACCTTTGATTCCATTGGACATTAGAAGTTTCTTGGGTTAGGTATGTTATTACCAGAGGTTTGCGAATAGCTTCTCTTCTATTGCTTCTCCTATGACTAAGTTGACATAAAAAAAGTAAAATTTGTGTTGATCAACGAATGTGAGAAAAGTTTCCAAACTTTAAACATAAGTTTGTCTCCACTCCTATCTTCTCTCTACTTGAAGGGTTGGAAGGATTTGTTGTATATTATGATTTCTCAAGAATTTGTTTGGGGTGTGTTTTGGTGCAAAGTGGTAAAGTGATTGCATATGCCTCTAGTCAACGTAAGGTGCATGAAAGGAATTATCCCACACATGATTTTGAATTGGCGATTGTGGTACTTGCTTTAAAAATTTGGATCCACTAATTGTATGGGGTTCATTTTGATGTGCTTACTAACCATAAGAGTCTCCAATATGTGTTCACCCAAACGGATCTTAACTTGAGACAAAGAAGGTGGTTAGAGCTCCTTAAAGTCTATGATATAAGTGTGCATTATTGTCCTAGAAAAGCTAATGTTGGGGCCGATACTCTTTGTAGTGTGTCTATGGGTAGTCTAGCTCATATTGATAATGGTGGCAAAGAGTTGGCTAGAGAAGTTTGCCAGTTAGCTAGTGTGGGGGTTAGATTAGACGAAGTTGATAATAGGGGTGTAGTGGTTGTTGATAGTTCTAAATCTTCTTTGATTGAGGAGGTAAAGGCAAAATAAGGTCTCGACCCCACCTTGCTAGAGTTGAAGGCCTTGGTAAGAGATGGTAAAGTGGAGGTTTTTTTTTACAAAGGGGAGATGTTTCCCTTAAGTACTATGATAGATTGTGTGTTCCAAATGTAGATGATTTAAAAGAATTGATCTTGAAAGAGGTCCATAATTCAGCCTATTCCATTCACTCCAGTTCTACAGAGTTGAGGGAGGTCTATTAGTGGGGTGATATGAAGAAAGACATTGCTAAATTCATATCCAGATGTCACAATTGCCAACAAGTGAAGGCCGAACATCAAAGGCCGGGTGGCCTAACCCAAGATATAGAGACACCAACTTAGATGAGGGAGAAGATCAAGACGGATTTGTTTGGTTGGGTTGCATAATACTAGGAAACATTTTGACTCTATTTGGGTTGTTGTAGATAGAATGACAAAGTTGGGTCACTTCTTACCTATCAAAACTACTTATGGTGCCAATATTATGCCAAGTTGTATATACATGAGTCGTTTATATTTCATGGGATGCCCTTGTCTATCATTTGGGATCGGGGTGCTGAACTCATTTCTCACTTTTGGAGGTCCTTCCAAGGGGGTCTTGTTACCAAGGTTACATTTAGCATGACGTTTCACCCTCAAATGGATGGTCAAGCTGAGAGGACTATCCCAAATATTGAGGATATGCTTAAAGATTATGTTTTGGAGTTTAAGTGTAGTTGGGATGAACATTTTCCACTCATTGAGTTTGCTGACAATAATAGCTACCATTTAAATATGGCTCCCTTTGAAGCTTTTTATTGTATGCGTTGTAGATCCCCATATGAGTGGTTTGAAGTGGGAAAAATGTCTTTGTTAGGTCCAGATTTAGTCATAGAAGTATTGGAAAAGGTGAGGTCGATACGGGAGAGTTTGAAAATATCCCAAAGTAGACAAAAGTCCTACTCTGATATGAGAAGAAGAGATGTTAAGTTCAATGTCGGTGATTGGGTTTACATGAAAGTCTCACCCATAAAGGGTGTATTCCGATTTCGTAAGAAAGGGAAGTTAAGCCTAAAGTTTGTAGGTTCTTATAAAGTTTTGAGGAGATTGAGTAAGGTTGCATATGAGTTGGAGTTGCCTATAGAGATGGATATGGTTCATTCGATCTTTCATGCATCTATGTTGATTAAGTATGTGGGTGCCCCAAGTGCAATAGTGCTCTTGGGTGTTATGGATTTTTTAGTAGATAATTTGACTTATGAGAAGGTCCCGATGGAGATTTATATAAACAAGTGAAGCGATTGAGAAACAAAGATGTAGCTTCCGTCAAGGTCCTTTGTAGTGGTCAACAAGTTAAAAGTGCCACATAGGAAGCCGAGGTGGACATAAAAAGTGATATTCATATCTTTTCCACTTTACTCAAGCCAAAGTTAATAATTTAAGTTCCCAATATGATTTCAAGTCTTAAGTTTCAGCCTTTATGTCATTTTACATGCATTCACGTTTATATTGACAAGTTTATGGTGATTTTTGACATTCATGTTAAGTTTTTTAAAAATGGCGTTTAAATGTGTTTGTTGCATTTATGTCAATATAGACCTTTAATACAACCATTGCCACAAAATAATAATCCAGTGGAAGTCGAGCATGAAATGCAGAGGATCACAAGCCAAATTAGGGAGTTGTTCTTCCTTAATTTGTTCTAGATTTTAGGGTAAAGAGCTAGTAGATCAGCTACTGAATCCATCCCTTTATTAGGCATTATAAAGACTCTTAATTTCACCCCTTTTCTCCACACAAAAAGCAGATTCGGCCTAATGCTTTCACCTATTTTGTGTACAAGAATCTCCCGGGGCTTTTCTCTTATCAAGAAGGGTTTCATGAAACTTCACGGGGTGATCAATTAGTTGGAAACATACTTTTTTTGCTTTTCATCATTGATTTTTTCAAACCTAATTAATTCAACTTAATTAAAGTCATTAATTCAACTGAAAATCCACTGCACACGCACTTTTGGACTATTTCTTATGCTGCTGGTCTCTTGATGGCTCGTCCCGGAGGAAAGCACTTGCTTGATTGAACTAGGGATATTCTTCGTAGACTAGTCTTTTGCTTTTCTCCTTCTCTGGTTATGGGGAGAGGTTTTCTTTATTCACCGGGCAGGGTGTTATCTATTAGATTTCAAACAAAGTCATTAATTCCACTTATTCATTCAACTATTAAACGACAATACGGGTGATTTCTTTAACATCTTGCACGAGCTGTCCGGGTTCTCAATTCGAAGTGTTGAATGTTGTGTTCTCAAATCTCATATATTATTTCTCCACCCAAAGATTGCTTCTTTACGATCTTTGCAGACCTCTAGGTAGTTCGAAACTCATAGTTGAGAATTTCTAATACATTAGTCAGATTAGTCTGTGGGGCAACATTATCATATATTATCATGCTGCCTCGTGTCTCCGGCCGCGAATATAGCGGTATCAGAGTTGAGTGGAATTGACTTTCCCCCTGAGCCCGATGGGTAGAATTGGGCAATGGTCGTCATAAGTTACTAAACTGCCAGGAAAGAAGCGCACATTAGCTAAGTTCTGTTTGTCTTACTATTCGGAGAATGGAGGTGATCTCCAAAAACCAGGAAAAAGACCGCTTGACATGGTACGATATCGC
>JAOTQJ010000083.1:11785946-11810787 GCA_025642045.1 Solanum sejunctum
ATTTACGATTGACATAGCATCGATGAATATACAAATTAAAATTGAGATCAATAATGTTACTTATCAGCACAATTCAAGGCGAGTTTTCATGTGGAGGCACATAATCTTTGGTCACTGCGATGCAGAGGCATATGACATTGATAGATTTTTTAGATATATATTTTAAAAATTATTATAAAATTATAATTGAATTATCTACAAAATTATGAAGCAGTTAAAAAGTACGCAAAATATTTTTATTGATGTCACATAATAAAAGAAAAGAAACAGACAATTGAAACAGACAAAACTCTCGGAAGCTGCTGAATTAGTTGCTTATATATAAGTAGTCATATAACCCCGTTCCTTCCCCCTTTCTCGTTAATTAGTTAGAGAATATTTTTTAATTTATTGAATAAAATATTTTTAAAAAATATTTTCTAAGATAATGATATTTCAAGTTGTCATTATCTTAAAATGAAAAGAAATACATTTTTAAAAATTAACTAAATTAAGATAAACAAATTAATATTAAAAATTTGGCAACGTGGACCCCAAAGAAGTAATGGAAGTTTAGTGTAAGTAGAACTTTTCTTAAAATCATGTAAAAAACAAGAGGAATGTGCTCCCCACACGTTCATCACTCTCTCTCTTCTCTTTATTTATTTACGTAGCAATCATTAAATATACAAATTAAAATTGAGATTAATAATGTCACTTACAAACACAATTCAAGGCAGATTTTCATGCAGGAACACACAATCTCCGGTCACCGCAATGCGGAGGCATATGACGGTGGTTCGTGCTGAAGTTGTTAATCCAAATATTAGCAAGCATGAACCAAAACTGGTGCACACTGTTGATGTCACTCAACTCTCTAAGCCTGTTACTGCATTCTGCAGGTTAGTGTTAAACTCATTTTTTCTTCTTTCCCTTTATATGCATGTCCATCTAATACTTTCTAGGTTAATTTATGTGATATACTTTTCTTTTTAATCCGTTTAAAAAAAAGATATATCATTTTTTGTATAATTAAAAATAATTTAATTTAATATTTTTATTTACCTTTAGGGGTTGTTTTTGGTAGCTTAGTAAGTCTTTTGGTGCGAGGTATAAGGTATAACTATCCCAGGATAAAATGTAGAATTATATTATCCCATGTTTGATGAGAGGTATTAGTTAATCCTTGAATTATTTAACTCACCATTTTTATCTCTATGATGGGATAAGTTGTCTCATATATATGTTGGAATAACCTATCTCAAGATAACTTATCCTGAGATTAATTATCCCATGATAACATATTTTCAACCAAACGATCAGAGTGGTATAAGCAAGTATGTTAGTAATGAAAGGATTAAGTATTGGGGAATTATATGTATTATTTTGTATAAATAATATTGTGTAATAGCTTATTAGGAGGTAAATTATTCATGTATTAAGTTACGTACCTAGGAAACGTATAATGTGTATTTACAAAATACCATTATATTTTGAAAAAATTACAAGTTATAGCTATTGCTAGAATTTTGTTGTTATTTTCTCTTTCCTAGCTATAATCTCGCTCGCCTCTCTCTTCTTTCTTTCATCTCTCCTTTAGATCTCTCCTCTCTATGCCAATCCTCTCTCTCGCACGCATTCTTCTGTTTCTCTCTCTCAATATATATACAAATTAATTACTTATACAAATACAAATGTTAATAATTATTTATACAAATATAAATGATAAATATGAATTATACAAATCCTTTTCATTGATACAAAATGAGAATACATGTGTTTGGATACAAATTGTATTCAGATACAAATCGTATTTGGATACAAATTGTATTTATTGATTCAATTATAAAATTCTCTTTCATGACGTAAATGTAGTTGGATACAAATTGTATTCATTGTTACAAATTATATCTGTTGATTCAATTTATTTATTATAAAAAATTGTACTCTACATTAGTTATTATCATTATTTTTGTTAATACATATACATATTTTATATATATGGAGTATTTTATTCAACATATATACAAATATTAGTTACATATATATAATTATCCTGCAGATATACAAATACAATTTACCTGTCTCCTTTCTCTATCCCCCATCTCTATCTCGTCTCTCTTCTCCCTTTCTTAGTATCTCTCACCTCCCTCCTTTCTATATGTAGTTACGAATTCTAATTTTAACAAAATTGTAGTTATTTTTACCTCATTATGTTTCAAATGCTTTTTTTTTTTTGTAAAATCTTCTAACATTAATACAATATTTAATTTACAATTTAGAAATTCGCATACCTAATAGTACATGCATAAGTTATGAGTAAATCTATAAATATATTATTTTATGTAGAATAAAATATGAAATAAATAATACATAAATAATTAATGTTTACATAAATAATATATATTTATATAAAATAATATATAAATTCACTTATAACTAATTCCTATATTGCTACATACCTACGTAACTCTACTAACTACCAGACATTGAATACTCACAGTTACCAACTGCCAGACATTTAATTTTTATCCACTTGTTTGAGGAGTTGCTTGATAGTTAAAACTTTGACTTTTTTTTTGTGATAGGTCATGAATTCAAATCTATATGCAACTTAAATTTTTATATAACTTATATCTATTGTACGAAGAATTAATTATATTATTTTGCTATTTTTTTAATTATAATTTTTTAAAAATATTTATGAATTTTGAATATATTAATAGACTTTTGAGTACATCAATATACATATAAATATATCAGAAAAAGATGTATCAGATAGGACATCTGAATATACACGAGAAAAATGTATCTGAAAGGAGATATAAGTATATGAGAGAAGACGAATGTAATAGAGAGATAAAGGATATATCTGTGAGGGGAATAGAAATATTAATTAGTAAGAGCAAAGTAGTGATTATACCAGAGAAAATGTTTAAAGTTTTTCTAGATGGTTGAAAATTTTAGAGATTATTATAAAAAAAATATTAAGATAATTTTTTCCTAAATTTTTTTGTCTTTAATTCTATTATATAAAAAGCATCTTAAGGGGTGCTGCACGTGTTTACTGCTATACAACTATGGTAGCCCACTTTAGTGTTCTCCTAATTTTAATTTATTTAATTTATTTTTTAAAATTTACTATATATTAAAAATATTATGAATTTATAATAATTAATAATTTAAAATCCTCAGCTACATATTTAAAAAATATTATAAATGATAATAAATAATAATAATTAACAACTTTAAAACTTGAACAAATATATGAAAGTTTTGATTGACTCTAAAAAATTTATCAGATTCACTCAAATAGGTTTAAGTGAAGTAATATATATTATTTAAAAATTACATAAAAATTATTATAGATCTTATAAATAATAATAAAAGATATGGAAAAAAATTAACTAGCTTATATATATATATATATATATAGAGAGAGAGAGAGAGAGAGAGAGAGCGCAAGAGCTCTCATATCTAGTAAATGGAGATGCGAGAGATATATATATTTAAACCGTTCCTTCCCCTCATTTCTCACTAATTAGTTAAAGAATATTTTGAATTTTCTTAAATTTTATTGAATAAATATTTTAAAAAATATCTTCTAAGATAATAACATTTCAAGTTATCTCTTCTTCATCCACCTAATGCCCTCACCTCGAAACTTCGCTCCTTACCTTATTTAAATACTATCATATTTTGCTAGATTATACATAAACATTGGATGAAAATCACTTACCCCTCAACTTTATTTATAAAATTAAATCCCCCAATCTTCCCTGCCCTTTCATTCCCCAACTTTGAGAAATAGTCATTTTCTCCTGTTTATCTTAATGGCTTTTCTCAATATCTATTCTTTTAAAATGCTTTTTTAAAATTATATTTTTCGATCAATATATAATAAATTTTCAATAGTATCATTTTCATCAAAAATAGAAAAGTAAAAATATTAATTGAGCATAAAAGCTTATGTTGTTCACTAATGAAAGAAACAAATCATAATTTTTATTTATTACTAATATTAATGAAAAAAATAATGCGATAACCTACTAAACATATTTGGAAGAAAGTAATACAAAAATTGATTAAATAATGATATATTTCATAACAAACTTTTAAAATTACTTATTTATATTATAAATAAATTTTAAACTATAATTTAAATAGTACAGTAATGACCATCATCTTTTTTAGAAAATATTAATAAATGAGAGATAAGTGAAACTTAATATGCATAACATAATATATATCCATACTTAATGCCTGTAATATTAAAATAGCAATCATAAAAAAATAAGTTAAATTTTAGAACAAACTTATGAAAGAAATTATTCCACTTATAACAGATGAATTAGTTTTTTTCTAGTATTAACGAAAATTATAATGATAGTCTAATAAACGTATTTTTAGGAAAGTAACACAAAAATAATTAATAAAATAAAGGTGTATTCATAAGATATTCTTTTAAAAGATTAACCATTTTCATTATAAATAAATTCTAAATTATAATTTTCGGAATACTTCAGTAATGACAATCAAAATTTATTTTTAATATAAGATAAAAGAAAATAAGAGATAAATGAAAGTCAATATGAATGGTTATAATATATATAGATATATATTGCTTCATGCATGGAATATTAAAATAAATATCATACAAAAGAAAAACTTTGGATTTTAGAACAAACTAATAAAAAGAATTGTTTCGCTTTAAATATTAATAAACTTAAGTAAAAATCTATAAATAGATCGACTAAAAAATAAAATATTCTACATATATAATATAAGAAAAAGTGGAAGATTGAAAATGACAAAGATAAAATATGCATCACGCTTCATTTCACTAGGAACACAGATATAGTTCACGAACCAAATGTCTTTGCATATTTTTGATGAATTAAGGACTCTTATCCTTTATTGATTTTGCACCACTTATCTTACAGTAGATTCTCAAGTCCAATTTTATTTAAAAAATTCAACTAACTTTATCTGCAGTGTTTTCTTTTCTTGTAACTTCATTCTTCCACTCACTTAAGGAATCAAAATCACCATCCCTGGAAATAGGAAAGTGGTTGGTGGTTATAACGACCTCCTCAATGGAAGTTAACCATCCAGTTGGACAGTTATTTAAATAACTGCACCACTGTAAAAATTAGATACTTGGGTCAGATTAAGATTGGATCGGGTCAGTCCACATGTGCGATCCACGATCCCAAAAAAATTTATATCTCCCACTTCGCACATAGTGAACAAGACCCGAGTCAATATTACATTAACCTAACACACAATTCATACGATAAAATGATTTGTGCGACCTGCGAGCATAAAGGCTTGCCTTCAAGGTATTATAAGTCTTTTAGAGGAATTCAATCACATACGGAAACAATCTACTATGAACATGAGGATATCTATAATGACAATACCCTAGACTTTAACTACTCCAGTAGTTAATCATTTTATCCCTCATCCTCTTAAAGAGGCTGACTCACGAGTCCATATTTAATTTTAATTTTTATAGTCTGCCCTTTCTACTCAAATCTATCTATTTTCAAATTAACTGCTTTCCTAGGCATGCACTGCATTGTCGAATCATACATGATTATTAGTAACATGCTAAAGTTTGCAACATCGATCGAAATTTCAAGAAACAGTTAAAGGTCAAAGGGTATTCAATTGAAAAGTTTAACTTTGAATTTTCAAGGTCTCACACAATGAAGAAGTAGAAATCATTCTTTCATTAACCTTCCTGTTGCATAACACACGTGGTATGAAGCACGAGCGACAATGTTCTCACCTTATATAGGCTCATATGTCTTACTCCACCATAGACAGACCTTAGTCAAGACATTCTTAATGTCTAACCCGAGTTTCTCTCTACAATTATCCTCAAACTCATTTTTCAAAGAGACTCTTGTCTGGTTTTCAAAATAAGTCTAAATATGGTGGTGATATATATCTCTTCATGTTCTCTGCCGTAAGAAGCGATTGCTCGTATGAGAGAGTCAATCTCGTGACTTGTTTGACAAATTAAACATTACCACACACCTTTAAGATATAAAACAATCTTATGTTGATGAGAAAGTTATAACAACAAAGTTATATTACATAACAAATTGCATCCTGCGTAAGCCTAGAGACTTAACATATTTCTCAATTAAGTCTCTTGATATCACCTATATAAAGGGATCCAATTTTACGAGTAGGAATGTCTTGTAAATTCACTTCTCCACTTGCTATTATATCTCTTACAAAATTATACTTGATATCAATGTGGTTGATTTTGTTGTGATACTTAGGATCCTTTATATATGCAATAGCCATATAACTATCATAATATAAAGTCATGGGACCCTTAGGATTATTTGCAATATTCAAATGCTCAAAGAATCGCTTCAACCAAACAGCTTCTTGTACTATAGATGCACAAGCTATAAACTCATATTCCATGGTTGAAAGAGCTGTGCAAGTTTGTTTATTGTTTTTTTGTGAAATGGTACCATCATTGAGTAAGGAAAACATAACTAGAAGTAGATTTTTGATCACCAACGCAATCAACATCCATATAGCCTCTTAAGAGAAAATCAGATCCACTATAACATAGTAAATGATCTGCAGTTCTCTTTAGATATTGAAATATTCTCTTCACTGTCTTTCAATGATCTTTTTTGAGATTCGATTGATGTTTACCAGACTTACGGCATAACAAAATCTGGTCTAGTACACATCATAGCATACATCGGGCTCCCAATAACATTAAAATATGGAACTCAAGACATTTGTTCCTTCTCTTTATAACTTCTAGGACACATTTCAAGGCTTAAAGTTTTACCTCTAGATATTAGAGTATCCATGGGCTTTCAACTACTCATTCGAAAATGTTTCAATATTTTTCTTATGTAGGTTTCTTAAGGAAAACTTAAAGATTTCTTGGAACGATCTCTTTGGATCTTAACACCCAATATGTAGCCTCCTTCACCTATATCTTTCATATCAAATGACTTTGAAAATCATGACTTGATAGTTTTTAGATACTCCAAATCATGTCCGGCTAACAGTATATTCATCTACATATTTCATATATATGCAATGGTCTTCATTGATCATTGTGAAATCTAACGAAATCACCTATTTATGAAATCTCAAGTACCATTGCCTTGAAGATTGCTTCAAGCGATAAATGAATCTTTTTATTATAAACTTTCTTTTCTTGGCCTTTAACAATGAAACCTACAGGTTGTTCTATGTAGATTTTCTCATTTAATTCTCCATTAAGAAAAGCAATCTTCACATCCATTTGATGTAATTTTAAATCTAAACGTGCAATTATAGCCAAAAGTAATCGAACAAAGGTAAACTCCACAATTAGTGAAAAGGTTTCCTCATAATATATTCCAGCTTCTTGAGTAAAACCTTTAGTCACCAATCGAGTCTTGTATCTTTCTATTAACCCATCTAATTTACATTTAACTTTAAGAATTCACTTATTCCCGATAGCCTTACGTCCTTGTGGAATGTCAACTAGATCCCAGACTTTGTTCATTTTCATGGACTATAATTCTTCTTCCATCACTTTCAACCATTTATCCTTTTCAAAGCCTCAATCACAGAGTTAGGTTCATCCAACTCCATGGAAGATACCAAGATAATATAATCCTCAATTTGATAAGATCATTTAGGTACTTCTTTTCTAGTACTTTTATACAGTTGAAAATTCAGATTCCTCTACAGGAATTTGGGATTCAAAGCTCCCACATGGATTAAGAATCATTTGTTAATCATTTGCCTAATAGATCGTATCTGATGACATTCTCTGGTCTCTTAAATTTAATATTTCATACAGAATCTCACTTTCAATTATATCATTCCTTTTCAGAAAAATATTTTTCAAAAATCTAACATCTCATGATTCAATTTTAGTCATACTTTCATTTTCCAAATCATCAATGAACATATACCCTTTGGAGCATTCTGAATATCTAATGAAGATACATTTATTTCCTTTTGGACTTAATTTATCAAACTCACCTAGATAATCTTTAATATAAGCAGCACAATACCAAAGTCGAAGATCATTTACATTTATTTTATAACCAGTCCAAAGTTCAAAAGGAGTGGAAGTTATTGATTTAGAAGACACCTTATTCAAAATGTAAGTCGCAGTGAATAATACATCTCCACAAAAGGAGATAGGCAAATTTGCCATCATTAACCTTGCCATATCCAATAATGTCCTACTCCTTCTTTCAGCCACACCATTTTGTTGGGGTATGTAAGGAGTAGTTAATTATCTAATTATGCCCTTTTCATTACATAACTCTTCAAATTGATTTGACAGATACTCATGTCTTTGGTCGATTCTCAGAACCTTTATTCTTTTATCCAATAGATTTTCAACTTCATTCATATATCTTTTAAAGCACTCTAGTACTTCAGATTTATGAGAAATCAAGTAGACATAATCGAAGCGCGTGAAATTATCAATGAATGTAATGAAATATGTGACACCAGACTTTGCCTCCGTATTCATTGGACCACCAATATCAGAATGGATTAATTGAAGTGGAAACTCATCTCTCTTAGCTTTCCCAAATGGTTTTCGCGTAATCTTTTCAATAAGACAATTTTCACAAGTTGGCAATTCAATTTTAGATAAAGGACCTAAATATCCTTCTTTTGCCAACCTATTCATTCGTTCTTGCCCAATGTGACCTAATCTTACATGTCTTGTAACAAGATCAATATCATTATTACTTGAAAAATATGCCATTACACAACGGTCAACATAATAATTATAAATTGAAAGATTACAATCTAAAATGATGAAACAATCATAACGTAATATATTTTGCAATGGTATGCACTTGCAAAATTGACTTGCGTGGTGGTCAATCCTTGATGCTGCATGATATTCTCTTCACTTCTATTTTTGCATTGTTCCCTACATAAATCCATCTAGATCCAAATGTAACTCGATAAAACTTCACAAACGCTTCTCGATCTCGACTCACGTGGTTGGTGGATCCTAAGTCTTCAATCCAAATTGGTTAAGATTCAGTTTGCAAAGAAATGCTTGCAACATATACAACACTTAAAGAACTATTTAGAAATGCTATCTTTTTTGGCTCGGTACACTCACAAGCGAAATGTCCCAGAACATGGCAATTGTAGCACTTCAACTTGCTCTTGTCTCTTTTCTTGAAAAACTTTTTCCTTTTCTTGAAATTTGGTTTGTGCTTTTTCTCAGAGGGTCCTTCCTCAGTCTCCTTACCCTTTCCTTTCTTCTTCCAATCTTTCTTGCGCTTGAAGCCTGAAGATTTGATACCACTTGATTCAGCCACATAGGCATTAGTAGTAATTTTAGCAGCACCAAGCCGCTCATCTTTAAGTTCAATATGTTGTGCAATACTAGATAAAAAAATTTATGCTTTCATTGTGAGTCAGGTTAACCTTCAAATTCCCAATTATTGGGAAGGGATCGATCACTGCTTGAACCTGTTGCTCATCAGACAGAACGTGACCAACATTCTTAAGTCGAGCTATCATGTTTGACATTACCCTACGGAGTTGCTTGATACTTTGATCATGATAATTTTTCAAAGTGTCAAACTTGATAGTTAGCTGTTTTAGGCGGGTCACAGAAGTGCCCCCATATGTTCCTCTTTCCAAATCGCATGAGCATTAGGAAATTTCTCACATTCAAGAATAATTTCATCAACCCTAGAACTTACAATTATTCTACATGCAATAGAATTTGGCCTTTACCAGGCTTTGGAAGTTTCAAGTTCTCTTTTGTGTTGAGTAGTGTTACCCTCTTCTAGCTGACAAAGTATATGGTTTATGCCTTCGAGCACATTTTGCTCGTCTAGGACATACCATATCTTATGGCCCCAGATGCAATAATTGTAACCATTCAGTTTTTCGCTTTTATTTAAGTCAGCAATAATATTTTTATTACCCATATCTGTAAGTTAGAGATAGTTTAGCAAGTTTACTCATCAATTTGGACATGTATAAACATGCATTCAAAAAAATTAATTCTAATAATAATTTCACATATGGTGTAAAATTAAAAGGATATTACAAATATCCAATCATCATTTATATTTCAAATGTTTAACTAAAATAAGAATTTAGTTTCTTAATGCATATTTGATAAAGACTTATGCACAAAGATTGTTAAATCTTAACTCAATAAAAGGATACCATAATAAAAATAATCTAAGGTATTTAGCAAAAAGATAAATTTATTATGAATATCCATAACATGTCCAAAAATAAGATATCAAAACGCCATGTTCAACAATTAAGGAATAAAATCATCAAGATAAATTTCAGTGATCTTGACCCATTTAACACCTAGGGCCAACACAAATTCTCATATGGGTTTGTCAAGCTTTGATTCCTCACATTCCTCAATCAATGCAAGCTTTCAAAAAGGTGGAAGGGAAACATACGAGAGCCAAAGGGTTTCCTCTTTATTAACAACAATATATTTTTTGATTTCATCAAATTTCTCAGTAAAAATTCTGAGGAAGTCCAAAAGAGAGCCTAACTCATCCATTTTAATTTTCTTAAACGCAGAGAGTAATTTCTTTCTTTCTCTTCTATTTGCCCTCAAGTCTCTATTTTGATATCTTCTTCAACGGAATAAAATTTAATGATTTTCGATTCATAATCAAATTCCTCAAGTGATCTTTTCTTCTGGAATTGATTTACAAATGAGTGAGTTATGGTCTTCTGAAGTTTGGTAGTTTTTTACTGCATTTTTGATGAATTTGCTAGTATTTTGCCCCCTTTTCGATAATTTTCAGTCAAGTATACAACCTAAATTGTGTATTTTCATGATCTACTCATTTTAAGATTTTCAAATATATTACAATAGAAAAACGATTGTAAAGCGAGTAAGATATGTTTTTTGGAAAAAATGAAAGTTTTTAGACACTTTTTTTTAAAAAAATTATATTCTTTTTAAATGTTTTGGGCCGTTTTGGTTGTTTTTCTTGAACTTGCTGAAGTAATTTTTCATCTTTGAGCCTTGAGTGTGGTCTGTTATTCTCTGCCAGAAATTGATGACATTTGTTGTCACTATTTGAATGGTTCATAAAAATTTCTAGTTCATATTTCACATATGGTTGAACGGAAATACACTTCCGTTACTCTAAGTAGAAGTAATCTTATTGATGGACCAAAGCGGATTCGATTCTAAAAGAAAAGATCTCTTAAGAAATTTGATTCTGAATCAAAAATTATTATATCTTATTCCGTTGAAAAATAGAATCAAAATAGAGACTTGAGTACAAATCAAAGAGAAGCAAATAGATTATTTGCTGCATTAAAGAAAATTAAAATGGATGAGGCAGGTTCTCTTTTGGACTTTCTCAGAGTTTTTACTGAAAAAAATAATAAAATCAAAAAAATATGTTATTGTTGATAAAAGAGGAACCCTTTTGGCTTTTGTATGATTCCCTTCCACTTTTTGGAAGCTTGCATTGATTGAGAAATGTGAGGAACCTAAGTTTGATAAATTCATATGGGAATTTGTGTTGTCCCTAGGTGTTAAATAGGTCCAGATCACTGGAATTTACCTTTGATGATTTTATTCCTTAATTGTTGAACATGTTGTTTTGATATCTTATTTTTGAACATGTTATGGATATTCATAATAAATTTATTGTTTTTCTAAATGCCTTAAATTATTTTTGATTATGGTATCCTTTTTATTAAGTTAAGACTTAGCAATCTTGGTGTATAAGTATTTATTAAATATACATTAAGAAATTAAATTCTGATTTTAGTTAAACATTTGAAGTGTAAATGATGATTGAATATTTTATAATATCCTTTCGACTTTACATCATATGTGAAACTATTATTAAAATTAATTTGCTTGAATGTATGTTTAACATGCCTAAATTGATTAGTAAAGTTGCTAATTATCTCTAACTTACAAACATGACTACTAAAAATATTATTACTGACTTAAACAAAGGCAAAAAACAGGATGACGATAGTTACGACATCTGGAGTCATAAGATATGGTATGTCCTAGATGAGCAAAATGCGCTCGAAGACATAAATCATGTACTTTGTCAGCCAGAAGAGGGTAACACTGCTCCACATAGAAGAAAACTTGAAACTTACAAAGCCCAGCAAAGGGCAGATTCTACTACATGTGGAATAATTGTAAGCTCTATGATTGATGAAATGATTCCTGAATATGAGAAATTTTCTAATGCTCATGCGATTTGGATGCACTTGCCAGGAATGTATGGGGGCACTTCTATGACCCACCTGAGACAACTAACTATCAAGTTTGATACTTTGAAAAAGTGTCATGATCAAAGCATCAAGCAACACCTTAGGGTGATATCAAACATGATAGCTCAACTTAAGAATGCTAGTCATGTTCTGTATGAGCAACAGGTTCAAGCAGTGATCTGGTCCTTTCCCAATAGTTGGAAATATTTGAAAGTTAACCTTATCCACAATGAAAGCATAATTTTGTTTTGATGTTGCGCAAAATATTGAACTTAAAGACGAGCGACTTAGTGTTGCTAAAATTACTACTAATGCATATGTGGCTGAATCAAGCAGTATGAAATCTTCAGGCTTCAAGCGTAAGAAATATTAGAAGAAGAAAGGAAATGGTAAGGAGACCGAGGAAGGATCTTTTGAGAAAAAGCTCAAACCAAATTCGAAGAAATAAAAACATTTTTTAAGAAAAGAGATAAGAGCAAGTTGAAGTGCTATAATTGCCATGTTCTGAGGCATTTCGCTAGTGATTGTACCGAGCCAAAAAAAAGTGCCATTTTTAGAAACTTCTTTAAGTGTTGTAAGCACTTTTTTTACTAACTAAATCTTATCCTATATGGATTGTAGATTCAGGATCTACCGACCATGTGAGTCGAGATCGAGAAGAGTTTGTGGAGTTTTGTCGAGTTACATCTGGACCTAGATGGTTTTATGTGGGGAACAATGTAAGATTGGAATTCAAGGAATAGGCACTTGCAAAATTGACTTGTGTGGTAGCCCATCCATGATGTTGCACGATGGTGGCCTATCCCTGATGTTGCACGATATTCTGTATGCTCCAAAGATTCGATGAAACTTAGTATCTGTCTCAGTGTTTTAGATGATGGTTTTGATTTGCTTTTAGTCGCAATGGTATTAAAATAATACTAGATGATGTTTTATAAGATTTTGGAATGAGTTATGGTCGTTTTATAGTTTTAGATTGTAATCTTTCAACTTATGACTATTATATTGACCATTGTGTAGTGGTATGTTCTTTAAGTAATAATGATATTGATGTTGTTAAATAAAATGCAAGATTAGATCACATAGTGCAAGAACAAATAAATAGGTTGGCAAAAGAAGGATATTTAGGTCCTTTATCTAAAACTGAATTGCCAACTTGTGAAAAATGTCTTGTTGGAAAGATTACGCGAAAACCATTTGGGAATCTAAGAGAGCTGAGTTCCCATTTCATTTAAAGCATTGTAATACTTGTGTTCCAATGAATGTGAAGGCAAGGTCTGGTGCCATATATTTCATTCAATTTATTAATGATTTCATGCGCTTCAATTATGTCTACTTGATTTCTCATAAATCTAAAGCACTATAGCGTTTTAAAAGATATATGAATGAAGTTGAAAATTAATTTGACAACAAAATAAAAGTTCTGAGAACTGATCGAGGACATGAATATCTGTCAAACCAATTTGAAGAGTTATGTCATGAAAAGGGCATAATCAGACAATTAACTAATCCTTACATAGCCCAACAAAATGGTGTGGCTGAAAGAAGGAATAAGACAATGTTGGATATGGTAAGGTCAATGATGGCACAGCCAAATTAGTCTATCTCCTTTTAGGGAGATGTATTATTTACTGCAGCCTACATTTTGAATAAGGTGTTTTCTAAATTAGTAACTTCTACTCCTTTTGAACTTTGAACTGGTCATAAAATAAAACTAGATGGTCTAGGACCTTGGGGTTGTGTTGCTTACATTAAAGATTGTCTGGGTGAGTTTGGTAAATTAAGTCTTAAAGGAAAGAAATGTGTCTTCATTAAATACTTTGAATACTCCAAAGGGTATGTGTTCATTGATGAGTTGAAAGATGGAAGTGTGGCTGAAATTGAATCACAAAATGTCAGATATTTGGTAAATATAATGAATGGGATAATTGAAGATGAGCCTTTGCGTAAAATGTTGAATTAAGAAGACCAGAGAATGACATTAGATATGATCTATGAGGCAAATGATCAAGAGATGATTCCTGGTCCAAGTGGGAGTTTTGAATACCAAATTCTTATAGAGAAATCAAAATTTCAATTGCATAAAAATTCTAGAAAAGGAGTACCTAAACAATCTTATCAGATCGAGGATTATGTTTTCCTAGTATCTCCCATAGAGTTGAATGAACCTAACTCTTTGACTGAGACTATGTTGAGTCCTGAAAAGGTTAATGGTTGAAAACGATGGAAGAAGAATTAGAGTCATGAAAACCAATAAAGCTTGGGATCTAGTTGACCCTCCACAAGGATGTAAAACTATTGGGAATAAGTGAATTCTCAAAGTTAAAGGTAAATTGGATGGGTGAATAGAAAGATATAAGGCTCAATTGGTGGCTAAAACCTTTAATCAAGAAGTTGGAATAAATTATGAGGAAACTTTTCCATCAGTTGTGAAGTTTACCTCTGTTCAACTATTTTTGGCTATAGTTACACATTTAGATTTAGAATTACATCAAACAGATGTGAAGACTACTTTTCCCAGTGGAGAATTAAATGAGAAAATCTACATGAAAATACCTGTAGGTTTCATTGTTAAAGGACAAGAAAAGAAAGTTTACAAATTAAAAAGATTCATTTATAGCCTGAAGCAATCTTCAAGGCAATAGTACTTGAGATTTCATAAAGAGGTGATTTCATTAGATTTCACCATGATCGGTGAAGGCCATTGCATATATGTGAAAAGTTCCAATGAAAAGTTTATAAATTCTTTCTCGTTATGTAAGTTGGAAATGATTTGGAGTATCTAAAAACTATCAAGTCACGATTTTCAAAATCATATGATATGAAAGATATGAGTGAAGCAAACTAAATATTGGGTGTTAAGATACAAAGAGATCGTTCCAAGAAGTCTTTAAGTTTGTCTCAGGAAACCTATATAAGGAAAATATTAGAACATTTTCGAATGAGTAGTTGCAATCCAGTGGATACTCCAATATCTAAAGGAGAAACTTTAAGCCTTGAAATGTGTCCCAGAAGTGACAAAGAAAAGGAACAAATGTCTCGCGTTATATATTCTAGTGCTATTGAGAGTCTGATATACGCTATGATATGTACTACACCAGATATTTGTTATGTCATAAGTCTGGTAAGAAGGTATCAATTGAATCCTGGAAGAGATCATTAGAAGGTAGTGAAGAGAATATTCGATATCTAAAGAGAACTGCAAATCATTCACTATGTTATAGTGGGTCTAATTTACTCTTGAGAGGCTACATGAATACTGACTGAGTTGGTGATTGAAGTGATAGAAAATTCACTTCCGATTATATTTTCTTGCTCAATGGTGGTACCATTTCGTGGAAAAGCAAGAAACAAACTTGCATAACTCTTTCAACCATGGAATCTAAGTTAGTAGCTTGTGCATGTTCAGTATAAAAAGTTGTTTGGTTAAAGCGATTCTTTGAGAATTTGAATATTGCAAAGAATCCTAAGGGTCCCATGTGTTATTAACCTAGAACTCACACTAGAACTTTCATGCGACACGTCAATTTGCTCACGAATCTCTCACAATCTTGCAACCACTAGTAAGTCGTTTGTCTACGATCGCTAAGGGAATGCTAGATATTAAAAGACAAGAGAGCTTTTGAAAGAAAAAAAAGACTTTGATTACTAGAGAGAATGCTTTATAAGTCTTGAATGCTTACAACTTTGCTTGGTTTCAAATGAATGCCAAGGAGGGGTATTTATAATACTCCACCTCCTCAATGGACGAGTAGGATTAATTTGATCTAACGACTATAATTAAATCTTCTAGAAGGCTCCTATAAAATATCTAAGATATTTACAAGTGCAAGACTTATCTTATATTATTCTACAAGTCTCTAAAACCTTTCTGGCCTCTCTAGTCTATTTTTCAATATTCTACATTATTTTAGAGAGTTTCGGAGTCCTCCAGAGCACTGTGGACATGTTTCTGCGCAGTTTTGGAGCAAAATTTAGGTGGGATGTGTCATTCTCCCCCACTTGATGATGCAACAACCGCAATGCGTTGCTGCTATTGCAAGAACTCCAAAACCTTATCCCTAAACTGCCATAGGTCTTCATATCTTTCCCAAGTGGTCTCCTCCGTTAATTGACCCTTCCAATGGACAAGGAACATTGTGGTAGTAAGTTGTCCCCTCTTTTTCTTGGCCTGATAATTGATGATGGCCTCTATGTCCTGATCATGTGAGGCAGTTATGGTAATGGGTGCTCTACTCGACTGTCCTCGACTTAGATCATCCTTATCCTCATGGTACGGCTTGAGGACGCTAGTATGGAAGATAGGATGAACCTTTAGTGATGGTGGTAGCTCCAGTCGATATGAGATCTTGCCAACCTTGGCAATGATCCTGAATGGGCTTTCATATTTACGCACTAAGTTTGGATTTACGCCCCTTAGTGTCGTGAACTGCCTTGGATTGAACTTCACCAACACCTGGTCTCTAACTTTATAGTTGGTGGGAAGTCATGTACGGTTGGTGAACTTCTTCATCTACTTAGCCACCTTGGCTAACTAAGATTTAGCAGCATCCATCTGCTCCTCGAATTCTTTGGCCAAATGATAAGTGCCTAAACTCTTGCCTTCGAACGTTGCTGGTAGTGAGTGTGGAGTTTGCGGTTGTTGGCCCGTAGCAAGCTCGAACGGTGTCCTCCATGTGGCTTCACTCCTCTGCAAGTTATATAAAAATTGGGCCACATCAAGTGCCTAAGATAGCTCTCCAACAAGGCATTTACTCTCTCGATTTGGCTATATGTCTGTGGATGAAAACTTATGGAGAAATACAAATTCATGCCAAGTATTTGAAATAGTTCTCTCCAAAAGTTCCCAGTAAAGCGCAGGTCACGATCACTTATGATATGCCTTGGTAGCCCCCAATACTTTACTATGTTCTTAAAGAATAATTGGGCTGCCTCCTTAGCTGTGCATCCTGTGGTAGGCATAAAGGTGGAGTACTTTAAAAATCTGTCCACCACAACCATAATGGTGCCATATCCATCGAACATTGGTAAGCCAGTGATAAAGTCCATGGTGATGCTCTCCCATGGACGCTCTGCGATAGCGAATAACTCTAAAAGTCCTCCAGGATGGTGTTGTTCTATCTTATCTTGTTGACAAACAAGACAAGTTTGCACGTATCACTCTATATCATCCCAAATATGTGGCCAATAGTAGATTGCCTCGATAAGAGCTTGTGTATGGTGCTGCCCTGGATGCCCGACCCATAATATATCATGGCTTTCTTTCATGATTTGCCACTTTATGTTGCCATACTTTGGTACTTAGACCCTTCTTTCAGTCGTAAGTAGGAGTCCATTTTCAATCTAAAAATGTCGGGTCTTCCCCTGTGATGCTAACTCCATAAGGCTCTTTGCTTTTGGTTCATGGTGCAAGCCCTCCTTGATGGATTCTCTGATGTCACATTAGGCTGTCGTGATGGCAGCTAGCTCCACTTTCCTGCTTTAAGCATCGACCACTACATTGCCCTTACCTAGCTTGTACACCATCTCATAGTCGAACTCGGCTAGAAAGTTTTGCCACCTAGCCTATTTGGGGGTAATCTTCTTTTGTGACTAAAAGTAGCTCGTGGAAATATTGTCTATCTTAACTATGAACTTTGACATCAACAAGTAATGCCTCCAATTCTAAGGCAATGTACAATGGTGGTCATCTCATTTTCTTGCACCGTATACTATCATTTGGTCTCATTTAACTTCTGGCTTTTGAAAACTATGAGATGTCTATCTTGCATTAGTATGCCCCTAATAGCAAAGTCTGAGGCATTTGTGTGTACTTCGAATGTTTTGGAGAAGTCAAGCAAGGCAAGAATCAATTTCTCTGATATGGCAGCTTTGAGGCCCTCAAACACCTCCTAACATTTCTTGCTCCAAACCCACAACTTGTTCTTCTTTAGTATCTCAGTGAGTGGAGTGGCTATTGTAGAGTATCCACTTATTAATCTTCAATAGTAATTTTCAAGCCCAAGGAATAATCTCGGCTCCTTCACCTTGGTGGGCGTCTCCAACTCTATGATGGCTCGCACTTTATTCCCGTCCATGTGAAGTTGGCCCTGGATAATGATGCCACTGAGGAAGTGCACTTCATGCTGTGTGAATTCGCACTTCTCTTGCTTAACATGCAACTGGTTTTCTCATAAGACTTGGAAGACTTTTCACAGATGCTCCACGTGCTCCTCCAAGATGTGGCTATATATCATGATATCATCTTAGTATACTACCACAAAGTCATCCAGGTAGGGATGAAAGATCTTATTCATAAGGGTACAGAAGGTAACGGGTGCGTTGGTTAGACCGAATGGCATTACCAACCACTCATACAGTCCATACCTTATGACGCATATCATTTTTGGCTCATCCCCTTCGGCTATACGTACCTAGTAGTATCCTTTCCTAAGATCCATCTTGGAGAAGTATTTTGCTTGCCCAAGTCTATCGAATAAATTGGCTATCAGCGGGATCGGATACTTGTTCTTGACAATCACTTTATTTAGCACCCGGTAGTCTATGCAAAGATGCATTGAACCGTTCTTCTTTTTTTTTTAAAATAGTGTTGGGGCCCCGTATAGTGCTTTGGATGTATGGCCAACTTCTAAGAGCTCCTTCAACTTCTTCCTGAGCTCCTCTAATTCTGGTGGTGCCATGCGGTATGGTGGGTAGGCAGGCAGTCAGGTACCTGACTCCATCAATCTTCCGTCTCGCTGGTAAGTGTCTCAACAACTCCTTAGGCATGACATCTTTGTTTTTATCTAGCACCTTCTCAATGCAAAGTGGCAAGGGTTCTGGTGTACCATCGCTCCCACTCAAACTTACGATGGTGGCCAGGTAAGTAGGCTCCCCCTTCTTAAGACCCTTCATAATCTGCATGGCCGACAATTGGGTAACTTCTTCCACCTTTGGTACCTCAACTAAAGGTACCATACAGGACCCTTCCTTTTCCAGCACAAACATCCTTTGAAGGTAGCGATCTATCATAGTATGGCATTGGCAGAAGATCTCTTGCCCAAGTATAATATCGAAGATATCCAAAGAGGAAACAACAAAGCTAGTCTTACCTTGCCATTTTCCTAAGGTGACATCTATGCCATGTGCGACTCCACATACCAGAGTCGGTGGGGCGTTATCCGTCTTAAGACGTATGCTACTCGTACTATAACTTATCCCCAATCTTGTCGTCACTACTTTGGTCATGATGTTGGCTTCTACTCATGTGTCCACCATGGCATGCACCTGCTTTCCGTTCAGGGTCATATCCACGTACTATGTAGAGTAAGCCTCCTGCTTACCGGCTGGCTTGGCAGTAGTGGCACAGACCCCGATCATGCCCATATATGTGGTACCTAAATTCTGACCTTAGTCTTAGGTCTCTTTCTTCTCGTAATCCCGTATGATGGCTACAAGGTTTTTCATATGAGAACACGTCGCATATCTGTATGGGCCTTCGCATATATAGAAGCCTATCTCCCTAGGCGGATGATCCTTCTTGTCAGCATATGCTTGACGTACTAGCTACCTAGGTGGGTGGGCTTCCTTGCCCCTATTGCGATCTCCCCCACCTTTGGCATGGCTACTCCTCGTTTCCTTAGCCTTGCCTTTATCCTACTTGAAGTCTGTCTGGGCTTTCACTTGGGCGATAGCCTCGTCAAAGGTGGAAACTTATCATCGCTCCAGCTCTGTTCTGGCCCAACTCTACAATTCATCCATGAAGTTGAACAACATATCTTCTTCAGTGAGGTTGGGAATTTGAAGCGTGAGAGTTGTGAACTCCTTTATGTCTGCCTTCATGCTGTCTGGCTGCTTCAATTCCCTAAGCCTCCATTTGGATTCATAGACGACGTTGTTGGGGTAGAAGGTCTTCTTGAACTCCACCTTAAACTGCTCCCACGTATGGATCGTGCAGAGTCCCTTCCCTATCTCAGTATTCTTCCGCTTCCACCATAGCATCACCATCTCCGTCAGGTACATCACGGCCTTGTTGATCTTCGTGTCGTCATTGCTCACCTTATTGCACTTGAAGTAGTTCTCCAAGTGCTACAAGAAGTTTTCCACCTCTTGTGCGTCACGAACACCTTTAAAGATAGGTGGCTTAGGAGCCTCGATCCTGGCCTTCCGCTCCACGGCCGGTGCAGCATATCTCCCCTGTTTGATAGCTTCCTCGATCTCCTTCACCTTGGTGCTCATGGCTTCTAACATTCCCGTGAACTTGCCTTCCAAGGCCTCGACCCTGCTCTCTAAGAAAGTGTGTGCTTCTTCCTCCACTACCCGCCTCATCCAAGTCCTTGTAGATGTTATCATTCTCCTAAAGGGTGAACTCCTCCAAGGTCTTGAACTTGCCGTCAGTCTAATTCAAGCGTTGGCGGGCAGCCTCTACCCTGGCAATCCATTCCATCCCCGGGGTGACATCCTTCGGCAACTTTTCTTTCTTGTCATCACTTACTTCGGCGGTTGGAAGGGAGAGGACATCGCTTGGTGCAGGATCAACCAGCAGTTTCTCCACCTTCTTGGAGCTTTTCTTTCCCTTGTGTTACTTGGTAACGTCCAGCATAACTTCGGCAGTGTTGGTGGCATAAACCTCTCCATCACTTGCCATTGCTTCCCTTAGTAAGCTTGCTCTAATACCACTTTGTCACAGACCTAGAACTCATGATAGAACTTCCGTGCGGTACTAGTTAGTTTGCTCACGAATCTCTCACGATCTTACAAACACTAGTAAGCCTTTTACATAACGATCGCTAAGGGAACGCTAGATATTAAAAGATAAGAAAGCTTTTGAAAGAAATAAGACTTTGATTGCTAGAGAAAATGCTTTACAAGGCTTGAATGCTTACAACTTTGCTTGGTTGCAAATGAATGCCAAGGAGGGGTATTTATACTACTCCACCTCCTCAATGGATTTGATTTGATCTAACGGCTATAATTAAGTCTTCTAAAAGGCTCCTACAAATATCTAATATATTTACAAGTGCAATACTTATCTACACCATTCTACAAGTCTCTAAAATTTTTCAGGCCTCTCTAGTCTATTCTTCAATCTTTTGCATTATTCTAGAGAGTTCTGGAGTCCTCCAGAGCACCATGGACATGTTCATGTGCAGTTTTGGAGTAGAATTTAGGTGGTACGTGTCACATGACTTTATATTGTGATAGTTATGCAGCTATTGCATATACAGAGGATCCTAAGTATCACAGAAAAATCAAACACATTGATATCAAGTAAATTTTTGTAAGAGATATAGTAGCAAGTAGAGAAGTGAATTTACACTATATTTCTACTCGTGAAATGGTAGCTAATCCCTTTACGAAGGCGATATCAAGAGACGTTTTTGAGAAATATGTTAAGTCTCTAGGCTTACGTAGGATGTGATTTGTATTGTAATATAACTTTGTTATTATAACTTTCTCTTTAATATAAGATTGTTATATATCTCAAAGGCATGTGGTGATGTTTAATGTGTCGAACAAGTCATGATATTGACTCTCTCACATGAAGAGATATGTAGCACTGCCACAGTTAGACTTGTTTTAGAAAACAGACAAGAGTCTCTCTAAGAAATGAGTTTTAGGATAATTGTATAGAGAAACTCGGGTTAGAGATTGAGAATGTCTTGACCAAGGTCTGTACGATGTTGGAGTAAGACACATGCACTTGTGTGAGGTGAGAATATCATAGACCGTACTTCATACCACGTGTATTATGCGACAAGGTTAATGAAAGAATAATCCCTGCTTCTTTATTGTGTGAGATCCTGAAAAGTCAAAGTTAAACTTTTCAATTGTATACCCTTTGACCTTTTACTGTTTCTTGAAATTTCAATTGATGTTGCTACTTTAGCATATTACTAATAGTCATGTATGATTCAGCAATGTGGTGCATGTCTAGAAAAGCAGTTGATTTGAAAAGATAGATTCGAGTAGAAAGGGAAGACTATAAAAATTAAAATTAAATATAGACTCACGAGTTGGCCTCTTAAAGAGGATGAGGGAAAAGATGATTAACTACTGGAGTAGTTAAAGTCTGAGGTATTGTGATTATAGATATCCTTATGTTGATAGTGGATTCTTTCCGTATATGATTGAATTTCTATAAAAAGGCTTATAAGACCTTTAAGGCAAGCCTTTATGCTCACAGGTCGCATGAACCATTTTTCCATATGAATTGTGTATTAGGTTGATGTAATATTGACTCGAGTCTTGTCCGCCATGTACAAAGTGGGAGATGTAAGACTTTTTTGGGATCGTGGGCCATACATATGGATTGACCCCCCGAGTATTTGATTTAAACAATGGTGCAGTTATTTAAATAACTATTCAATCTTATCCTGAAGGATAATACTGGACGGTTATCTTCCTTTGAGGAGGTGGTTGTAACTACCAACCACTTCCCTACGTCTAGGAAATGTGGTTTTGATTCCTTATGTGAGTGGAAGAAGCGAGTTACAAGAGAAAAATAATCAAGCCCAAAAAATCATTAAACAGGCATCATATAGGACCTAAACCAAATCTATCTTTTTTAAAAAATTGTTAAAAACGCCAATCATCAAAAATTCATCTTTTTAACCATAAATAGATGAAAAACAAGGCATATAAACATGGAATCAACAATCAATCAGTCATGCTCTGATACCATTTGTAAGCAAAATTAAGGGGGCAAGAACAATGAGTTGTACCTCTTTGACGATTTCACAAGAGTTGTTAAGCCACGAACGAATTCAGCCCAAGATCACGCTCCGTTTTACTAGGAACATGGATTATAGTTCAGGAACCAAATGTCTTTGCATGTTTTTGATGAATTAAGAACTCCTACCCTTCACTGATTATGCACCTCTTATCTTCAAGTAGATTCTCAAGTCCAGTTTTATTCAAAACTTTCAACTGACTTTCTCTGCAGTATTTTTTTTCTCATTACTTCCTTCTTCCACTCACTTAAGGAATCAAAACCACCTTTGATGGTTATAACCACCTCCTCAATGAAAGTTAACCGTCTAGTCTTATCCTTCAGGATAAGATTGGACAGTTATTTAAATAACTGCACCACAGTAAAAATCAAATACTCAGATCGGGTTAAGATTGAATTGGATCGATACACATGTCCAACCCACGATCCCAAAAATTTTTTACTATATTTATAATCAAACACATTCTGATTTCCAAATATCATTTTTCAATATAAAAATATTTTTTTTCATTTTATAAATTTTATAATGAAATATGATCAAACACCCATCCATTGCAAGCTATATATTTTTGTGTGCAGGTGTTGGAGGTCTAAGAGTTTTCCTCATTGTGATGGAAGCCATGTGAAGCACAATGAGACAACTGGAGATAATGTTGGACCCCTCGAGTTGAAGAAGCAGTAAGAGGTCGTTTGGTTCGATAGCAAGTTATCATGAAATCAGTTATATCGATATTATATGTATTTCTTGTCCATGGATTGGTTTCTTATATAAGGAATAATATATAGTATTGTATAATAGTATTAAATAAAGCATGTGAGCATAAGAACAATTGCTATTGTTAATGCCATAATCCATAATATTACTGTGTAAGTATAATATTAAATAAAGAGATTGTTTGGTAAGATATATTTAAAAAATTATTATATTTATTGATCTTGGCGTTATTTAATTCTTTGTTTGATAATATTTTCAATGTCCTCGGGTAATATCATTCTATTAATTTTTTTTAAGGGGTTTTCACTCTGTGCCCAATATTTGCATTGGAATTCAATAATCTCGAATTATAACATAGTATAACTTATTTCGTTTTTTGAATTAATTACTAATTTCACTATTATTGAATTATTAATTATATTTATTTCTTAAACAACTTGCTAGTATAATAACTAATTCATACTACAAGTATATTGAGGCAATCTAATGCATATATATTAAAAGAAGAGCTTGGATAATGGTCAAACATAATTTTTCAATGGATTTTTCTATTATTTAATTAAAACAGAGATGACAATTTTATCAGTAAATAACCCTAAAAGCACACATCAAAAAATAAATGTCAGTTAAGGACAAGTTAAAGAACAAATTTACATATTATGCCTTTTAAAAATATATAGATTCATATAGGAGTAGTTTAAGCACATAAGCCACCTAAGGTGAAAATCGAATAGAGACCTTAAACTTTAAAAAATAAATTAATATATTTTCTTATAAATTTTGTTCTTCTATCTCTTTGAGATGCAAAATTATTTTTAAAAAAATATAATTAATTTCTTTCAATAATTCTTTTCAATTGGTCATATAATCATGCTCCAGATGTGTCAAATTAAAATTATTTCAATAATTCTTTCTTTTTATATGAAATAAATAATCTTTACCTTAAATCGAAAAAAAATCTATAACTTGTTATTACTAAGATAAAAATTGAAATCCCCTCAAATCTGGCCTTTTTTCTAACAATATTAAGCCATCCCTAAAATCACATATCAAAAGCAAAAACTCTCGAAAATTTTAAATTCTGAATTCTCCTCTCACGCACATAAAGCAAAATAATTAATTAATTCAAATGCTTACTTGGAGCAATCAGGATCGGTTTCCATTGGCATAAACCTAGC
>JAOTQJ010000083.1:11810887-11824919 GCA_025642045.1 Solanum sejunctum
ATAAATAGAAATGGTATATTTTATATTTTCCTCAGCAAGCTGACATAGTCTAGCATGAATGCAACTTCGTTTTATTTATGTTTTCCGTTTAAATTTATACAGATTATACTTCATTTGTCCCTTTTTAGGTATCATAATTTTTATTTTTAGAGTTAAACTATATAAATTTTGACTAACAATTTAAGATATATTTTTCTAATATATTAATTGTAATATTTTTTTTATAATTTTTAAATATTTAATTTTTTTTAAAATATCAAATTAATTTAATTTTAAAAATTAATTAAATTAATTATTGAAAAATATAATATAAAAACTAAAAATAAACCCATGGAATATGCTTTTTCTTTAAAAGTAACACTGGCTACAAGAAGGAAACAAAGTCACAACCTATGTTTCTTTTAACTCCAATGATAAAGATTTCACGTACAACAACAATATACCCAATAAAATTCTGTAATTTTACATAATTTAAAAAATAAATTAATCAAAGTGTAGTTTGATTAATATATTTTCTGTTACTTCTTTAGTTTTTTTTTAATTTTAAAGTAATTAGTATTAAGAATAAAGTTGAAAAAAATTATTTTTCTCTTCATCTTTTAAATTAATAGTAATAATTTAGAAATAACTATATCTAGTATACATGGACAAATAATATATTTTTGAGGTAGATATTTGATTTTGCAACATTTGTTAATTTTAGTGGGTAACTATAGTTTAATTTTGGTATGGAAGAATTTAAGGGGTTGTCTGTGTAAGTTAACATAGAGCAATAGCGCAGCGGAATAGTAGATCGATATACCTCTAGCCATTGTTGGCGATGGTAGAATAGCTATAAATAAAGGTATATCTGGTTAAAGGTCCATAAGCACAAATCTCTTTTCTTTACCCTACACCATCTTGATTGAGGTTTGAGTGCTTAAAAGACTTACCGAAAGCTGGAAAGAAAGCAACCACGATTCCAACACAGTGGGGAGTTAGTGGTTAGTGGGAAGTTAGTGGAAAGTTGTAGAGTAGTGGAGTAGTAGAGTAGTGGAGTAGTGGGGAAGTTAGTGAAGTAGTGGATTAGTGGATGTAGTTATGTAACTTTCATGGATAGTGGATGTAGTGGTAGTTGCAACTTCCATGGAAGTTACACACCACATCCGTGGAGGTTATGAAAGTTACGGACTACTATCTATGGAATGTGGCCAACATTTCAACATTCTCCCACTTGGTCCATCACTCTAATCCCATTAGTTAAACATAATACATGAATCATGGCGACAGTTCATTTGAAGGCGAGTAGTATCTTCCATGTATCATAATACACTATGCTTTTGAATCTTAGCTCACATAAATTAATGAATAAACTCAATGTTTATTCTAGGTCCATATTTTAATGATAATTCTAAAAGTAAAATTGAATGTGTGCATAGTTAACAAGAATTATCATATAAAATAGAGTTTCATGAATATTTATAGTTACACAGAAATGTTGCACAAAGGGACACTGGGACTAAGTCCCATTTTGACTACATGATCCTTAAATTTATGCAGTGGCATGCCTTAAGCTATAGGATCAGCTAACATTGCTTTAGTATTGACGTGTTCAATGACAACTTTCTTATCTTTAACACATTTTCTTATGGCTAGATATTTGATGTTGATATCTTACTTCGACTACCACTTTTGTTATTCTTAGCCATAAAGACAGCAGCTAAATTGTCATAATATAATTTTTATGGATTAGCTATATAGTTAACAATTCTAAGAAAAGAAATAAAACTCTTTAACCATACACCATGTAAGGTAGCCTCAACACAAGAAACGAACTCAGCCTCTATTGTGGAAGTAGTGACTAGAGTGTTTGGCACTTTTCCAAGATATAGCTCCACCGACTAACATAAAAATGTAATGTGAAGTTGATTTTTGTGAATCAACATAACCAGTGAAGTCTAAACCAGCGTAGCCAATAACTTCCAAGTAATTTGATCGTTTATACATAAGTATGTAGTCTTTTGTCCCTTGAAGATATCTTAAGACTTTCCTTGCATCTTTCCAGTGGTCAAGACCTAGATTACTCTGATATCTCCCTAACATTCCAACAGCAAATGTTATGTCATATATTGTACAAACCTAAGCATACATCAAGGTTTCGACAGCAGAAGCATATGAAATGTCCTTCATTTGTGTCCTTTTAAGATCATTCTTCGAGCACTGATTCAAATTGGACCTGTCACCCTTTAATATGGGAGCTACACTTAGTGAACAATCTTTTATTAGATATCTCTCCAAAATCTTATTGATATAGCATTCTTGAGATAGACCTAAGATACCTTGATGTCTACGTCGATGAATCTCAATGCCAATAACATAAGATGCATCACCTATGTCTTTTATGTGAAAATTTTTGAAGAGAAATTGTTTTACCTCATATATCATTCCCTTGTAATTGAATGTAAATAAGATATCATCTACATATAGAACCAAGAAACATATTTTACTTCCATTAACCTTCTTGTATATATATTGATCCATAATATTCTCAACAAAGTCAAATGAAGAGATTACACTATAAAACTTTAAATACCATTGACGGGAAGCTTGTTTTAGTCCATATATGGATTTCTTTAACTTATATACTAAGTGCTCACCATAACTAGAGGAGAATCCTTCTGGTTGTTTCATATAAACCTCCTTCTCCAGATCACCATTGAGAAATGCGATTTTCATGTCCATCTATTTTACTTCTACGTCAAAGTGTGCTACCAATGCCAATGTAATTCGCAAGGAATTTTTTTTAGACACAGGAAAAAAGGTCTCTATGTAGTAATTTCTTCCTTTTAAGTGAATCCTTTAGCAATGAGTCTTGCTTTATATCTTTCTATGTTGCCTGATGAGTCCTTTTTAGTTTTAAAGACCCATTTACATCTAATGGCTTTAATACCATTAGGCAACCTGACAAGATTCCAGACTTCATTACTTTTCATGAAATTCATCACTTCTTTCATGGAATTGTACTACAATTCAGAATCTTCACTATTATGGTTTATGAAAAAGACTCAGGATCATTTTTAACTCCAATATCAAATTCTTGTAAATATACAATAAAGTCACTAGGAATTGTTGATTTTCTTTCTCCAGTAGATCTTCTTAATGTTGTACTAACATTTTCTTGTGGTTCATGTTGTTCAACTGGTTGTTTAAGAGTTTCAGGAATTAGTTGAACATCTTGATCTATAAAAATATTTTTAATAGCTTGTGGAATCTCATTGATTGGTTGTTCAACACCCAATTGTATTTGATGGGAATTGTGAACGACAATCATATTTGACTTGAAGTGGAATATCGATCTCTTGCAAAATTTGTATTCTGAATTTGATCACTCTGACTAATCAAGTCATTCTCAAGAAATTTTACATTTCTTGATTCCACTAGCGTTATTAGATGGACAATAGAATTTGTATCCTTTAGACCTTTCGGCATATCCAATGAAATATCCACTAATGGTCTTAGGATCTAGTTTCTTTACTTATGGGTTGTAGATTCTTACTTTAGACATGCATCTCATTTGCGTATATGTGTCAAGTTAGGTTTCCAACGTTTGAACAATTCAAAAGATGTATTGGAATAGCCTTGGTCGGAACACGATTTAATATATACACTATCGTCTTAAGCAATTCAATCCACAAGGACTTAGGTAGCTTTGAGCTACTCAACATACTACGTCCCATGCCCAATACATTTGGTTTCTTTCTGCTACACCATTCTGATCTAGAGTACTAGGCATGGTATATTGGGCAACAATTTTATTTTGTTGAAGAAATTCAGCAAATGGACCATGTGCTTGTCTATCCTTAGTATATCTACCATAATATTCATCACCTCTATCAATTCTCACAATCTTAATTTGCTTTTCGCATTATTTCTCTCCTTCATCCTTGAACACTTTAAAGGCTTCTAATGCTTCACTCTTACTATGAAGCATGTAGAGATATATATATCATGAGTAATCATCTATAAAGATGATAAAATATTTCAGACCATATGCATCCATATCTGGACAACATCTATCTAAATGTATTATTTCTAATATGGTTGAACTCCTCCTGGCACTTTTCTTTGACTTGTTAGTTGCTTGCCTTTTACACAAGCATCGAAATCAATAAAATTTAAAGTATTAAGTACTCCATAATTTACTAATCTCTTACTTCTATCTGTGGAGATATATTCCAATATCCGATGCCATAAGATAGAGGAATTTTCATTCATAACACATCAATCGATGCCAGCTTAGATATGCATAATATTATGAGTGGAATCAGTTTGTAAATTGAGAGAGTAAAGATCATTAGACAATGTAGTATATCCAATAAGTTTAGATTTATAAAATTATTTGAAATCACCTTCTAAAAGGAAGGAGTATCCCAAAGGTACAAGTCTTGATACTAAAATTAAATTCCTAGAAAAAATAAGAACATAAAAGGTCTTTTCTAACTCTAAAGTAAAACCACTACTTAGAACTAAATTGCATGTTCCAATAGCTTCCACACGCAATTGCATCTTGTTTCAAGAATAGATGCTTTGCTCAGCTCCCACTAGCTTTCGCAAGTTTCGTAAATCCTGCAAGGAATTCATAATATGGATTATAAAAGTAGAATCAATCCACCACTATCACGACCCAAGCCTAGGGCCTAGGCGTGACACGGCGAATGGGAAACCCGAAGGAATCCCAATCAAGCCTCTTAACTTGTTATTATACATCATTGGTCGCGGAAGCATGTAAAAGACATAAATTAAACAAAAAGGGGAAAAGGGCTAAGAGATAGCTTGCCAAAACCTCAACATCAAGAGACAAGGAATCATAACTAATATCATAATTACACAACTTGTCCAACAAACACCTCTAAATACATGGATAAAGCGGAGGCCAAGACAAAGCTACCAGGCTCACCCTCATAGTCAAATAGAATATAAGAAAGTGTCTCAATACATAGATAATGGTAACATAGACTAAGGTCTCCGAAATAGAGGACTCACCAACAAGCTTGGAATAGTATCGTTTAGGCACGTGGAGGAGGATGATAAACTTGGGCACTGGTGCATACATGGTGATATCATGTAGGTAAGAGTATACGTTAGTACATTTGAATGTACTAAGTATGCGAGATGCAATGCAATAATAGATAGACATCATACTCAAAATACATACATTAGACAATAGGCATAGTATAACAATATGGCATGAATAGTCAATGCGTAAGTAAAATATGTTTTAAGTAGCTCATGCTCATATAAGATATCATATGTGAAGAATAGGCCAAGCTAAATTTCCAATATATAAACCCCTTGGGGTTAGTGATGATACCGCCCCATCACTTAGGTGGTGAAGTACTAACCCTTCACTCGATTGGTGTTAATGTCGCTCAATTACCTAGGTGGAGAAGTACTAACCCTTCCCTCAGTTGGTGATAATGTCGCCCTATCACCTAGGTGGAGAAGTACTAACCCTTCGCTCTGTTGATGAGTATTAACCCCCATCTCGATTAGCACAAACGCTTCCCTCAATTATCCGGGCTCTTAGACCCCCGGTATTAGGCATGGTCTAATGCAATACTTTATATAGAATTCATCATGAATATAAGCTCATTTCATCATCATAACATCAATCATATAATATCTCATGCTTTGGACCTTCATTTCCTCAAGAAACCATAGTCGGACATTTTATCAAACACCTTGGGGGGGTGTAATAGGGGTAAACGACCATGCAATTTAGAGATAAAATCATGCAAGAAAATTCATTGTAAAACCATCAATCAACACCTTGCAACATCCCAAGACATTCACATCAAAACCCCTCATCAAATCCAATATTAGATCCAAGATTTGAAGCTCAAAACATGCTAAAACAACCATATTTTTATGAATTAAAATCATTGTGTAATAAATTTCTCAATATACAAGACCCACATGTAAAATCAACTTTAAATCATGCATTATTAAGTAAAAGAGGTTTTAGACGCTATGATTGGAAGGACCCAATGGTTCAACACCACACACCTTAGCTTTGGAGAAGTTCTTGGTGAAGGTTAAAGATGGAGGCTTGAAGCTTGAAGAGAATCCTTAGCTTTAGATGAGGGTTTTGGGTCTTGAATTTTGGGTGAAAATATGGTTAAGTATTTTAGTGAGTGTTGGAAAATATTTTGGGGGATATGAGGGTGAAATTTGGCTAAGTATAGGTAAAAACACGTTTGGAAAAACTTAGGCCCAACACTTAAAAAAATTTGGACAGACTAGGAAAAATAGTGCAGAAATTACACCAAGCGAAATTTCATAATTCGATTCCTTTGATTTAAAATTGAGGTTAGAACCTTGTCCCCTAAGTTGGACCCCTTGAACAAGAACATGATGTCGGATTTTCTAAATAACCAATGGATGTTTAGATATACGAAAAACAAGATTCCGGACACTTTCAAAGAATGTTTTTAGGCAAATTTTGAGATCGTTACAATATTCCCCCTTGGGAACATTCGTCCCCGAATGTAAAAGAGACATAAAAGACAAGTATAATCATGCACAAATCATCCCCAACAAGAATGCAACATAATATGTAAAACACCATTTTCAAATCCTCAACATAAGTGTAAAATCATCATAAGTTTACCAACTTAAACATAAATGCATATGAATGGCATGGGGGCTGAAATGTAAGACTTGAAATCACATATGGGACATAGGATTAGTACCTTAGGCTTCAGTGGAATGGAAAAGGTAAGGATACCTCTTTTGCATGTCCACTTCGGCCTCCCATGTAGCACTTTCGATTTGTTGGTTCCTTCAAAGGACCTTAACGGATGTCGCCTCTTTGTTACCCAATATCTTTACTTGCCTATTCAAGATCTGAAATGGAACCTCCTCATAAGTCAAGTTATACTCAAAAACACATACAATATCAATAGGCACAATGGTATTACGATTACAAACACACTTTCTCAACATAGAAATATGGAACACCGGATGAATCAAATTCATTTCACTAGGCAACTTCAACTCATAAGCTACCTTGTAAAACCTCTCTATCACCTCATAAGGACCAATATACCTTAGGATCAACTTTCCCTTTTTTTACCAAAATAGACCATACCTTTCATTGGGGAAACCTTCAAGTAGACCCAATCACCCACTTGGAATTCTAGGTCTTTCCTTCTTACATCGGCATAGGATTTTTGACGACTTTGGGTTGTCCTTAACTTTTACCTAATCTTAACCTTATCAAGAGCCTCCATAACTAGATCCATCCCTAATATATCCACCTCTCTAACCTCAAACCAACAAACCAGTGATATATAATGTCTCCCGTAAAGAGCCTCAAATGGAGCTATACCGATACAATAGTGATAGCTATTGTTGTAGGAAAACTTAATCAATGGAGGATGGTCATCCTGACTACCTTTAAGATCCAATACATATGCCCTAAGCATATCCTTAAGTGTTTGAATTGCCCTCTCGGCTTAGCCATCCGTTTGAGGGTAGAAGGTCGTACTAACGTGAACTTTGGTATCAAGACCCCTTTTGAAAAGACCTCCAAAAGTGTGAAGTGAATTATCTACCCCGATCAGATATGATTGATAAAGGAACCCCATGTAACCTCATTAACTCATGGATGTACAACCTTGCATACTCTTCAGCCCCATATGTAGTCTTAACCAACAGAAAGTGAGCCGATTTCATCATCCTATCAATCACAACCCAAATGGAATCAAAACCTTTTCTAGTCTTGGGCAACCCAACCACAAAATCCATATTAATTACCTCTCACTTCCAAGTAGGAACCCCTATTTCTTAGGTTAGGACACCCGACCGTTGATGTTCGGGTTTGGCTTGTTGGCAACTATGAAAATTGAAAATAAATTTAGCAATTTCCCTCTTCATGTCTCCCCACCAATACATATCCCTCAAGTCTCTATGTATTTTGGTGGAACTGGGTGGATAGAATAAGAGGAATTATAGGCTTTATCCCTCTACTTGCCCTCTTTCACCAAGGCCTTCAATTCAAGCAAGGAGGAGTCTAGATCTTGTTTTGCTATCACCTCATCAACCAAAGAAGATTTAGAACCATCAATAACAATAACACAATTACCCACATCTTTCAACCTCACCACCAATCTAGGTAATCTATGCACCTCCATAGCCACCTCCCTTTCAGCACATCCACATGAGTTAGGCTACCTATAGACACATAACTCAAAGTATCTGCCATAATATTTGCGGTATCGAGATGGTAATGCACACTCATGTCATAGTCCTTAAGGAGTTCTAGCCACCTTCTTTGTCTCAAGTTGAGATCTTTTTATATGAAGACATATTGAAGGCTCTTATGATCGGCGAAGACATTAAAATGCACCCCATACAAATAATAACGTCAAATCTTTAATGCAAACACCAGGGCGGCCAATTCAAGATCATGGGTAGGATAGTTCTTTTCATGCACTTTGAGTTGCCTAGAAGCATAAGCTATGACCTTACCATTTTGTATTAGCACACAAGCTAAACCAACTCTAGATGCATCACAATACACAACAAAACCCTCAAACCTATCCCATAGTGACAATATAGGAGTGCACACAAGTCTATCTTTCAATGTTTCGAAGCTTTTCGCACATTCACCGATCCACACTAACCTTCTTTTGAGTTAATTTTGTCATTGGAGAAGCAATGGAGGAGAACCCCTCCACAAACCTTCAACAGTAACCCACAAGGCCCAAGAAGCTCCTAATATCCGAAGGGGTCAATGGTCTGGGAAAATTTCTAATCACATAGGTTTTCTTAGCATCCACTTTTATACCATCCCCGACACCACAGGACCCAAGAATGCAACCTCTTTCAACCAAAATTCACACTTATCATATTTAGCATACAATCTCTCCTCCCTTAATCTTTGCAACACAATCCTTAAATGGTCCATATGCTCCTCCCTACTATGTGAATAGATCAATATATCATCAATGAGGACTACAACAAAGGAATCAAGGTAGGGCTTGAAGACCCTATTCATTAGGTCCACGAAGATGGCCAGTGCATTAGTCAACCCAAAGGACATCACCACAAATTCATAGTACCCATATCTAGTCCAGAAGTCCTACTTAGGAATATCATACTCCCTCATCCTCACTTGATGATACCCGAATCGAAGATTAATCTTAAAGAAAAAGCTAGCACCCTGCAATTGGTCAAACAAGTCATTAATTATTGGGAGAGGATATCTATTCTTTATAGTAACCTTATTGAGTTGCCGGTAGTCAATCCACATTCTAAGTGACTCATCTTTCTTCTTTACAAATAACACTGGTGCACCCCGAGGTGATTGGCTAAGTCTAATAAACTCCTTTTTCAACAAATCTTTCAACTGCTCCTTTAACTCCTTCAACTCCATTGGAGCCATACGATAAGGGGGAATGGAGATAGATTGAGTGTCGGGAAGGAGGTCTACGCCAACATCTATCTCCCTTTTGGGAGGGACATCGGAAGGTCATTTGGGAAGACATCAAGAAACACATTTACAACTGGGATCAACTCAATGGAAGGGACTTTGGACTCTACATCATTGACCCTCACAAGATGATACAAACACCCCTTGGAAATCAACCTATGGGCTTTAATGCATGAGATGAACCTACCCTTGACCACCACATCTTGACTTTCCTACTCAAGGACGGGTTCATTAGGAAATTGAAACTTGACCTTATGAGTTCTATAATCAATAAAAGCATAGTAGGCATGCAACCAATCCATCCCAAGTATGACATCAAAATCCACCATGTCTAATTCAACAAAATCACAAGGTAACAACTTATGCAAAATGCAAATAGGATAACTTCTATAAACTTTCCTAGCAACAATAGAGGCACCAATAGGAGTAGACATGTCATATGGCTTATGTAACAAGTCGGGGACAACATCAAACTTTTTAGCAACAAAAGGGGTAACAAAGGAAAGAGTGGCACCCGGATCAATCAAAGCATACGCATCAAAGTCAAAGATTTTTAACATATCGGTAACAACATCGGGGACCTCACTAATCCCTTGCCTCTCATGTAGAGCATAAAACTGGTTGTACCTTGGCGTACCACCTTGAGGACCATCTCTACCCAATGGGACTGCATTTGTACTCTAAACCTTGCCACAATTTCTTGAATAATCTACTTTCTTATGACCAAGCTCCCCACAACCATAGCATGCATTAGAACCCTTCAAACACTGGTCATCATGAATCTTTCCACATCTAGGACACACATCACTAGGAGATGCACCACCAATACCTTGAAGTCTAGGAAAGTCATTGACAACCTCCCTATTTGTAGCATGACGAGGCCTTTGACCTTGAGGAAATCTAACACCCTTGTGGAACTGGTCCTCAAAACAGGCCCTCTTGGCCTCATTGCCCCTTTTTTTTCTCAACTTTTCTTCTTCCATTTCCTCGGCATACATCATCAACTGAGATAAGTCCATGTCACCAATTAGCAAGGCGGACCGACATTCTTTACTTACCAAGTCAGAGACCTCATCACAAATTTATTCATCTTTGACCTATAATCGGCCACCAAGTGAGGAGCATACTTTGAGGGTTGATTAAATTTGAGGGTGTACTTCCTCACACCCATAGTACCTTGTTTCAAGTTCATAAACTCTTCCAACTTTGCCTCCCTAAGCTCAAGAGGGAAGAACCGATTAAGGAAGACCAATTTTAATTCCTCCCAAAGCACCACTTAGCCATTATCCTTCTCACTCTTTCATTGATCAATCGAAATTTGCGCTACCCCTTTGAGTTGGTATGCCACCAACTCTGCCTTTTTATTCGAACCAATACCCATGATAGATAAAATTTTGTAGATCTCATCAATGAACTCTTGTGGATCTTTATCTACCTTTGACCCATGGAAAACTGGCAGATTCATCCTCATGAAGTCCCTTACCCTAGCTCTTGGGACAGTAGCATGACAGGCTTCGACCCTTGTTGGACTTAGTTGGACACCACTTGGGAAAGCATCGTAAGAGCATCCCAGAGTTCATCATTGGTAGGTTCATCCTTGGGAGTTTGGGTATGTCTTCCTCTAGTATTTGGCATGATCTAGCATAGCAAAGAACAATCGTTAGGGGGGAAATACTTACCACAACTCTATAGCATGTCTTGGAATATGAAGAAGGAAAAAATTTGTAAAATGCCTCATAGCCTTCTATTCATAGTCATGGTGTGCTTCACAACCATGAATAGGACTTTAATCAATGTGGTGTGTTGGACTCCGAGGATCTATCAACCTAGTGCTCTGATACCAAGTTTTTCATAGCCCAAGCCTAGAGCCTAGGCGTGACATGGCGAATGGGGAACTCGAAGGAACCCCAGTCAAGCCTCTTAACTTATCATTACACATCATTGGTCGCGGAAGCATGTAAAAGACATAAAGTAAACAAAAAGGGGAAAAGGGATAAGGGATATCTTGCCAAAACCTCAATATCAAGAGACAAGGAATCATAACTAATATCATAATTACACAACTTGTCCAAAAAACATCTCTAAATACATAGATAGAGCGGGAGCCAAGACAAAGCTATCGAGCTCACCCTTATAGTCAAATAAATATAAGAAAGTGTCTTAATACGTAGATAATGGTAACATAGACTAAGGTCCCCGAAATGGAGGACTCACCAACAAGCTTGGAATAACACCACATGGAGGAGGAGGATCAACTTGGACATCGATTCCTACATGGTGATATCATGTAGGCAAGAGTATGAGTTAGTACATTTGAATATACTAAGTATGCGGGGTGCAATGCAACACTAGATAGACATCATACTCAAAATGCATACATTAGACAATAGGCATAGTATAACAATATGGCATAAATGATCAATGCGTAAGTAAAAATGCTTTAGGTAACTCATGCTCTTATAAGGTATCATATGTGAAGAATAGACCAAGATAGATTTCCAATATATAAACCCCATGGGTTATGATACTGCCCCATCACTTAGATAGTAAATTACTAACCCTTCACTCGGTTGGTAATAATGTCGCCCCATCACCTAGGTGGAGAAGTACTAACCCTTCCCTCGATTATCCGGGCTCTTAGACCCCTTGGATTGGATATGATTTAATGCAACACTTTATATGGAATTCATCATGAATATAAGCTCATTTCATCATCATAACATCAATAACATAATATCTCATGCTTTGGACCTTCATTTCCTCAAGAAATCATAGTCGAACATTTTATCAAGCACCTTAGGGGTATGTAATGAGGGTAAAAGACCATGCAATTTAGAGATAAAATCATACAAGAAAATCCATTGTAAAACCATCAATCAACACCTTGCAACACCCCAAGACATTCACATCAAAATCCCTCATCAAATCCAACATTAGATCCAAGATTTGAAGCTCAAAACATGCTAAAACAACCATATTTTCATGAATTAAAATCACTGTGTAGTAAATTTCTCAATATATAATACCCACATGTAAAATCAACTTTAAATTATGCATTATTAAGTAAAATAGGGTTTAGGCGCCATAATTGGAAGGACCCAATGGTTCAACACCATACACCTTAGCATTGGAGAAGTTCTTGGTGAAGGTTAAAGATGGAGGCTTAAAGTTTAAAGAGAATCCTTAGCTTTGGATGACGATTTTGTGTCTTGAATTTCGGAGTGAAAATATGGCTAAGTATTTTAGTGAGTGTTGGGAAATATTTTGGGGGATATAAGGGTGAAATTTGACTAAGTATAGGTAAAAACACATTTGAAAAAACTTAGGCCCAACACTTAGAAAAATCTAGACGAACTAGGAGAAACAGTGCAGAAATTACATCACTCCACATCGTGGAGATGTCGTGAACCCTCCATGGAAATTGCACCAAGCAAAATTTTATTATTCGATTCCTTTGCTTTAAAATTTAGGTTAGACCCTTGTACCCCTAATTTGGACCCCCTGAACAAGAATATGAAGTTAGATTTTCGAAATAACCAACAGATTTTTAGATATAGAGAAAACAAGATTCCTGCACTTCCGAGGCACGTTCTTAGGCATTTTTTAGGGTCTTTACAAATAAGTGTTATGATTAACATCAATCATATTAGCTTCATAATAAACAAGGGAGATTGAAGTACCTTTCTTAACAATCCATTGTTGAAATTTAACATAATCCTGTCTTATGTGTCCCTTCTTTTTACGAAAGCAACACTTGGATTCTTGCTTAATGTCAGTTTCAAGTGGTGCCTTTCTTTTTCACCTTTTATTGGCTTTATTCGTCTCTTTCCTTGAGTAGTTATGAGTGCACTTTCTCCTATTTCCATTAGTAGTCGGCCTTCCTCTTAAACCTACATGGCCATAAGTTCATTAATAGACCATTTATTTTTATATTGATTAAAAAGAGCTTGAAGGGACCATACTGTGCAGGCAGAGTATTCACAATATAGTGTATAAGAAAAGTTTCAGATATTTCAACCTCAAGAATCTTTAATTGAGCCACTGGATCTCGCATTTTCATGATGTGCTCACGCACACCTCTCACACTATTGAGCCTCATTGATGAGAATTTCATAATTAAGGTGCTGGCAAGTGCCTTCACTGAAATCTCAAATTTAAGGTGTTGGCAAGTGCCTTCTCTAAAGTCTCAAATCACTCATCAATAACCTTCAATAATGCCTTAAAAGTATTACGATGCTCAACAGAACCACGAATATCAGCAGAGATTTTGGTCTTAATGAACATAATACTCGAACGGTTAGAGCATTCCTATTGTTCGTGAAGAGCAATCTCATCTTGAGTGCTAATTTCATTAATAGGTGGTTCGTCTTTCCTGATAGCATAATCAATGTCCATATACCCTAAATGAAGAAGAATGCTCTCTTTCAAGATCTTATAGCTTTCACCATTGAGTTCGAGAATATCAAAAATATCAGAGAAATTTGCAAGTTGCGTAACTGCAAAACATATACATATATATATATATATGTTTAATAAATTTGAGGCAAGTAAAATTGA
>JAOTQJ010000083.1:11825019-11836146 GCA_025642045.1 Solanum sejunctum
AATGGCCTAGATATACGCATCTCCGTTTAGCTTGTTATAACCATTTATCTCCCTATAAGCACGCCAAACATAGAAAGTTCATTATAATATGTAAACAAGCGAATAGATATAGATTGGTTCTCCCGAGCCATATCGGCAAGGGTGCCAGGCCGCCCTAATGGCAACTTGGGGCGTGACACACGCCCAGTGGGACAATCTTTACCTCTCATCTCTTCTCTTCAAAAAAAAATTCAAGAACACTGAGATGATTTCCAAAAAAGTCAATTCGAAATCTGTATCCGCAAAAAAACTATTGGATCCAAATTTTGATCCATTTAAAGTTACAAGAAAATTATCAGTACAGCCACAATGGACATCGACTTTAAATCTAATTTTTTGAGGATGTTCATTCCGCAAATATCTTAAAAATTGACATGAAAATTATGGCCCAAATTAGGAGTAAAACTGAAATGCTGGGACATCAAGCGCTTCAAGCGCTACCTAAATCATCTCCTGTTTATTATTTGTCTTCTCCAAAAGAAGAGGTATCCTCTCCGTATATTTTAGAAAAAGGGAAAGACATCACTGAGGTAGTAGAAAGAACGTTGGATTGACTAAGATTGTCACAAGAACAACGTTGTCAGTCTAATGATCCCTTCGTGCATGAAGATGATGATGTCTTAAGCGCTAGATCTACTATGATCTTCCCTCATGTTACTTCTCAATTCAAGGTATATCCTAGCGATGTTCCGCACTATTCTTCATCCTCTATGGTAGTTGTGCAAGTGATGATAATTGAAACTTTCACCATGAAAGAACAACTTGCGAATTTGACAAAATTGATTGAAGGCCTGTCAAAATACATCAAAGGTCAAGACGCCCAAATTTCTTAGTTGACAAATATGATAGATAATATGAAGGAGGGAGAATCCACTCATTTATGTATGGAGCTTCATGAAACGCAAGAGGAAAGAGAGTCTTTCACAAAACAAGAAACAATAGTCAAAGAGTTTCAAGTGTCTACTGAAGGCCTAATTCCCGTTAACCAATTGAAAGACTTCATCATGGAGACTATCAAAGATAAGTCAGAGCCTATATCTAAATCTCCACTCACATATGTAAAGTCGTATTCTCAAAAGATTGATAACCTAAAGATATATGTTGGCTATCAACCTCCTAAGCTGTAGCAATTTGACGGCAAGGAAAATCCAAAACAACATGTAGCACACTTTGTCGAAACTTGCAATAATGCTAGAACATATGATGATCATCTTATTAAGCAGTTTGTTCAATCACTCACAGGAATTGCTTTCGATTAGTACATAGATCTTAAACTTGGTTCCATTGATAGCTGGAAGCAGATGGAACAATAAATTATTAAGCATTTTTACAGCACAAGATGTGTTGTAAGCATGATAGAGCTTACCAATGCCTGCCAAAGGTATAATGAGCAAGTCATTGACTTCATTAATAGCTGGAGGAGCTTGAGCCTTAACTGCAAGGATCGCCTTAATGAAACTTCTGGGATCAAAATATACATCCAAGGTATGCATTGGGATCTTCGCTATATAATGCAAGATATAAAACCTAAAACATTTGAAGAACTAGCAACTCGTACTCGTGATATGTAATTCAGAATCTCCACAGATAGAGATTAAGGGTAACTCTACTTTGAACCTCATGAAGAAAATATACACGATAGTGAGGATGAGGGCAACCTTTCATCCAAAATTAAAATTGAAGAGTCTATATAGGTAGAAATGCTCCTCGACGCATAAACATAAAATGCATGTCATGAATCTCATCAGATTCGAGCTAAGTCTTCAATTTATGATGCTTCTAAAAAATTAGAGTAAAGTTCGACAAATTTGAACTAACTCTCCATGTCATGAAGTTCTTCAAATTCAACAAAAATCTACAAGTTTCAAAGCTCATCAAAGTCGAGCAAAGTCTTCAAGCCAAATTTGATGCATGAGCTTAAAATACATGTCATGAACCTCATCTGATTTAAGCTAATTCTTCAAGAGTGAAGCTCATCAAATTCGAGCTAAGTCTTTAAGCTACAAAAGCTCTATAAAATAAGTTAAATCTTTAAGTTATTACTCTTGGTCCGCATGAGTTTAAATTTATATGATCAAAAATAAATTTATTAGGTTTAAAACCTCAAAATAAATGGTCAAAGCAAATAAAAAAAACTTACATAGTTTGCATTGAAGTGTAAAGTAAATATATTTTATTGCTTCAAAAAATTACAAGAGCATTTATACATTAACAATGATTAGAAAAAAATTGATGTCTTATGCATCCTGTACATTTGGAAGAAAAAAATGAGATTGGACGCTAAAAGGTGACTTGCCAACTCATTTTAAATGTCTTTATCAAGTTTGCATCATTTCTTCACTGAACATCTTCACTTCAAATATTCTCATAGATCAACGCAATCATAAATGAGTCTCTATCTGCAGCATGGGGGCATATTTTGAAGTCTGGTTTGTGAAGTTGATGTATCAAGTAGTTGCTATCCAAAATTAGGACAAACTACACCAAAATCTCTTTCCTTCCAAAGCCAAAATTCAAGAGGAAGAAATATAAAGTGTAGTTTATCATTAAAGCCACAACTACAGAGAAAGAGACACAAAGTGTAGTTTATCATCAAAGCCACAACTACAAAGAAACAGGCACATAATGTTGTTCATCACCAAAGCTGAAACTACAGAGGAAGAGGCATACAATGTGGTTCATCGCTAAAGATGCAACTCTAAAAAAAAAGGATGCACCAAGTGTGTTTGTTACCACCAAAGCCACAATTACTTGAAAATGCATTAAGCGTGGCTCGTTGACAAAACCACAACTACAAATCAAGATGCACCAAGTGGTTTCTCATAAATTTTGGATTATCCTCATATTTTTTTGGTTTGATATTGAGAGTGTTTACAGTCTATTGTTAATCTATTACGATGCCAATAGCATGAGGCTTCAAATCAACATTGTGAAAAGTATGGCATATGCTCTAGCACATGATGACTACGGTCCTACTGACTTAAAAATTTTATACTTTTCTCCCTCCATGTGGATGATAGCAGAAGTTTCAATATATACAGAATTCAATATGCCCTCTTCGGCGAAAACACAGAAAAGTGAATTCATAAATATTGTTCAAAGTCATACCAAAGTTGATTGTGTAGCTAATTTTATAAAAAGTTAATTTTAGTCCATTGATAAGGAATTTGGATTTTTAATCTTTGGAGATATTATAGACATTGAAGTCTATTTTCTATAGAATGAAGTCGTTCATCATTCGGATGCTCGTACACCAAGATACAGACGTTTTGGTGAGACTACGTAAAGCTGTAAAAAAAAATAGATCTGGAGAAGAAATATCAAAAATCAATTCCCGACAATTGAGAAGGATTTTTATATTAATCTTCAGATATGTTGTAGATTTATAAGTCTAGTTTCTGAAAAATTAAAAGAATCATGATTTTGATATTTCTATAACAAGATGTGAATTTTCAACCGCAAGTGTGTTGCGTTGAAAAAAAAGTGACAAAAATTAAAAAATAAATATTACCTAGTGGAGATGGATTTGATCGAGCTTAGTGCTATCGCAAATTGACAATCAGCCTCCATGGGAGAAATAGATATTTATAGATATTAAAAGTACATAAATTATTTTCTCGTAAATTATGGAAAACCTATAATTGAAATCAAATTATGGTTAATTTTCCTAGTAACCAAATTATGGAAAATTCCACAGGATTCAAGTTATAGAAAATTCCATAGGATTCAAGTTATGAAAAATTCCATAGGAACCAAGTTATGAAAAATTTTATAGTATTCAAGTTATGAAAAATTTCATAGGAACCAAGTTATGAAAAATTCCATAGTATTCAAGTTATGGAAAATTTCATATGATTCAAGTTAGGGAAAATTCCATAGGATTCAAGTTATCGAGAATTACATAGGAATCAAGTTATAAAAAATTTCATTGGAGTCAAATTATGAAAAATCTCCATTGAATCAAATATGAAAAGTTTTGAAAAACCTCCCACGAGAAAAATATTTGATTCATGAATACTTCAAGATCTGTCTTTAAAAGTTTAACAAGTCAAGCATCCTGACAAGCCTTGAAGTAGGGGGCATTTATAGACAATAAAATTTTATTGATCAATCTATATTAAATGTGGACTAAATCTTAAATTCATGATATATTGACCAAGTCAAATTATTGGTTAATGAGGTTGAATTAATATTTAAGTTAAAATTATATGACTTAAATAAAATTCAAATTATAGTTTGGTCAGTCCATTAAATTGACAAGATAAGCCCAACTCATGTTTATCAAGTCCAAGGTCTTTTAGGAAGAAGAAGAGAAATACAACGAGGTATGTAAGGTTATTTGATTTCGTATCACTTGGCATGAAACATAGCCCCCTCCTTGGTACACAATGGCATTCACCGACCCCGACACAACTATTAACCATGTCTCCATTCTTGTACATGTTCATATGATTCTATACACAGTCACCTTTAAAACTGCATACATGCTTGGATACCGAGTTATATGAGTTCTTGTTACTAAATAAAGTTCACAAGTTGTTCCAATTCATATGCATTTTATTATTTACGTAACATACTCTTTTCACTGTCATATTGTCTTGTGTGATTATCCACATGTCACATGTTACCTATACAATCCTATAGCTCTAATATTATGACCACCAAAAGAATAATCTCAAAGGTAATTGAAAGATACGGTATACAGTTTCTGATAGGTGGTAGCCCAAGGGGGTTGAGTATAACCTAGCCAGGGGCGATCCTATCAAAGGGGGTAGCCCGAGGGGTTGAGTATAACCTAGCCAAGGACAAACCCAATATAGTTTCACCACTGATCAGTTAGTCATTTGTATTACAGTTGTACATAGATTTTACAGTACAAATTCTACAGTAAAGGTAAAGCAATATAAAGCACATAAAGTACATGATTCCCAGTATAACTAAAGGTGGTCGTTTATACTACACAGTGTACAGTTTCACTTGAGTTGTTATATCATATATAGTATTTCTTGCTTTACATACTCAGTACATTATCTCGTACTGACGTCCCTTACGGGGGACCCTCAGTGGTGATTCGCTGGTCTTTCGCATATAAAGGAATTTTATCTCCAAATTGTAAGCCGTAAGTTCTCATATTTCTGCGATTGTGATTAAAGCTTGGTCCACATTCGTAGTGAAGTTTCAATAAGTATTTCTTCGATTCAAGACAAAGCAAAGCTCTTGAATTGATGATCATGAGGAGAAGAATCAGAGGATTACAATTTTTTTTTAGATTTTTATAAAGATTGTAACCTTCGCACAATTCTTGAAATACAAATAATATTGTTGTTTGCCTCTACCTTTCTTTTCTTGATTTAGTAATTTTTACGTAACAAAACTTAGTCGCTTACAACCAAGAAGAAGAAAAAGAGAAGGAGAAATTACAAACATGTACATTTGGTTAATCTTTTTAAGTGGAGTTATGGTGCCATAAGGTTAGTAATAGTAAAAATGTAGAAATTGAATTTATAAAATAGCTATATAAAAATTTAAATATTAGTTAATTATTACCTAATTTAATTAATTTAACTTATAATAAACATATGTTTCTAGACTAGATTTTCTTTCTTTTCCTTTTAATTTAGTTATTATGGATATATATTCAACTATATTATAAAGGGAGTTAAACAACTCAAGCAGGTGGCAGATCGATATGCCTACTTGAACTGTTTACTTCCTCTTATATATTATGCGGGACAATACAAAAATATTTTGGAGATTTTTTAATTGCATCTTTTTAAAGCCTTTGCTTAGTGATTTTACAATATTACCCCTAACAACTAATTTTCACAATTGAAGGGCCCATAAAAATATTTTGAGAGATTTTTAAATTTAATTATTCAAAGCAGTTACTTATTAATTTTACGATATTGCTCCTCATAAATAATTTTTCAACTACTTCAATTGTTCAGTTATTCTACTATATTATAAGAGGGAGTTAAGCAGCTTAAGTGGGTAGCAGGTCAACATGCTTGCTTGAGCTGCCTGCTTCCTCTTATACATTATGCGAGATCCATAAAAATATTTTGAAAATTTTTTAATTGAATCTTTTTAAAGTAGTTGCTTAGTGATTTTACAATATTACCCCTAACAACTAATTTTCACAATTGAAGGGACCATAAAAATATTTTAAAGATTTTTAATTTAATTATTTAAAGCAGTTGCTTATTAATTTTATGATATTGCCCTTCATAAATAATTTCCTAGCTACTTCAATTGTTCAGTTATTTTAAATTAATGGAACCAACAAAAATATTTTGGGGGGTTTCTTAATTTAATCTTTTCAAAGCAGCTGCTTAGTAATTTTATAATTTTACCCCTAATAACTAATTTTCACAATTGAAGGGAGCATAAAAATATTTTGGCAAAGTTTTAATTTAATTTATGTAAAACAACTGTTTAGTGATTTTGCGAAATTGTCAATAAATTCTGCTATATTATAAAAGGGAGTTAAGCAGCTCAAGCAAGCAACAAGTCGACATGCCTGCTTGAATTGTCTGCTTTCTCTTATACATTATGTGGGACCCATAAAAATCTTTCGAGGAATTTTTTTAATTGAATCTATTTAAAGCAAACTTTGATGTAAGACTTGCCACTCAACCTATCCCCAAGAAGGAAAACTTTAAGTATCTGAGGTCCATCATCCAGAATAGTGGCGATATCAATGATGATGTCACACATCGTATTGGTCAGCATGGACTAAATGGAGGCTTACATCTGGAATATTGTGTGATAAGAAGATACCACCTAAACTCAAAGGTAAATTTTACAGATTGGTGGTTAGACTGTCTTTGCTTGTATGGGGTGGAGTGTTAGCCAATCAAAAACGCATATGTCCAGAAGATGTATGTCGCAGAGATGAGGATGTTGAGATGGATGTGTGGTCACACCAGGAGTGACAAGATTAGGAATAAGACCATTCGGGAGAAGCTTGAGGCGGCTCCAGTGGCTGATAAGATGAGCGAAGTGAGACTAGATGGTTTGGACATGTGCAGCGAAGGAGTATCGATGCTCCTGTTAGGAGGTGTGAAATGTTGGTTTTTTAGGAGCTACACGGAGGGGTAGAGGTAGATCGAAGAAGTATTGAAGGGAGGTGATCAGACATGATAGGGCTGAACTTGATCTCACTAAGAACATGACCCTAGATAGAAAGAAGTGGAGGTCGTGAATTAGAGTAGTAGGCTAATCATTTTTCCCCCTTTCTTTTACATTTTGTTATATCTAGTTTATTCTACTTATGGGTTTTTGAGACGAAGGTTCCCAAGAAACAACCTCTCTACTTCTATGAGGTAATGATAAGGTCTGCGTACATTCTACCTTCCCTAGACCCCACTTGTGGGATTCCACGGGGTATGTTATTATTGTTAATTTATTTAAAACAACTGCTTAGTGATTTTACAATATTACTCTTAACAACTAATTTTTACAATCAAAGGGCCTATAAAAAAATTTCAGAGATTTTTTAATTTAATTTATTTAAAGCAGTTGCTTATTAATTTTGCGGTATTGCCCCTCATAAATAATTTCCCAACTACTTTAGTTGTTCGGTTATCTTAAATTAGTGGAACCGATAAAAATATTTCGGGGGTTTCTTAATTAATCTTTTCAAAGCAACTACTTAGTAATTTTATAATTTTACCCCAAACAACTAATTTTCACAATTAAGGGGCTCATAAAAATATTTGGGTGAATTTTTAATTTAATTTATGTAAAACAATTGTTTAGTGATTTTATGATATTACCAATAAAATTGTGATAAAAGTTATAATTTATTTTAGAGTGAAAATTCAAAATAGCAATTGCTTACTGATTTTACGATATTGTCAATAAAATTAGGATAAAAGTTATGATTTATTTTAGAGTGAATATTTAAAATTATTTAATCATTAGACTAAAAATTCATCAATATTAACAATATTTATTGGATATTTATTTTATATCTAATAAAATAATTAAATAATATTTAATTATATCATTAAAAATAACTTTATGAATAAATATTGAGTTGTGTGTTGCACAAGATTTGTTGTCTAGTAGATATAGAGGGTATTTCAGACCTTTCGCGTCAATTGGTGACAGATTTTGGTGACTTGAAACAGCAGCTGACCAAATTTTCGAATTAGCATCCACAAAGCCCACGAGGCCCGACACTTTTGAAGAAAAGGGGAAATTGAAACCCTGGCATCCCAACAGTCAAATTTAGCCTGATTTCAGGGAATCCAAATGCTTCGCTGTCTTCACACATAGAAAGAGTAGGGAGAGAGAGATGGGGAAATGGAAGGGGAGGGGGGAGCAGAAGAAAGTTTGTCCAGAAGGAGGACATGAGGATAAAGAAGTAGAAGGAAGCAGGTTCTTCGCCTGCTACTTACTTACATCTATGTGCCCCAGGTTCAAGGGCCACACTTACATCGGGTTCGTTTCCTTCCTCTCCACCCATCAATGTATGGTTCCGATGATGTTTTTAATATAATTTCTAGTCTTTGAATTCAAGTAACAAATAAATTTATATTCCTCTTGAATTGGATGGATTCGGTGATTGTGACTGAAACGCACAAAATTATATAATGCTTTTGGCTTTCGGTAATCAATTAAGTAATTGTTTGGGCAGATTTACCGTGAACCCTCGCCGCAGAATTCGACAGCACAATGGAGAGGCGACGATGGGTGCATGGAAGACAAAGAAGAAGCGTCCCTGGGAGATGGTTTTATGCATATATGGCTTCCCTTCAAATGTATCTGCCCTCCAGGTACCTCTTTTTAACTATGTAAAATCTACATGTTTAGAGATTTATGTTGTTTCAGAAAATATACTATGTACAATTTTGAATAAACTTAAAGCAAAGAGTATGCATATTTTCTTGACCAAAGCTAAATCCAAATGTTCCCTTTAAACCAATTCTCCAGATCCAAAAGCTAAATCCAAATGTTCCCTTTTAACCAGTTTTCCGGATCCAAATCCAAACATGCACATTATTCTTGAGAAACCAATCCAAACGCCATATACTGTTTTTGTTACCATAAATTTTGTTGTGTTACCTCTGGTCACTGACATCTAATGGACTCAAAGTCTCTTAGAGGTCGCTTGGTACAAAGATTAATAATGCCAAAAGTAGTAATGCAACAATTTTTTTTCGAGTGTTTGGTTCATTGCTTCTCATCCAATTTAGTGTTTGGTTTAAAAGTCTATAAAAAACTACTTTCCAATTATACCCTTGAATTACTATGAGATTTTCTATTTCATGTAATTGGGTCTAGGTAGATAACTAGCGGACAATTTCTTTTTGTGGCTTTCTAACTAGCTAGGAGAAGAATAATTTTATCACTATCTTTGATATGTTTATTTTAAAAAATCATACTTAACGACAGAAGTATCGAACTGACAACAACAATAACATACCCAATTAAACCAACAACAGTAACATACCCAATTGACTCGCGGACCTTACCCCTACCTTGAGAGTAAGGTTGTCTATGATAGATCCTTGGCTCACAGAAAAGCATTTCTAAGGAGGCCAGAAAAAGAACCTTGCATAATAGAACAAAACATCCAAAGTTTACAAGGCTCATTTGTGTATTAGACTTCCATGGTTCAACTACGTACGAATATCTTTATTATTTCCTTTTCGAAGAAGTGCATAAACATGTCAGTATGTACGCCAAATAAAGAGGCACATGAACAACTACGTACGAATATCTTTATTATTTCCTTTTCGAAGAAGTGCATAAACATGTCAGTATGTACGCCAAATAAAGAGGCACATGTTCTGAAACGCAAATCACATGGCCCATCCAAATGGTCCATGACCGACTAACATTTTCCCACACTTTCACTCCATTCATTCACATTTCAGTGCATATAGAGTAAAGGTGAAGCAAGAATCAAGTACATCAATACCACGACCCAGACCTAGGCCTAGCCGTAGCATGATGAATGAGATCCCCGAAGGAACCTCAAACTACCCCTTAACATTCAATCAAGCATTCAAAGTAAAACAAATGAAAAATACATAAGTGGAAGCATATACATAGCTTGAGTCATAGCATAAGATAGATCATAGTATATGGAATACAAGTTTGAAACTAAAGTACATATGTCTAATACATGCCTCTAGATCATAACATAAAATGGGGCTCAGACAGACCCTGGCACACCGTGAACATAAAGAAAGACTGACTCTAGAATGTAAACATAGCATGAATGTCCTTGAAGCATGAGGACTCACCCAATCCGGATCATCGATATATCTTTATCTAGCCACATGATGGATGATAGGTTCATTGATACCTATATTGTGATATAATGCAAGCATTGGGTATCATTAGTAGTTTGGAATGTACTAAATATGCAGGCAGACGAGGGTTTCCCGGAAACAGCCTCTCTATTTCTATGAGGTAGTGGTAAGGTCTGCTTACATTTTACCCTCTTCAGACCCACTTGTGGGCTTCCATTGGGTATGTTGTTGTATAGAAATTTCTATATAAAAAGTATTCCATTTTCTTCAATTTCACCTTAGCTTTTGTATTAATTACAAAAATCATTAAAACTGTCCAAACTTTCCCCATCGATTTTGGTCAAAGTACCCGAAATTGGTTGACCAAATCGGACACAGATCTGACACCCACATCCACACCCACACCCATGTCGTCTCAACACGGTGCGACACTAAAATTGAAGAGCCCGAGCAACTTAGCTTATTAATGCTCACCGTAGGAGCTGTGTTTGGTTTGGTATTAATGCTATATCGAGAAAGGTTTTGGTCACCCAAGACAGAGTGTGCACTCCCAAAACAGTAGTTGACTTCAACCTTACCAACATTCAACTTTGGAACTAGACAAATATAGCTGAGATAAATGGGAAGTTATCTCTCCACCAACATATATAGTTGAGGGTAAATCGAGGCTTTATCTGCAGCTTCTGTCCATGAATTTGGAGCACAAATGGGGTAATTTCTGAAACAAGACCATTTATTTATCCGTGAGTACATGAGGCTAGTATGATGCAGATTATCGAAGTGGATGTAGAAACATGCTTACTTTCTAGCAGTTAGGATT
>JAOTQJ010000083.1:11836246-11868425 GCA_025642045.1 Solanum sejunctum
GGTTAGTCAATAAAACAGAGGAAACTCTGCCGAAATTTTTGTAGAATTTCGGGCTAGGTTATAAAGAAATTTGGCTTAGTAAGTGTTTGCGTGCCCCTATCGGGCATTGGTCACGACCCCCGGGGTGGGGTGTGACAAATAATATATGTCACGACCCAAGTCTAGGGCTTAGACGTGACATGGCATATGGGGAACCCGAAGGGACCCCAATCAAGCCTCTTAACATATCATTGCACATCCTTGGTCGTAAAAGCAAGAAAGCAACAACAAGAGATAGTAAATATGGATAATTGAGGCTAAGGGACAACTCTCATATCATAGTCAACAAGAGTCGAGAGAGAGTAAAAGTTCAAACATAATACATATCATGTCCAACAACACCTCTACTATATAGATAAGAGCGGGAGCCAAGATAAGCAACCAGACTCACCCTCATAATCAATACATACATAAAAGAAAGATAGTCTTAGTAAATAGCATAAGATCATTAAAATCATCCCCGGAATGGAGGATTCGCCAACAAGCTTGGGAGGAATCGTACTAGCCACATGGAGGAGGATGCTCAAATAGGGCTCCGATTCCTACATGGTGACATCATGTAGGTATAGATTATGTGTTAGTACATTTGAACGTACTAAGTATGTATGATGCAATACAACAAGTGATAAGCACTATAAACAAAATGCATAACATAGGCAATGAATAAGCTTATGGCAATATGACATGTGTGATCAATGCTTAAGTAAAATATGCTTATATAGAACATAATATATGTGTAAGAAGAGACCACTATCATATTGGTAGATGGTCACACCCTACCACCCTTGGTGATTGAGGTACCAACCCCATCAATTAGTTGGTGGATCGTCACACCCTACCACCCTTGGTGACTGAGGTACAAACCCCCCAACATGGTTGGTGGATCGTCTCACCCTACTACCTTTGATGACCGTGGTACGAACCCCCCGATAGGGTTATCAAGATGCAAAACCCTTGAAATGGTTATCCGACATGCAACCCTTGAGTAGGGCATGGTCACATTCCAACATTATATAGGAGAGAATCATATACATACGTTCATTTTATTTTTGTATAATCATTCAACTCATAAGATATGCATTAGACCTTTAATTCCTTAAGAAACTATAATCGGACATTTTATCAAACATTTAGCGGGTGTGCAGTGCTAGTGTAAAATCATGCAATTTAGGGATGAAATCATACAAGAAAATTCAATGTAAAACCATCAGTCAATACTTGGTAATACCTTCAAGAAATATACATCAAAATCCTTTATCAAATCTTACAATAGATCTTAGATTTCATAACTCAAAACATGCTAAAACAGTTATAATTTTATAAACTCCAACATAATGTGTAGTGAATTTCATAATAAATAAGACCCATGAGTAACTCAACTTTAAATTATGCAAATTTAAGTAAAAGAAAGTTTGGACATCATAGGTGAAAGGAACCCATGAAAGAAACCTACATACCTTAGCTTTGGAGAATAACTTGATGATAATTGAAGTTAGAGACTTAAAGCTTGAATGAGAACCTTAAGATCTGGATAAGTTTTGAGACTTGAATATAGGAGTGAAATATTTAGTTAAGTATTTGAGTGAGTATTGGAGAATTTTTTGAATTATATGAGTGTAAAATATGGCTAAGTATAGGTCTTTTCACATTTAGGAACACTTATACCCAAGACCAAAAAGTCTTGGATCGAACTTGAAAAATAGATCACAAAATGAACTGAGGAGCGCCCTTGGTGCGTGATGTGCTATCAAAATACAACACATTTAATACCTCAAATAAGGGATTTTGTGAGTTCTTAAAGCGACTTTTTATGGTTTTTATGTGTGTTTGTGCTGTTCTTGTAGAAAAGTTAGGTTGACATGATTTTGGAGAAAAATTGTAGATTTTGCTGAAGCATAGGACATACGAGTTCACCTATGAGTCGTAGCCCAAGCTACGAGTCGTAGGGTGTTATTGTAGTAAGAAACAGAGACCAAAAATCAGAAATCTTCTAAGTGGAGGTCAACCCTATGAGGCCATCCTATGAGTCATAAGTCTCACTATGACTTGTATAGGTGTATTCGTAGCAGGAAACTGAGAGCCCAAACTTTGGATAAAAAGCTAAAGGCCTAGACTACGAGAGGAGTATACGAGTCGTAGACCAAGTAACGACTCGTACCAGTGGGTCATACCAGTTGAGTCTAAGATGACAAAAACCTGATACGAGATCCTGATTATGACTCGTAGGTCACCTTACGAGTCGTACTTGTGAGGCGTACCAGCTGTCACTTGTCTTTTCTATGTAATTTTTGGGGTTAAACTTGTAATTACCATAAATACTTTAAGTAAGGTTTTATTTGAGAGAGTCCAGTTTTTAGACATTGAATGTGCCTTTGAATATTCTCTCAAGAATATTTTAGGGTTTTAGCAAAGTATTTCATTTCTCTCTTGGAAAACCCATTTTGGGGGAGTGTAAATCTCATATTGCATTCAAATTCAATATATCAAGCTTGTGGTTTGCAACTTGTGATGCTTTCAACTTCATTATTTTGGGTAAAACTCTCACCTATGTCTTGTTTTTGCATTTTTGTTGGTTTTGCCTTAGCCATGAGTAGCTAAGCACCCACAACTTGGGTGTGTGGGAACCATGGGTAGTTGACTTGAAATAACCTAGGTTTATTATACTTTTATGATTAGGATTTTGCATGTATTGTCTATTTTCCTTCATTATGATTGTTGTTTGGTGGTGGCCAATACCAAACCCCATCTATTATCACGATCTCAACCAAGGTAGTGATGAATATGAAAAGAAAAGTAGATGACAAGATTCGATTGATGTGTTCTCGTCTAATCAATCAAACCTGACCAAGGGAAGGTTGACTGGAATAATAAATAACAGTTAGTTGGCATGCTATGGTGGCCAACCAAGCACCATGGTGAAATTCGACCTTCACCTTCACAAGACAGCTGGAAAAACCTAAGTTATCGTCCTACATGTGAATCTCCAATTGTAGTTATATTACCTAGAGTAATTGAGTCAACGAACCATAGGGAACATAGTTTTCAAGTTGTCGCTAAAATTGAGTGTTTTCCCACATTGTAGTGTAGTATTTATTTTACTTTGTTCTTGAATCACAACCATCCCCTCGCCATTTAGAGATTTTAGTTATAGATACTTGAAATAATTAATAGTGAACTCTCATAGTCAAGCCCTATATTACCTGTGGATTCGACCCTAACCTTTGGTTAGGTTAATTGCTGACAGCGACCTCTTTCTTATTGGAGCATGAACATCATCAGTGCATCGCACCTTGGGCACAAAAACCTCACTGAAAATTGATTTTTGAGAAAATGAGATTGCGATTCGTTTGCTCTAAATTAGGGTTAGACCTATTTCCCACTCAATTTGACCCCCTGATCAAGAATATGAAGTTGGATATTTGATATCATACATGAATTTTGAGATATAAGGAAATTATGATTGCGGGCACTTTCAAAGCATATTTTTGGGCACTTTTTCAGGTTGTTTCAACATCTCCCCCCTTGGGAATATTCATCCCTAAATGTCAAATAAACATATATGGGAGATGTAAACATGACAGCTTTAGCCCACATAGGGATGCAACAATACACTTAAACATCATTTTAAAAATCTCAATATAAGTGTAAAATCGTCTTGAACTTGTCAATTGAAACATGAATGTATGCAATGACATGAGGGTTGAACTTAAAACTTGAGATCATATAAAGGACTTAGATCAGTACCTTAGGCTTACGTAGAGTGGAAAAGGTAAGGGTATCACTTTTGCATGTCCGCTTCGACCTCCCAAGTAGTACTTTCAACTTGTTGATTCCTTCAAAGGACCTTAAGCCACATCTTTGTTCCTCAACCTCTTCTCTTGCCTATCCAAAATCTGAACCAGAATCTATTCATATGTCCAATTGTTTTCAACAACACCTGCAACATCAAGAGGCACGATAGCATTAGGGTCTCCCACACATTTTCTCAACATGGATACATGAAAGATTGGATGAACCAAATCCATCTCACTAGGTAATTTCAACTCATAAGCTACCTTGTCAATCCTCTTCATTACCCTATAAGGACCCACATATCTTGGACTCAACTTGCCCTTCTTACCAAAATGAACCACACCCTTCATGGGTGACACCTTCAAATAAACCCAATCACTAACTTTGAATTCAAGATCCCTTCTCCTCACATTGGCATAGGACTTTTGGCGGTTTTGGGCCGTTTTCAACCTTTCTCTAATCATTCTAACCTTCTCAAGAGCCTCCATAACTAGATCTGGTCCCAACAAAGCTACCTCACCAACCTCAAAACATCTAACTGGTGATCTACAATGCCTGTCACGACCCAATCCTAGAGCCTAGATGTGACACGGTGCATGGGGAAGCTAAAGGGACCCCAGGCAAGCCTCTTAACATATCATTACACATCCTTGGTCGCGGAAGCAAGAAAACAACAGCAAGAGATAGTAAATAAGGATAATCCAGGCTAAGGAACAACCTTCATATCATAAAAATCAAGAAACAAGAGGGTCAAGGGATACATATCATATCCAACAACACCTCTACTACATAGATAAAAGCAGGGGCCATGACAAGCAACCGGGCTCACACTCATTATCCATACATACGTAAAAGAAAGATAGTCTTAGAACATAGCATAAGATCATAACACTACTAAAAACTGCCAAAAAGCGATGGAAAAAAAAGCGACGGACTAAAGGACGCAGTCCGTCACTTTTTTGAATAAAATAGAAAATCTCATAATAGTTCAAGAGCATAATTAGAAAGAAACTTTTTATAGAATTTTAAACCAAACACAAAATTAAATAAAAAATAATAGACCCAACATGGGATAAAAAATAAATCCAAGCATTACTAATCCATCCATTATTCATTTTTGTACCAAACGACTCCTTAATTATAACTTGTCACCTACATTCAATTCTTAAAACTTGTGTCACTTTTTTAAAATTTTGAAATCTTTTTGTCACCCTTAATTCAATCACCCTTAAAATTTTCTCTATTGGGAATCGGTTGAGTGTCAAACATCATTTTGATAATGTATCGGATGAGTGGGATTTTGGTGGAAAAAAGGATGATTTGTAAAATGGAAGAAAATGATAGAAAATATAATAAATAAAGATAAATAGATGAGTAATATTTCCTATCTCTTGCTCAATTGGTCCATATTTTGTCATATGTCCCAAAAATAGGGAGATCGAAGAGGGCAAAAGAAAAAAAAATCAGTCCAAATATAAGGGCCTATTCTGAACAAATCGAAACAAAGGCCAGAACTTTCTCCGCGAACGATTGTCAAATCCTATTCCACAGAGGTACTTTCCTTTTCTTCTTTCCTCTTCTTCTCTCTATAATATTCTTAACTCGGATTCCACACAGGTTCTGTATTAATCTTGTATTAGTAGACATCAAAATGCGCTTATCAGCATTAGCAATCTGGCTGTTGAATTTTCTGCTGATTTCGGGCTTCAATGGACTAGATCTGGATACGATTGTTATTTGACTTGTTTTGACCAGTGTTCCTCTCAATTTAGTTCTGGCCTTTTGTTCAAGTCAACTTGATTTTTCTTCTGATCTAATGTATGACTTGTTACATAACGACGAATATACAGTTCGTGTTGAAGTGATTTTAGGATAATAATTACTCTACTTTTTTTTACTGTCTCTGTGATCCAGATTTGAATTTCTGTTCTTTTATTGTGTGGTGGTGGTCTATTTCCATAAGCTGCTGCTTTAATTATGATCTAATGAATGAAGTAAATAGTATTAGTGGATGACATGGATCTTGTAGTTCACTTTGGAGTTTGAAAAGAATTTTCCGTCCACAATAAACTCTTAAAGATACAGTTTTTGTTTCTTTAATTCTTATGTAAACAGTTTAATTAATTTTTTTTTTTTAAAAAAGCCTGTGTTCTGCATTATGGTTCCAACTTCTTATTAGACTAGGAAAAATAGTTATGTACCTCTTGGAATCCTGTTATTCAAGTTCTTTTAATCCAATTACATTAAGTTATAGATCATGGACCGAATGGATCAACCAGTTGATTGCTCACCCTATATGTGTACTTGATATCAAGGTTTCATACTATTAGATTGTGAGAAAGAGAGCATGGTAGTTTTTGTCTAGGGTAGAACTGAGATTCAGATGGGAATATAGTTGAAAGTATACAAGCCTCATGTTGAAATTACATAATGTTGATTCAGGTTTTTGGTGTTATGTTTAGAATCTAGCTTACCAATATTAGGTAGTTGGGCTCTGACCAAAGAGCAGATGAAGAAGAGAAAAGATGAAAAGAAAGGAAGAAAACCTGGATGAATCCTCATGTAAGATTAGAAAATAGCAGCTTGTGTGGAAAAGATTGTGGTTTGAGAAGAGAGTGATAACAGCTTTCCTGTCTTATTTACTATTGACCACATAATCTCTTATTCTGTTAGTTCCATGTTGGTTATTCTAGATTGGTTAGGTTTTTGGAACTAGTAAATATTGGACTGCAAATTCTTGGTCATTTAAATAGGAGTGGAAAATTAGGTAATAAACTACAAGAAGTCAAGAACTGGTGCCAAAACACTATTAAGCTTCTCCTGCACACATACATATAAAATATACATGCTATTCTACTCTTGGAATCTCATAGTGGTGTAGATTAACTGCTTGTGATTTTTGTATTTGGCTCAGAATGTTATTAAGCTTACGATATTACTATCGTCATTGCTTATAAATTTTGTCTTTACATAGTCAATCATAATGTAACAATAAAGACTTACTTTTCGTTCTTGCTACAGATTAATGCATGGTAATTCATGTTATCTTCTAATAATCAGTTCTATCTCTTATGCTTTCCAGAATCTTAGAGAGATACATTTCATTCTTCATTGCTGTTGTTTTAATTTAATCAACGAGAATGGAATCAAGCAGGGGTGGCCAGAATGGAATTCAACTCCTTTTAGCTGCCGAGCAGGAAGCTCAAAGCATTGTCAATGTTGCCAGGACCGGTAATTGCTTTTAACTCCTTTGGGCGTCCAGTTTTCTTACCTTTTGACCTGGATCTTCGTCGCTTTAACTATGCTGTCACTTAGCAATTTAGTGGAAATATTGACCAATATAACACGAGCTATTTGCAAGTTTTTGTCTCCTTTGCTGCAAATTCCTAGCGCTATGATACTATGTCTCTATTACAGTACACATATATTTGTTCTGTCGTGGTGTGCATGCTTGTTGTCTTTGGATGCTTTCATATTTTTTGAACCTAGATGTAGCATATGCTAGTTGTGTTTACAGTTTTGGCTAAATCAAAAGCTTATATTTCTGTATGTTTCTCTTTACTGATCAAAACCAAAATGAAATGTTATATTTTGATATCTTGTATTCTTTTGTCCAACTTTAAGTATAAGCTGTGCCTCTGGCCTTCTTGACCTTATCTTTTAGAACACTATGAATGTTTGGGAGTAGGTTTATAAAAGGGGCACGTGTGCTAACTTGAGTTTCATCTGCAGCTAAACAAGCTAGATTGAAGCAGGCCAAGGAGGAAGCTGAGAAGGAGATAGCTGAATTCCGTGCTTACATGGAGGCTGAATTTCAGAGAAAGCTCGAACAGGTAGCTAGGACACAAATCGTTTCTAGAAAATCTATCGCACAAGAATGGTATCAACTTGTATGCTGGCAGAAAATAATGACTTCTACCAGATCTTGTCCTCCTTTTAAATGCTTTACATTTTAAACTTGATATCAGCCAAAAGGATAACAAAGGTATCATAGTGGTGCATTATGAGCAAACCCATCTATAGGTTTTCTTGTCCTCCACGGGGGTGTCTGGTTGAGTGTATAAGAATAGTACTAAATATGGTGTATTAGTATTACTTACATTAACAATATTGGTATTAGTTATGGTTGCATTAATTATGTTGAGATTATTCCTTATGAAGTGTTTGGCCACGTGTATTAAAAAAATATGTATTGTATAATTTCTACGAGAACAAATTTTTTTTAAAAATACCTTCCACAAATATGGTGTAAAGGATGTGGAAAATATTTTAAGGGGAATTGTGTCTTTACCGATGCTAATTTATGCATCAAAACCCCTTACATTACTAATATCAACAATTTCATGTATTAATTATCTTGAGATTATTTCTTATGTATTGTTTGGTTTGGTGTACTAAAAATAGCATGTATGCATAATTTCTAAAAGAAATATTTATTTACAAAAATACCCTCCACAAATATGGTAAAAAGGATGTGGAAAATGTTTTGAAGAGCAATTGTATTTTTAGCCATAGTAATGCATGCATTAAAACCCCTTGCATTACTAATATCATGAATTTTCATGTATTAGTTATACATGTCTTAATACCAAATAGAGTGTAGTAATACTTGCAGTAGTTATATTTATACATAGGTTGAAAAAGCGTACCAAACAAGGTATTTTAGTAATACATAAAGTTAATGCATGAATTTTTTTTTTCTAATGCACTCTACCAAATGACTCCTTTGGATCCTTAAATATGGTTCCTCTTCTTCTCTAGCATGTTCCTAAGTGATGTAAGAAAAGTCGGTCCAAATTTAATCCGCAATGGCTGACACTAAAAATAGGCTCACTCAGAACTGCACCGATTTTTCAACTTCTCTGTCTTTGTGGGAGTGTGGGAGAAAGGAGATGTTTTGGGCAATGGGTCTGACTTGTTTTCTCTGTAATTGACTAAGCGTGATTCCTGATTTCTCTCATTTACAGACTAGTGGTGACTCAGGTGCTAATGTCAAACGTCTTGAGATTGAAACTGATGAAAAGATCGAGCACCTGAAGACTGAAGCATCAAGAGTCTCCGCTGATGTCGTCCAAATGCTTCTGAGGCATGTAACCACAGTGAAGAACTAAAATCTTCTGTGGATTAGTGGGTCACACTTAATGTCATTTTACTGCTCCCCCATTTATGGTTCTCTTTCTTGATCAGTCCAGTGGATGTTCACCATTTGTATTGTATGTTTGTTATCATTATTTATTGTCTTGGTCTGTTGAATAAAGCAACTCATTTGAGCTCCTTTCTATCTATGTTTTGTAAACTAAAGATCAGAAACAAGGTTCAGCATCTAGGCATGTCGGTGTCTTATGTATCTAGATTCCGAGGAGTTATGTTATGAACTTGTCACTGCATGTATTGTGTTGTATTAAGTGATGCAGCTGTAAACAGGAGTGTGATGTTGATTAGTTTTCAGTTTCAAGATGCTTATCCTTTCTATGATCTTGAGAAGATTTTTCATACTGTTATTATATATCTATAATTAGCATCAGATTGATACACTTGAGAATGCAAAATGCAGAGGTTTTGAAGAATTTGCACTACAACTATACCACATGCAATTAGACCTGCAGAGACGAGGGCGGATCTTGCCATTGATATTTTCGTTTCACTGTCCTTTCCTTTGGTATTATGCATCGCCCATGCCATTGCTGGTGGTGGGATGCAATATAGCATTGTCATGCAGTAACTGCCCTGCGGACAAACATTATAATGAAGCATCGGTATCCAAATGGCTTTCTAGTTTTATTGAATGAAAGGTGAATTTAAGCTCACTGCTATATCTGTAGCTGCAGAAAATGCATCTGGTCACTGCTATATCTGTAGCTGCAGAAAATGCATCTGGAATTGTTGTCGACAAAAGAAGAGGGGGAGCAATGGCAATTGCTGTTGCTATGAAGCCTAAATTGTTTCTTATCCACCCTTTCTTAGACGGAGCTGAGAATTTTATCTTTGCTAGGTTTAAATAAGATAAAAGTTGTTAGATACCGTCTCTTTTTCTATCAAATTTACACCAAAAAGCCAAATGTTACCTGTAAATCTAATCTTGTGGATTGCAGGTCAAGGTTATTGAGTTGCTCCTTGAGAAACTCAGAAAAACTTAGGAGAGTACCAATAAGAGATGTTCCCACAGCTAGAAGAGAGAATGCTTGTACCATGTATGACACCACTCCATTTCACCCTGAAAATGCACTGTAATTCTGCATACATCTTATTGGCAAGTCAAGACACTCATCAAAAAGTTGATCAAGAATGGAGTGCAAAATGACCTAAGGAGCAGTTCAACAGGGTCAACAACTTGATCACCCTGGGATGAAAGGCCAAAGGCAATTGCATCCCAAACTAGGACTGGAGCCGGACTACCAATCAACACTGAAGCCCTTATTCGTTTTACATCACCTTCCAGCTAAGCACACAGAACTGCAACAATCACAAATTGGTAAGAAAGAAAAGAAAGGAGAAAACACTTATAAAATTTTGTTCGTGTTTGTTCACCAGGAGCTATATCATGGTACACTAAAGAGAATATTAATGTGGGTATGGTTGATGGAACTTTTCCCCACTCACTGCTTCCTTCATCTCCTGACCACCCGCTAAATAGAATGGTTAGAACCTCGATCGCGACAAGCAATCCTGTTTGGAATTTTATTCAGATGACTCTTTTTCCTTCATTGATCAAATTGACAGGTAAACATTCATCATAATTACCTATCATAAGAGCAGTGAGCCACTGGTTAACTTGATCAGTGGCTTTTGTCCCACCTACAGAGATGAGAATTGTGAAAAGGGAAGTGAGGATCAAGCCCAAAACTGATTCCGGGAGGTTGATCAAATGGCAGAGGATTTCACAAGACTTGGAAATGTAAGCAATCAATGAAGTGTATCCTAAGAAGACATAGGTTACTGTACCCAACGCTCCACCCCATTCTCCTAGTGTTTCTTCAGCCATTGTTCTAATTGAAATGATCTCTAGTTCACCGTCTTCAAATTTCACTTTGTTCTTTTTGAGTAAGCCCACATTGATTTCAACTAGCACAAGTGCTTCAATAGTAGAAATGCCCAACATATTGTCATGGCTATTGAACTTGGGATTATTCCCTTCAATTCACAACACAAACAATGCTGTAAAGTTGACCTGCTCATCAGATCCACTATTCTATTAACAAACTATCATCAATTTTTTTCACTAGCATAACAATTACAGAGGTTTGATTTACATCCACAAATATAAATCTGTTCACATTGCATATACTTAGTACATCTGCTTCGGTGGAAGATTACAGGGAACTTAAAAAAACACTTATTATGAGCTAAAGAAAAGAGCAGATATCATCATTGCCCATTATTTCTAGTTTCAACTTTCACATATGCAGCTTAACAGTAGGAGTGAGTTAATATGGAGGTCTAATAACAAAAATAGTTACCGCAGGAGAAGTTTTTCGGGGAAGAGCAAGAATCCCAGAACCAATACTTGTTCCAATAATTAGAGCAACAGCACCTGCTACTGTGCCTTTTCTCTTGTAAATTTTCTTAGAACATTCTTTCCCTCCCTTTGTTGCTGAAATGTTCAAAGAATTTGGTGTCCATACTTGACTCTGCTGATTATATGAACTGCTCAATTGAAAGATTATAGTGTCAGATTATGTATGAGAATTGAAGTACAAGTAACTGTTATAGCCAGAGAGATGAGAGTGACATCATACATTCTGAATTTCAAGAAAATTTTCTTCTTTCGTCGATGCCATAACGATAATTTTGCCCATTGACTATGTGATGTTGTGATCTTTCCATTAGTGAAGGAAGGTGAAGAGCGTAGGGAATGAATAGCCATGAGCAAGATTCCCAAGTATCTTGGAAGAGGAAGAATTTCTGAAAATGTTTGCAGTCCATTCTAGCACATGTGGGCGCTGAGGTTCAAATTAACTTTGGGGCCACTTATCGTCACTCACCATCCCAAATATCACTGCTCAAACATCCCTTTCTTCCCACAAAACAAAACAAACTACTCCCTCCCTTTCCATTAAGTTGCCATGTATAATTTAAGTTTTTTTCTCAAATAATTCTCTTTTGCAAAAATCTCCATTCCACTTATCTTTAATTTTATTTATTTTTGTACAAATTCAATTGTCTAATGAAATTACGACTTTTTCAAAAATCTATTTTATATAGAGTAAAAAATTTTGATCCAAATTTGATCACAACTGTGAAAACACTTAAATAACCTTATTTTAGGTTTACCATGCCTTCCTCAATAATTTTCCTTCCAAATCATACTCATAAATGCAATAACCTTTTTCTATTTTCCAAACTCATTGAACAACTAAAATTATTTTATACAAGAACTATTATGGAATGTAAAAGGTTTTTATATATTCTGGATATTTTATGTGTAGCAAATTCTATTGTTTATTTAAATTATAAAAAATTATACGTTTAATTACAATAAAAAAATAATTGATATATTTTTTGTGAGTAACTGATATGTTTTTTATGACTAATCTCCTTTGAATAGAAAATATAAATAAGTTTATCTTTCTCTTCAAATTCAATTTAAATATCTTTGTCGCTTAATTTGAGTTGTTGTTGTTCTTGTTGTTATTGTTGAAGTATAAAGTGTTCATAGTACAAAAGAAATGAACGTAGAAGTATTTCTACAACAATTCAAAACTCAAGCGGAAGAATCTTCCAGCATGAAAGGCAAAGAAACTTGAAGATGACACAAGACAAGACATTATTTCAACTTTGATAAAATTGCTTAAAATTATTAAACTTTTATAAAGTAAGGGACCCAATGTCGGTCTAATTATGTAGGATGATGTAAGTGCTTACGTCATATAATTTGGATTTTTCTTTGATCCTCTCTATAAAAGGATCATTTCTTTAATATGGAGGGCCGACTTTGGCTAATCACTCTTTGTATCTTTTTCTCTTTTGTAAACATTTCTTATTAAATAAAAGTAAGGTTGCTTTCAATACTTGAGGCTTTTAGAAGTTTTCTTATTTTTAAGATATTCTTCTTAATTATTTCTGTTGAAAATTTATTTCAAGTATTATATTAGTCTAATGAAAGGCTAAACACTACGTGTTAAACTAGCATTAACCTAAACTATTAGAGACATGGTAATAAAAAGGAGTGTCCGATGTTCTTCAGATCAAATTAGTACAGTCCAAGAATGAGAAGATCTAGGTATAGTCCGGAGTTCTTGTAGAAGTGCATGTTAAGCCATGATGAAGACTTGTTGTTTGGGCTATGATGGAATTGTGAAAGATCTTTCCATCCCTGGATTGCATGAAACATAAACAAACCTGCAATTACATCGAAGCGATCCTGCCTCCCTTTGGTATCAGAGCCAAGTTGATAATAGGAATAGGCGATGTTAGTCCAACACAGTTGACAAATATGAATATCATTAAGAAACATACTATTGTTAAAAATAGTAGAAAGGAGAAATATGATATGCCCCAACAATTGGACCTTCTTAATAAATGGACTATTCCTAAAATCCAGCCTAAGGTTATATATCAACGGGTACCTTTGAAAAATGGGATTCAAGCAGGTTGTTAAAACAATAGAAAAAACTGTTACTATTGATTTTGATCATGGTACTTTTAGATTATTGTTTGAAAGTGATTTTGCCCCTTATAGAGAAACTTATATATTCATACATATTGGTTTGACCCAAGTTACTTCTAAACCCCTCATATTAAGAGGATTATCTAAGAGCTTTATAGTAGTTCTAAGGGATGACAGGAATCAGAATTGAAAAACAATCCCTAATAGGGATAGTACAAACTAGTTTGGCCTATGGCCCCCGTTTATTTTAATGCTTATCCAAATTTGTAAGTTTCTTTGAATGATGAATTTTTTTTTGAATACTCTAATATTGAGCATAAAATTGCATGGCTATAACTATTTCCTGGTACTGACGTTATATGTATTTGTTATCGAATTTATTATAAATCATTGTATACTCTAAATCTTTTGTGTAAAATTATGTATTTAAAAAATGAGACAATTTTAATGGAAACAAATTTTAGCAAATCTAAGGTCATAACTAGAATGCCCATAAAATGGGATGAGATTGAATTTCCTAGAGAATAGGTAATTGAAGAAGCGGCCCCACTCAAAAATAATATAAATCTTGAGATTTATGATATTGAACAAACACTTGATGGTACGAGAAGGATAAAAATTTACTAATTAAAATTGTTAATAAGTTATGTTGATAATATAGGTTTTCCTTCAAGAATGCTAAGATCCAATTCATCTTATATTTCTCTAGTTGATTATGTTATTAATATGCCATCTAGAGCATCTACATCTCATATTAGAGATAAAGACAATTCTAGGCTATCTACTTCTTATATGAAGGAAGTAAAAAAAAAATTGATGAAATGGACATTTCAACCGATTGTTTTGATGGATTAAAAAAAAACTTTAATTTTGGACTCGGATCGTCGGTTAGAGAAAAAATTTCTTCGAATTTTTCCAATACAACTGGAAAACATTTAGACATTGGATTTTTAACAATTTTAATAACACTCAACGAAAGTTTTTACAAGAAAATTTTTATAAAGATCTTTCAAAAGTAAACAAGGCTATAGCGTTTGTGCCATGGTTTATCAAAAAATATGTTTATAATTATATTTCTATGTGAGAACATGATTATAAGTTATCGGATGACATGATTACTACATGAAGCTTGTCTTCCCAACAATCTTTCTAGATAGAGAAGGATGATAAGATTGTGAATTTCACAGTATTTACAAATTTGTTTGACAAAAATGATACTGTTTTAATTACTTCTAAACATGTAAAAAGTTTGATAAGACAAAATAATTAGACTAATGTTTATGTGGATATTCTTGGAGAACATATGCTCTCATTGCATGATAAAATCAGTAATTTATATTCAATTATCGAAAATTCTAAACTCCCTGCTAAGAAAAAAGAAAAAACTATTCTTATAATCCAACCTCCTCCTAAGGTAAAAGATTTTAAATTATCAAAATTAGATAATATGGAACGATTTGTACTAGAAAAATTTTAGAATTTACATCTCAAACCTCTTCATCTTGATATAGATACAATTGATAATAGGGATAATATTCGTAATAATATTCCAAATAAGGTTAATAAGATCTCAGAAAAATATGCTATAAAGCCGGTCCAAATGATGTATTATTATCCTAGGCCAACTCCTTAAGATATTCTTTTAGAGAAACAAGAATATTATATTTCCAATAGTTTCAGTGGAACAAAAATTTATGAATGAAATATTTATTGTTTTTACTAATGAACAGATTTATATGTTGGCACATAGAATTCTTATGTATAGTACTTGAAACGCCCCCCAAAATGCCCAAAAATGTGCCTAAAAAATGCCCATAATCATAATTTCTATACATCTCAAAATTCGTGTTTGGTATCAAAAATCAGACTTCATATTCGTGATCAGGAGCAAAATTGAGTAGAAAATAGTTATAACTCAAATTTTAGAGAACCCGTAGAGAAAATTAGTTTTCGCAAATTTGTAAAAACCAGAGAGGGTTCGCGCCATGGGCGCAAAGATATATACTTTTTTTGCCCCCAGTTTTCTTCACTTTAGTCTAAGGGCATTGGGGTCATAGCCCATGTCCACCTATGTGTAAAAACACCTATACTTAGCCATTGTTCAACTTTATATCATTTAAGACACTATCAAAATCCTCTCCAATATTTATAAAAATATTTCATTCAAATTTCAAGTGTCTCAAGCCTAACTTTGGATCTCAAGAATTCTCTTCAAGCTTCAAGTCTCCTTCAAGACTTCACCAAGAAAACCCAAGTTTGAGGTATGTGGGTTTCAACTATTGGGTTCTTTCACTCATAACCTTCCTTTATATATATATATATATATATATATTGCATATTTTCAATTTGTATTACTTATATATACTATTATTTATGAATTATGACTATAAACTATGTTGGGATTTTATGAAATGTTGATTAACTATGCTTGTTTTGAGCTATGAAACTATGATCTATTAGGTGATTTAATGAGGGATCTTGATGTATCTTGTATGAGGGTATTACCAAGTATTGGTGGGTTGTTTTACATTAATCTTTTCACATGTTTTCACTCTTGAATTGCATTATTTTAAAGTGCTATTGCACACCCTCCAAGTGTTTGATAAAATGTCTTATTAAGGATTCTTGAGCGATTGATGGTCTATTGTATGGCTGATGAGTCAAGTGACTTTATGACAATGAAAGGAATGTATATATGTGTTGAATTCATGAAAAGTGTCTTTGAAGTTTCAAGGTTGGTCTCATCGTGTTGAGGGGATGCCATGCCTCAATCACCTTGTGGAGAGGGTGTCATGTCTCAATCACCTTGTTAAGGGGGTGCCATGCCTCAATCATGTTGTCGAGGGGTTATCATGCCTTGATCACCTTGTTGAGGGGCTGCCAAGCCTCAATCACCTTGTTGAGAGACCAAGTCTCAATCACCTTGTCGGGGGGTGGTATGCCTGTACTACCATGTTGAGGGATATGTACCTCAATCACCTTCCAAGGGGGTGCTGTGCCTTGGAGTTCTAGTAATCGTATGCTTGGATTATGTAGTATGGTATCTTCCTATACATGTAACTATATTTGCAAGCCATATGATTTACAAGCATGTTTTACCTTAAGCATTGATCATGCATGTCATATTGATACTTTAATTGTCCTTTGCTTAGGACTATGCATCTTGTCTATGTTGCCTATGTATTATTGCATTACATCCTACATACTTAGTACATTCACACGTACTAATATATACTCTATGGCTACATGATATTACCATGTAGGAATCGTAGCACCTATTGATCATCCTTCACGTGGCTAAATTGCCTTCTAAAAGATAAGCTTTGGTGAGTCCTCAAGTCTAGGGACACTAGCTATGCTGCTCTTACTATTTATTGTCCTTTCTTTATGTTGAACACTTAATATTAAGAGGGTGAGCCCAGAAAGTGTCTTGGCCCCCACTCTAATCTATGTTTAGAGGTGTTGTTGGAACAATGATGTACTTGTATTTTGAGCCTTGGCTCTTTTATATGATATGGTTATTAAACTCTTTCCCTTAACCCTGAACTCGCTTGTTTTTATCTCTCATTGTTGTTTACTTTTCTTCCACGACTAAGGATGTGTAGATGATATGCTAAGACGCTTGTTTGGGGCCTTTTTGGGTTTTCATTCTCCATATCACGTCTAGGCCCTAGGGTTGGGTCCTGACAAACTTAGCATCAGAGCACTAGGTTGTCAATGGTACTTGAAATCCAACACATCGTATCACTTAGAGTCTTATTCATTGTTGTGAAGCGTGCCACAACTATGAATGGGAGGCTATGAGGCATTTTAGGAGATGTTTCACTTCTGCATGGTCTATATCGTGCCTTAGTTGTAAGGTAAGACTTTTCCCCTAATGAATATTCTTCTCTCTTTTAGTTGTCTATCAAGCCACTACAAAGAGAAAACCAAAGAGGGTCCATGCACCTATGGGACAATCCACTTGTCCCGCCCCTCAAGCTCCTCAAGATGGAGAGGCTACCAAGATTGAGCTCTAGAATGCTATCATCGTGTTGGCACATGCAATGACCCACCAATTCAAACAAGGGGCCCAATATACTCATTCTCTCACTACGGCATCAAGAGTAAGAGACTTCATTAGAATGAATCTACCGAAGTTACATGGGTCTAAGGTGGATGAGGATCCCCAAGAGTTCATTGATGAGGTGTATAAGGTGTTGTCTATAATAGGGGTGAATTTGAAGGAAAAAGTAGAGTTGGCTTCCTACCAACTCAATGGGGTGACTCAAGTTTGGTTCACTCAATGGAAGATAGAGAGGGGAAATAACAATGCCATTCCTTGGGAGGAGTTCAAAGTCGCATTCCTCAACTAGCTCTTTCCTATGAAGCTAAGGGAAGATAAAATAATGGAGTTTATGAATCTTAAACAAAGTTCTATGACTATGAGGGAGTATGCTCTCAAGTTCAACCAACTCTTTAAGTATACCCCATAATTGATTACCGATTCGAGGTCTAGAATGAACAAGTTTATGTAGAGGTTTTTGACTTGATTAATGAGGAGTGTCATACCGCCATGCTAGTAAGTGATATGGATTTATCTCGGCTAATGACTTATGCCGAGCAATTTGAGGGGGAGAAGATTAGAAAGAGGAGAAGTGAGGGGTTCAAGCGGCTCAATTTGATAGTAGCTTCCAAGCTCAAGAGTCCTTCGATGCTCCAAATAAGTGGTTGGCTATTAATGGGGTGTCTAACTCAAAATGGAAAAATGGCAATGATGGGAGAACTAACCCTAAGTGTCAAAGGTGTGGGAGGAACCATGGTGGCCCATGCTTGAGGAAGACCAAAGTTTGTTGTGGTTATAGTGATGTGGGTCACAAGCTAGTTGATTGTCCATATACTCGAAAAAGGTGTAAAGATGATCGACTTCAAGAACAAGGTGTTGATCAAGAGGCTCAAGATTTGCAAGGGGCTACTCCACGACATAATCTGTTCTGTACTCTTCAAGGGAGGCAAAGAGGGGATTAGGTTCCCGATGTTGACATTGGTATATTAAAGGTTTTTGATTTTTATGTGCATGCCTTGATAGGTCCGGGGGACACTACTTCTATCATTATTCGTTTTATTGCTAGTAAGTTTCATATGTATTCAAAATTGTTATATGATCCTTTTTGGTGTCTACCCCCATTAGTGAGTTTATTGTTGCTAGAAAAGTCTATAGGGTTGCCCTATTTGCATGAAATCTTGTCTTGTGATTTTGTTGAGATTGGTTTGGTGGGTTTGGAGGTCTTGGGGTGGATTGGTTACATACATATCATGCTTTCAATGAGTGTAGAGCCCATAAGGTTGTAACATGATTGTTAATATTTGAACAACTACAAGAGGCTAGTCACTTCTTTTCTAAGATTGATCTTCGGTCCGGTTTCTTTTTCCCCTAAGTGAGAGTTAGGGAGGGTGATATCCCCAATATGACCTTTTTTAGACGAGGTGTGGGCATTTGAAATTTATGGTAGTGTCTTTTGGCTTGACTAATACAATGACCATATTTATGGATCTCATGATTAAGGTATTTAAACCCTACCTTGTTATGTGTGTGGTGGCTTATGGATGCTATATTGATTAATTTCCTAAAAGAAGAAGAGCTTGTGAGTCATTTGAGAGCGATATTGCAAATTCTAAGGGATGAGAAATTATTTGCTAAATATGATAAGTGTGAATTGTGGGTATAAAGGAGGTGGTTAGAGAAGTGGACCAGTTGTCTAGGTTGGGAATGAGGTTGGATGAAGTTGAGAATGGTAGTGTAGTGGTTTTGATGGTTCCAAATCTTATTTGGTTGAAGGGTCAACTTAGAGCAAGACCATGACCTCCCCTTGCTAAAGTTGAATGTTTTGGTGGAAGATGGTGAAGTGGAGGTTTTCTCCCAAGGGGGAGATGGTGTCCTTTGGTACTAAGGTAGTTTAGGTGTACTTGTGTTATTTATTGGGTTCACTTGAAAGTCCCACCCATGAAGGGTGTGATCTGGTTTGGCTAGAAAAGGGAATTGAGGCTAAGATTTGTAGGTCCTTATAGAGTGTTGAGGAGGATTGACAAAGTTGCTTATGAATTGGAATTTCTTATAAGAATGGATATGGTTCACCCGGTCTTTCCTGTATTTACATTGAGAAGATGTGTTGGTGGATCGAGTGCTATAGAACTCTTTAAGATTATGGCTGTTATGGAGGATGGATTGACTTAAGAGGGGGTCCTGTTGGAGATATTGGATGGACAGGTAGAAAGGTTGAGGAACAACGATGTAGCATCTGTCAAGGTTCTTTGGTGGAATCGGCAAGTTGAAAGCATCACTTTAGAAGTCAGAGCAGATATAAAAAGGTGATATCCATATCTCTTTCACTCTATTCAAGCTTAAGATAGCAAACTAAGTCCCTTTTATGACTTCAAGTCTTAAGTTTCAGCCCTCATATCATTTTGCATTCATTTATGTTCATGATAACAAGTTTATGGTGATTTTTGACATTCGTGTTGAGAATTTTGAAAATGATGTTTAAGTGCATTTGTTGCATTCATGTTGTGCTGAAATCTTTATGATTGCTTCTCTTATGTACATTTCTTTGACATTCAGGGACGAATGTTCCCAAAGGGGAGATAATAAAATGCCTCAAAAAATACTTGAAAATGTGCCTCGAAAATATCCATAATTGTAATTTTTATATATCTTATATCCATTGTGATATCGGAAATCTGACTTCATATTTGTGATCAGAGGGTAAAATTGAGTGAGAAATGGGTATAACTCAGATTTTAGAGGACCAATAGCGAAAATTAGTTTTTGCAAATTTGCGATGGCACGGAGATATATAATTTTTTCCCCAGTTTTCTTCACTTTGGTCCAAGGGCATTGGGGCCATAGGCCATGACCACCTATGGGTAAAAACACCTATACTTAGCCATTTTTTAACTCTATATCATTCAAGACACTCTCAAAATCCGCTCCAACTTAACCAAATATTTCATTCAAATTTCAAGGGTCTCAAACCTAACTTTTGGATCTAAAGGATTCTCTTCATGCTTCAAGTCTCCTACAATACTTCACCAAGATAGCCCAAGTTTGAGGTATATGGATTTCAACTATTGGTTCCATTCACCCATAGTCCCCAACCTTGCTTATATATATTGCATGTTTTCAAGTTGTATTACTTATGGGTACTATTATTTATGGATTATGACTATAAACTATGTTGGGGTTTTATGAAGTGTTGATTAACTATGCATGTTTTGAGCTATGAAACTATGATCTATTGGGTGATTTGATGAGAAATTTTGACATATCTTGCATAAGGTTGCTACCAAGTATAGGTGGGTTGTTTTGCATTAAGATTTCTCACATGTTTTCACTCTTGAATTGCATGATTTTAAATTAAAATTACACACCCGCCAAGTGTTTGATAAAATGTCCTATTAAGAATTCTTGAGCAGTTGATGGTCTATTACATGGCTTATGAGTCAAGTTACTTTATGACGATGTAAGAAATATATATATGTGTTAAATTCATGAAAAGTATCTTTGGTGTTGCAAGTTGGTCTCACGTTGTTGAGGGGGTGCCACGCCTCAATCACCTTGTGGAGAGGGTGCCATATCTCAATCACCTTGTTAAGGTGGTGTCATGGCTCAATTGCGTTGTCGAGGGGGTATCATTCCTCGATCACCTTATTGAGGGGGTGCCAAGTTACAATCACCTTATTGAGAGGGTGTCAAGTCTCAATCACCTTGTCGGGGGTGGTATGCCTCTACCACCACGTTGAGGGGTATGTACCTCAATCACCTTCCAAAGGGATGCTATGCCTTTGAGTTCAAGTAATGGTATACTTGGACTATGTGGTATGGTCTCTTCCTACACATGTAATTATATTTGCAAGCCATATAATTTACAAGCAAGTTTTACCTCAAGCATTGATCATGCATGTCGTATTGATACATTAATTATCCTTTGCTTGTGATTATGCATCTTTTCTATGTTGCCTATGTCTTGTTGCACTGCATCCTATATACTTAGTACATTCAAATGTACTAATGCATACTCTATGCCTACATGATGTCACCATGTAGGAACCAATGCACCTATTGATCATACTCCATGTGGCTAGATTACCTTCCGAAAGACAAGCTTTGGTGAGTCCTCAACTCTGGGGATACTAGCTATGCTACTCTTACTATTTGATGTCCTTTCTTTATGTTGAAGACTTAAGACTAAGAGGGTGATCTTGGAAATTATCTGGGCCCCCATTCTAATCTAGAGGTGTTGTTGGAATAATTGATGTACTTATGTTTTGAACCTTGACTCTTTTATATGATATGGTTATTAAAATCTTTCCCTTAGGTCCGAACTCCCTTGCTTATTTTGCTCATTTTTGTTTACTTTGCTTTAGCGACCAAGTATGTGTGGATGATATGCTCGGAGCCTTGTTTGGAGCCCCTTTGGGTTCCCATTCACCGTGTCACATATAGTCCCTAGGCTTGGGTCATGACAGTACTATTTGTAAGGCTAATAGGAATATTGAAAGTGATATAACTAATATGATAGTAGCTGGTTTTACAGGTCAATTGAAGGGTGGTGGGATAATTATCTTTCACAAAAACCGCACACAACTACTGTAAGTGCCGTTAAAGAGGAAAATGGTGCGCCTCGTCCAAATTGTAGCTTATACCTTTTGACTGCAGTTTAAATGGATTTAGCTTAGAGTTCAGCTCAGTAGTGTCGATGTCGGTTGGATCTAGAAAACGCCTCTTTCTTACAATTATAGAACATTGTTCAGGAAGATGCTCAAATAATAGTGAGACCCTTAGAACTATTCTCTAGAATCTTAGATGTAAGACTCTTAAATCATTTCGATGTTACAAAGATGTTTTCCTTCATAAGATCATAGAACTCGCAAAATGTAATAACAATTATTAGAAGTCTAAATTCGTAGATGGACTCCTTGCTTTATTTGCTGAAAGGGTTAGAAGATCCCTTAGAGGTGATAAGGTAATTACGAATTAGGAAGCTTACACATATGGGAAGTTGATAAGTGTTTGCACCCAAGAAGGTCTTGCCTTGTGCAATGAGATCAAATTAAATCAATGGATCAAAAGACACAATCTCCATGAGATGCAATAATTAGGAGAATTTTATGACAAATTTGCTATAGAGATGCCTAATTCTTCTAAATCAATGATAAAAAAAGGGAAAAGAGATTTAACAGAAAGATCTTATAGGCAATACAAAAAAAGAAATGCTTGGAAAACGTAAAAATTGAAAAAAAGATTATAAGGAAAAAAGAGAATTCTTTAAGAGTAATAAATCCAATGTCTGTCATGAATATGGAAGAAAAGGCCATTATGTAAGAGATTGTAAAGTTAAGAAAAAATTAAGAGTCTTGACCTATATGTTAAAGTTAAAAATTCTTTATGTAAGATTTTTTTGGATTCATCTTTTGGCGGATCAAGCCCTAATTATAGCGATGGTGAAGAATCTTATACAAGTAAAGATCTAAAAGTCCCAAATGAGAAATATTATATAATCTTTTCTAAAGAAGAATGCATTCCATATCATATTGGTCAACCCTGTGATAAGAAAGAGTAGGATGAGTTTTACCAATTATACTCCAAATTTAAAGATTTAAGCCTCAATGTTATTACTAGTGATAATTGGTTTCAAATGCTGAAAATTATAGATGATCCAAATTTAAGGTCATAAATTACTAACAAGATTGGTCATACTAATACAACTTCTAGTAATACCAGACCTATTAGAGAAAGAATCCCTGCTAAAAATAATTGTTATACAATGGCAGGAGTAAAGAGATAGTTAAAACTTAGATCTCAACAGGATCATATCGTTGCAACCATTCAAAATTTAGCAGAAGAGATTAATAATCTTAAAAGAGAAATTGCTTCTCTTAGAAATCATAATACAATGCTTAATGAAAGAATCTCTTATATAGAAAGTAAGAAGGATAATAGTCATTAAGGGGGAACAAATTATAGGAGAAGATGATTTTTCCACAAAAGGCTTCAATTATTCTAAAGGAGGCCTTAGAAGGAACTAGTTATAATATTCCTGATGATAATGATATTCCCAATAATGCTAATATCTCAGATGAATCTGCTAAAGACGAGGAATTATTTTTAAAAATAATTGAACTAATTTCATCTCATAAGTCCATTTCAAAAAATAACACTTTTTGTTGATTATAATTTAAAAAGAGATTTTATTGCTCTTATTGATAGTGGAGAAGATTTAAGTTATATACAAGAAGGATTAATTCCATCTAGATATTTTGTAAAATTACTCATAATCTTCACAATGCTAGTGGTCGTAAAATGGATATCAAATATAAGATTCCTAAAGCATATGTTTGTTCATATAATGTTTATATGCCTAAAAGTGTTATCTTGGTAAAAAATAATTCAAATGAAGTTATTCTAGGGATGCGTTTCTTTTGGCATATTCATCCTATGTTTATTGGGATCACACCGATTTCACTAGTACTTTTGAAGGAGGCAAGGTAATGATGAATTTATATCATAACATTTTCAAAATTTATAAATAAGATAAAAGATATGACTTCTTGAAAAACTAATCAAAGAGTTTCTTAAAGATGAAATTTGTAGTCTCTCTATGGGGATACCCTTCAAAACTCCAAATTACAGGGAAAAATTGATAATATAAAGAATCATTTCTCTCTACAAATATGTGGAGATCATCCAGATGACTTTTTGGAAAGAATAAAACATGCGGTAAGCTTTCCTTATGAGGAAGGATTCTCTGAGTATAACACCATGCCAAATGAATGCAAAATATCTTGATCTATGTAAAAAAAGATTAATATTCTCCTTCAAAAGGGATTAATAAGACCGTCAAAATCTCTATGGTCTTGCACTATTTTTTATGTTAATAAATAAGCAAAAATAGGAAAGAGGCATACCTAGACCGGTAATAAAGTATAAATCCCTAAATCAAATCCTAAAATAGATTAGATATCCCATTTCTAATAAAAATATTTATTAGCTAGACTTCATGATGCTATTATATTTTCAAAATTTGATTTAAAACCAGGATATTGACAAATATATCTAAAGAAGATAAGTACAAAACTATAATAATCTTTCAGGTCATTTCTTTGATTTTGTAGTCATGCTGTTGATTGAATATGTGTATGGTGACTTCGGGCCATTACTAACCTATTGAGACTGTTGGTTTGGTAGTTGAATTGTTGAGTTAATCGGGAAGTTATACTTGTAGAATTTTTTTGGCTAAAGTCCTAGTAAATGGCCTCAGAGTGAAATTCTAATAATTTCATTAGTTCTAGAATATTTGAATTAGGCTAGGAGCATAATTTGTGTAATTATAGTATGGATTGTTAATTTGACTGTCAGAACTGATCAACAGTTGACCTAGTCAACATTCTCAGGAACCATGCTCTAAATGTAAATTTTGATAACACAGTAAGCTCTGAAACATCATTTTGGGTCCGAAACTTTGAAATCCATTGGTAATTTTTATCATGCTATTGGATCCAAAACTTTGAAATTCATAGGGTTACATAGTTGATTTGCAAAAATCGAAGTCCAAACAAGCTCGCAACTGCAAAAAAGGAGTTGAAGGGTTAATAGAAAACAGAGTGATGTGGCATATTCTAATTCCATATGGCATGACCTGGCATGCCACATAGCAGTGACTAGGAAGCACCACCACTATATATATATGTACATGTTTCAAGGAAATTATATACATATTTCCTCTCAACTTTGCACCGTGATTCCGAGCTCATTTTTCATATGATTTGAGTGATTCAAAAGGCTATGGGACTCTTTTTGCAAGGAATGTTGTGAAAGTGTTAGAATTTGATTTTGGCACATCTATTGAGGTAAAATCACTGCTTTTTTGCTATTTACATACCAGAAATGAGTGAAAAATTTACATTGTGATATCTTCGTCATTTATTAATGAAATTAAGTGAAATTTATGTCTAAATTATTATATTTTTTGAGAGGTACATTGTGATGTTGGTAGATCATGTTACTTTGGCTGTATCCTTGTGGAATTGAATCGAGAGACTATGTAAAAAATATTTTCTGATAAGAAATGCAACTTAGTTTTTGAGTTATTTCTCTGTCATCTGGGATCCATTTTAGGCTTAATTTTGGACTATGGACTCAAGGTGATACAGGGATCATTTTATAGGGATTGGTTTGGTATTTTGAGTGTGGTCGATAGTTTTTCCTATTATAGGCGTAATTGATGTAGCCAAATCAATCGTAATGATTTTGTGACTTATGTTTTGATAGTTGAGTAGTATTAGGAAGAGATTCAAAGGGGAAAACGTTGGATAGATTGGTTCAAGATTCATGACATCATCTGCTAGGTAGGCTAGGCTTTCACTAAATCTTAGATTGAGTCAAAATGCATGCGTATTTGAACTGGAATACGTAGAGATGTACTATTTATGGATTGAGTTGTGGAGTATATGTTGTATATGGCTATATGTGATCTATGTATTTTGTGTGTGTGTGTGTGTGTGTGTGTGTGTCTATATATATATATATATATATATACACTATTATGGGATGATAGTTATTGTATTGAGGGTTGTGTTAGTTATAGCTACTATACTATTTGAGTTCTTATACAATTTGGATATGAGAAGGGCCTAAAAATAGGTTGGATGGGCTGAGAACATGTGATAGGTACGTACACTGAGACTGACTCTTACTTATATGTGTGTGTGTCCTGAGATTACTGAAATATATTTGCTTATGAGGCTGACAAGTGCTTACATGCTACCTTATGCACTTATTCTAGCATCTATATTTGTTCTCAGTACGTATGGCTGCCTAAACTAAGGTAGATTTGCTGAATTAAACACGATTCTATGTTGCCCTGTGACCTATATGATCCTGTATACCGCTATTATCTGGTATGTACTTGTGCTAATAATTAGTGACAGGAGAAACACACCATATTCTGGGAATGATTATAGCAGTGCTCTTAGAGAAACCTTGTGACCTTTAATGTAAGATACGTTGTTACTGAGCCACTAGCAGGTCAGGGGTGATACTGTGACCTTATTAGTGAGATGTGAGTTATGTCCTATGGGTTTCTTAAGTTATCTATGATGAGATACTAGCTATGTGGGTTAGTCTTGGGGAATGGCACCCTTTTTTGGAGAGGGGCACATTATTAGTGGGCCGACACAGGGTTGTCTTAGATGATACCCTTTATATCAGCTGGGCTACCATATGTTTCTGGGTAGATGACATCTTTTTGTTTGTCTAGCCTCTTGGGCCTTAACTTAGGTTACACTTACGCTGCTCTATGAGTTTCTTTACATAGGGAAAGGCCTAGTAAGGGCTGAATATATGCTAGTTCCCTGGGATATGCATGTGTTCTGACTTGACCTATACCTTTATGAGTGTGTATAGCCCATTCCTATTGAGATACAATAACTAAGAGATTGTATTGATTATATGCCATACCGTGGCCTAATTTTGGTATAGATATGACTTTGTTGAGTTTGATTATCCTGGATACTTAAAACATACCATGATTGTTTATGTATAGTCTGGGAATTTATGATTGACAAGGTTATGGTATATTAGGCATTTGTTGGCATGACTCCACGATGATTTATGATACATATTAGTCTGATGTATTATTGATAGGTGTTGTGCGCCGATTCTTTCTATTTGATGCTGAGTTATATGTCTCCATCTGAGTGAGGTGGTGGATTTTATGGTTTGATGGGGATGATTCTATTGAGAGAGATAGTATGTTTGTAGGATTTGGATCTAGATAGACTAGAGAGAGACGATAGGTTATACTCTCCGAGACCTAGATGATGCACCCTATAGTTCAAGTCTCCGATGGCCATATTCAAGTGCTTGAGATCCCAGATGACATACTCCACGATCCCATTATTCGATGGTCATGTCTACGTGTCCAAGATTAGGGTGCCAATTCTAAAAGGGTCCGAGCATTCATCTTTACTTTGGGCCCGAGGCCTTATTGACTATGCTTTGGGAGCTAGGACCTATTGATTGATATTTGGGTCGAGGACCCCATTGATTCCAATTTGAGGCAAGGCCCCGTGATTGATATTCTAAGTTGTGACACATTTATTATGCAAAGGAGATTTTTCTACTATGGGGAATACATCCTTCCATTATGTATGTATGTTTTGGATCAGGTGCCATGTGCCGGCCCTTACGTCAAAGACCCAACTGACATGTGATTGTTGGGGAAAGGACCTGTATTGATTACTGGTAGATCTACACACCTATTCACGCATTGATTGTGCATGGATTTACCTTCTAGTCTTATGGAGGCTCAAGCGGAATTCGGGCTTAGACACTATAGCCTAATAACCACGTACATTCGATTTGTAATCATGTGATATTGGGAGTTGGGTTCTATAGTGATTCGATTGATCAGTATTGTGCGCAGGAGTACTTTCTGGGATTATGGGGGCCCTATTGGCATATAAGCATGATGCTAGGGCCTTGCACTTGTGCACATTATTATGCCGAGGTTGGGGGCAGTTTTGGTATACGCCTTTGCAGTTTTTGTTAGTTAGTATTGATGTTCATAACTTGGGTTGGTTTAGTTTATCATCTTTCTTTACTTTAGTTGGTTCAGTTGTGGTTTGAGCATTCTCGGATATGCCTATGCCTTAATCTGGGTTCATTTTGCTATAGTGTTGTAGTCTAGAGATATTTGAGCTTTATGTATTCAATATTTCACTTAGTTGGTCGATGATGCCTTCTAAGCGCCTTTTTCTGGTACTCACCCTTATATTTTTGCATCTTTCTATGGTTCAGGTCCAGGTTCTAGTTGGGGGTATAGACTTTTGGGTGATTTCTGTAGCATGTAGGAGACTTCTTTTGGGTAAGCACTGATAGCTCTAGCTTCATCACAGTCTCCTCCATTGTGATGGTTGTCTTTTTCTTCCCAACATTAGCCTTGCATCATAAATTTATGTATTTGTAAGGCTCTCTTGGTTTGTATATTATTAGTATTATGGTTATTATTATCTGTATATAGTGAGATCCTAGCGTCTGTTGTAGCTCTGTATAGTTGACTTCCAAGTTCTGGGTAGGTTTTAGTTATTTATATTATTGTGTTGGCTATGGTCTTACTAGAGAGCTAGGATAGACATCTTGTGGGTTGGGTAATTGGCTTTCCTGTAGGTGGGATCTAACAGGTGCCATCATAATTGAGATTGGATCGTGTCAAGTTGGTATCAAAGTTTAAGGTTCACTGGTCTCAAACGACAGAGCTACCGTTTAGAGAGTCCCATGGATAGGTGCAGAGACATACATGGCCTATCTCCAGGAGGATGTGGATGTCCAGGCATTTTCCTGTGTTGTTGATTCTTGTTGTGCATCTTGTCAATGGTTCTTCAATTTCATAGAATTTCGCTTCGTTTGTTCCTTTGCGTGGATGACGCATAGAGGTCAGACTCTGGGCAAGAGAAGTTCTGTATTGGTAGTCCCAATTTATCCTCACTTATCAAAACAAGCACTATTAACACACCTAAAAATGCACGGTTACTATCTAGACTAACTAACTAATGATTCGGTGCATACCATTTTTCACAAAAACACAAAAACAAGTATATTCCACAGATATTTACTACCGCAACATGACATAGACAACTTGAGTACTCAGACTTCCTCAAGGTCCCATTCTTCCGCTATTTTTATTTCTTCCATATTTCCTAGATATGGCTTGACTCTTTGGCCATTTACCTTAAATATTCCTCTATTCCTACTCCTCAATTCAATAGCTCTATGATCAAAGATATATGATACTCAAAAGGTGCCCAACCATCTGCATTTGAGCTTCCCAAGGAACAACTTTAGTCTAGAATTATATAGTAGCACCAAGTTACATGGTGCAAACTGACGATTCTCTTTGAAACGATCATGCTGTAGCTTTATTCTTTGTTTGTACAAGGTTGAGCTCTCATATGCCTTCAATTGAAACTCATCAAGCTTATTGAGTTGGCTCAGCCTAGAGTTTTCTACATCATTCCAGTCTAGATTCAACTTCTTTAGTGCCCACATTGCCTTATGATCAAGCTCCATTGGCAAGCGACATGCCTTCCCAAAGACAAGTTGGTAGGGACACATACATATAGGGGTCTTAAATGTTGTTCGGTATGTCCATAATGCATCATCAAGCTTCCGCGACCAATCTATTGGCTTTGCATTCACATTCTTGAATAAAATCTATTTAATTTCCCTATTAAACACCTCTACTTGCCCGCTTGTCCAAGGATGGTAAGGAGTTTCCATCCGATGTTTCACCCCATACTTCTCAAGTAGAGCCTTGAAGAGCCTATTGCAGAAGTTAGAACCTCCATCACTAGTGATTGCCTGAGGGGTGCCAAATTGTCAGAAAATGTTCCTTTTTAGAAATGCTGTGACATTTTTGCCTTCATTGTTGGGTAGAGCAATGACCTCTACCCACTTTCATACATAATCCATAGCGACTAAGATATACTTATTTTCATGTGAGCTAACAAAAGGACCCATGAAAGCTATCCCCTATACATCAAATAACTCAATCACTATAATAGAGTTTAGAGGGAGCTCGTGTTTTTAAGAAACACCATCTTTTATTTGGTTCCTGTCACAGGCCCTGGCATAGTCGTAAGCATCATGGTGGATGGTGATATAGTAATACCCATACTATAAGATCTTGTGTGTTGTCTAAACTCCACTAAGATACCCACCTACCAATGACGAGTGACATACCTTAAGGATACTCATCATCACAATCCTAGGAACACAGCGATGAATAATCTCATTTGTGCATACTCAAAACAAGTATGAGTTATCCCAAAAGAACTTTCTCACATCAGACATGAACTTTTGACGCGAGTGTATATTTAGGCCTAGTGGCACAATTTCACTTACTAAGTAGCTTGCATAGTCTATAAATCATGGTATTAAGTCATGGTACACTGCCAACACTTTCTCCTCTGGGAATGAGTCATTAATCTCTAATCCATCATCAAACTTTGCCATTGTCCCATCTTCCAACCAGGAAAGGTGTTTTGCGACCTGATTTTGTACCTATTTTCTATTGATGACATCAAAATTAAATTCTTAAAGGAAAAGTACCTATGTCATCAACCTTGGTTTTGTATCCTTTGCTATCAAGTACCGCAGTGCTGAGTGGTCTGTGTGTACCACCATTTTTGCCCTAATAGATATGACCTAAATTTCTCGAATGCCAAGACCATTGTGAGTAACTTTTGCTAAATGATAGTGTAGTTCTTTTGGGCTGTGTTTAGGGCCTGTTATCATATTATATAGGATGTAATATCTTCTCTTGGTGTTGTACCAATACTACACCTAGTACAACCCCACTTGCATCACACATGATTTTGAAGGGCTTTGACCAGTCTGGATCTACAATGATTGGAGCTGAAAACAAATTCTGCTTCAATCCTTCTAAGGCTTTGGGGCATGCATCATCAAATACGAACTTAGTATCCTTCTCTGGCAACTTGAACAAGGGATGTGCAATTTTAGAGAAGTCTTTGATGAACACTCCAATAGAACCCTGTCACGCCTAAAGTCCCGTTAGGGCGGACTGTTACCCGTTACTGATGAGGCTTGGGAGAACCAACCTGTATTAAGTGCTTTCTATATATATTATAAGCAATTTCTACATTTGACATGCCTTTAAGAAGAAAAATAGTGATAATAAGCCAAAAGGAAATGCATATAACTAGGTCGTTGGGGCCAAGGTGTTTAAAGTACGAGACATGATCACACTTTGATTTACATAGTTTACCAAGCCTCTAGATAAGGAAAAGTATCTGATAAGGGTTGGGACAGGCCCCGCATCGACTAACTATACAATACAAATACATAAGCTCTAGACACAAATAAAGCCCCAAAGCAACCTGGAGCTTGGTATCAGCAACTGGATGTCTTGTACTCCTACTAGGGAGATCTACTAGCACCTGTACCTGCAGCATGAAATGCAGGTCCCCCGTAAGGGACTTCAGTACGAGATAATGTACTGAATATAAAAGTCCAGAAATACTATAAACAATTCAAATAAAACTATGCATTGGTGTAGGATAAGAGACCACCTTTAGTTATACTTTGGGATCATGTACTTTATGTTCTTAATATTACTTTACCTTTACTTTATAATCTGTGCACAACATGTAATACAAATGACCAGCTGATTAGTGGTAAAACTGTATCGATATCGTCCCTGGCTAGGTTTTTCCTTGACCCCTCGGGCTACCACCCATGATAGAATCATCGCAAGCTAGGTGATTCTTCCACCCCTTGGGCTACCACCCATCAATAAATAAGATACTTTATCTTTCGATTACCTTTGAGATGATTCTTTTGGTGGTAACAATATTGGATATGTAGGACTATAGATATAACATGTGACATCTAGATAATCATACAAGACAATATGACAATGAAAATAGTACATTACATAAATAATTAAATGAGTATGAGATGAAACAACTCGTGAACTTCATTTGGCAAAACGAACCCATGTAACTTGGTATCCATATATGTATGCAGATTTGAAGCTGACTATGTATGAGAGTATATGAACATGTGAAAGAGTGAATACATGGTTGATAGCTTTGTTGGAGTTTTTAAGTGCCTTTATGTGCCAAGGAAGGATCTATGTTTCATGCCAAACAATACGAAATCAAGTAGCCTTACATACCTCA
>JAOTQJ010000083.1:11868525-11923008 GCA_025642045.1 Solanum sejunctum
TTTAACACCAACACATATACACCCTCAACCCTCTTAAGCATTTAGACTCACATATTGCCCGTTAAGACGAGATTCAAACACTTTCAAGAATTGATGCTAATTTGACCAAAGCATAACATGATTTATTTATATAGCATGAGTACATGTAAAATATGGGGTGTTACACATTGATTCGCCGCTTGAGGACAAGCAACAGTTTTAAGTTGAGGATATTGATGTGCTATCAAAATGAAGCACATTTAGTGCCTAAAAGAAGGGATTTTGTGAGTTCTTAAAGTGACTTTTTATGGTTTTTATGTTTTTATGTGTTGTTATTGCAGCAAAGGTAGGTTGGCATAATTTTGGGAGAAAGTTGCAGATTTTGCTAAAATGCAGGACATACGGGCCTTCCTATGAGTCGTAACCCAAGCTATGAGTCGTAGGGTGATCTCATAGCAAGAAACAGAAAGCAGAAATTAGAAATTTGCTAAGTGAAGGTCAGCCCTATGAGGCCACTCAATGAGTTATAGGTCTCCCTGTGACTTGTATAGGTGGGTTCGTAGCAAGAAACAGAGAGCCAAAATTTTGGACCAAGGACTGAAGACCTAGACTATTAGAGGAGCATACGAGTAGTAGCCGAAGCAACAACTTGTACCAGTGAGTCATAAAAGTCAAGTCCAAAATGCAAAGTGTATGATAAGAGACCCCGATACGACTCACAGGCCACCCTACGAGTCGTATCTATGCGACATACTTGTTGTGAGTTGTCTTTTTGTTTAAGTTTTAGGGTAGAATTTATAAATACTATAAATACTTTATGATAGGGTTCATTGTAGGAGACCAGACATGAATCTGAAGACATTACTTTGAATATTCTCTCTAGAATATTTTTAGGGTTTAGTATAGATTTCAATTGTTAATTAAAAAACCCACTTTTGGGGATCGCAAGACTCACATTGTATTCATTCTCCATTCATCAAAGCTTGTGATTTGCAACTTGTGGTGCTCTTATTCTTTATTGGTTTGGATAAACTCTCCACTATGTCATTTATTTGCATTATTATTCATTTTGCCTTATCCATGAGGAACTAAGCACCCATAACTTGGGGGTGTGGGAACTATGGGTAGTTGACTTGAAATGACCTAGGCTTTGTGCATTTATGATTGGGATTTTAGATGTATTGTCTATGTACTTTCATTTTGATTGATGTTTGGTGGTTTCCAACGCCAAACCACGCCTACTATCATGATCCTGACCAAGATAGTGACAAATAGGAAAAGGAAAGTACGTGACAGGATTTGATTGATGTGTTCTCGTCTAATCAACCAAACCTGACTAAGGGAAGGTTGATTGGGACATTGGGTAACGTTTAGTTGGCACACCGTGGTTGTCGACCAATGCTATGGTGAAATTCGACTTTCACCTTCACAAGATGGCTGGAAGAACCTAAGTTACTGTCCTGTATGTGAATTCCCAATTAGAGTTATGTTGTCTAGGGTAATTAAGTCAATGAACCATGAGAAACACAATTCTCAAGTTGTCCCTAAATTTGAGTTCTTGCATAGTTAGTATAGTGTTTACTTTTATTTTATTCTCAAATCGCAAAAGAACCCCATTTAAAGATTTTAGTTATTTATTCTTGAAATGATTGATAGTTAATCTCTAGTGTCAAGCCCTATATTCCCTATGGATATGACCCTAAACTTTGGTTAGGTTAATTGTTAACAGCGATAGCTTTCTTACTGGAGCGTGAACATCATTATAGAGCTAGGCACCGACGTAGGTATATCTTGTTTCTCCCCTCTTTTACACTCCTCTTCAGCTCTTATTCCATCTATAGAGACAGAGTCCACAGATTACAAACCCTGACTCACTAGGGCCACTATTTTATGGCTAGCATCCTGGACAAAGTCACTAATCTTCGGGCCACCAAGGTTGAGTCATTTGTACCCAAGTTAGTTGAGGCAACTATAGCCTAGGCTTTAAAGCCATATGTTGAGGTGAGGCAAAGCACTGTGAGCTAAAGAGGCTTACAAGTTGAGGATAGATAGGCTCAAGTCCATGATTGGCGACTAAGGGCAGGAGTTGGCCTGCCTAAAGGATAGAGTGTTAGCTATTGAGAAAGCAGGTGGTAGCAGTACAATACATCAGCTTTGAAAGTGAAAATTGATAAGTTGAAGAAGGAGGTGACATCTCTCCGGTCCACTGATATGAGCACATTTTTCAACAGGCTGGAAGATCCACCACTCAAGGTGGATGTGGCTATGATCCCAAATGAGGGGCTGAATGTAGAGGTTTCAGGTGATGGCGGTGAAGAGAACTAGGAAGTGAGCACCTCGGAGATTGATAAGGAGACATTGGGAGCAGAGCAGAGCCAAAAAGACCAAGATTAGCTAGATGGGGTAGAGAACAAGATTATGGAAGTGCTAAAGGCAACATTTGTTCTAGACTAATCCATGATAGGTATATCTGGTGTGAATGAGCCTGAGCCTGCTAAGCTTGACATTGTTCTTGAGAGCACAGGGTATAAGACTTAGCGATGCCCCCATGACCTTTTCTCTAGCTCCACAACAACAACAACAACAAGATTGACTTGACAGGGGCATTCTCATACTCATTACTTTCTCTTATTCTTGCTCTTTGTTGTTTCTTGCACATTGAGGGCAATGTTTATTTTGTTAGGAGGGGGTGAGCTTGAGCAATGAGGAATTCCCTATCTTCTAGATTATTTATTTTTCTAGTTTTGATGAGACAATGATGATGTTTTGTTTTGAGAATGACGCTATTGATGTATATTTAGACAATTTTTAACTTTTTGGGATAAAAATAAATTTTAATTTGGGTTATGATAGAGTAGTGTTTATTTCTATTATTTCTTTTGTTTTTCTTATTGAATGGATAAATGGTTGTAAATTGTTGGCAAACCCTATGCGTAGATGACAAGTGTGTGAATGTAATATCATGTCTCTAGTCCTTAGAAATCCTAGCATGGATGTTCCATATCTTTAATTCAGATAATTCCATGGACGAGGAGCATGTACTCACTAATTAGTCCTTTCTTGATAAATCAATCCACAAATGGATTTGAGAAATCTTCAATTGACTATGTAAGCAATTGACTTAGATATACGATGAATAAAAAATTACAAGTGTGTTGCTATTGTTTGAACACAAAGCCATTTTGCCAATGTGGGATTAATTATCTTGTTGAAATGCTTGTATTGTATCATCTAGAACTTGCCTGATTTATATTGCCATTGTTTGAATACAAAGCCATTTTGCCAATGTGGGATTAGTTATCTTGTTGAAATAGCTATATTATATCATCTAGAACTTGTCTGGTTAGTTTTGAGGAGTAACTTGGTTAATTCTAGATTAGTATAGGACCTTAGGCCTTCTTTTGGTTTCATTAGTCTAATTTGACCATAGTGGCATCCCTTGGCAGTGAGATGAATCCTTAGTGAAGCCCTTTTGACTCTTGATCCATTATTTTATAACCTTGAAACCTTGACTAATGTTTGTGAAGGACAATTCCTTTTTTGTTTCTTATTGATCCCTCCTTAAGCTTGAAAGTAAAGAGTAGACAAAGGCTAAGTTCGTGGTGTTAGTAGGAAGAAGGAAGTGTATCCCATGAAAGAGTTGAAAAAAGAGGGACACAAATGAAAGAAAGACATCGAGGATTCCTAGAGAGGTAAAAGAAAAAGTGAGAAAGAAAAGTTGAAAATTGAGGACCCTCCAAAAAAAGAAAGGAGAGAAAAGTCGTGTTGTGAAAATGAATGCAAAAGGGAGACACTTAGGATGATGAATCAAATGCAAGAGAGATGTGAAAAATGAGATGAATGAACCAAAAGAATATTTGTGCCTGAAAAGAACATGTAGAGTTTAATAAGGGATGAGCCACTATCGACCATATGTTATCCGACTCTACCATTACCCTACATTACATTCCTAGCAAAGTCCTTTAGGATCTTAGTCTTGAAGAAAGTCAAGTTAATTCCGATTGAGAATAAGGGCAAGCCTATGGGTTGAAGCTTATATGTTATTTCTCATTTAGAATAGTGAGAGCTGAAGAGATCCTCCAAAAAGCAATGGCATATTCCTGAGTGTTTATGATTTTTTTAGGTGTAAGGACAAGTGGTGATGTTTTGGGGCAATGATTAGTAGCTACATCAGAAATTATAAGCTTAGTCATATTTTGATTACTCCTTAATTACCTCTTGAGGCTTCAAAATCATGTAAGTAGTTTGTGGAAGTTCGAGAAAGGATAAAAAAGGTGAATATTATGTGTTGCTCCTTATGGCCCTATTTGCAAGCTCTGATTTGGATAAATTGATGTTTGATTTGCTTAAGGGAAAGCAAAGGCTTAAGTTAGGGTTGTTGATGAGTCCATATTTAGAACTCATTTTGGGGATAGATTGTGAGGAAATATTGTCCTTAGTGTCCTATTATTTCCAACTTCTAACAAATATGCATATGCTATAATAGAAAATGGAGTTAAAAGTGCAAAAGTGAGCAAAAGGGCGATCTGTCGACATTCTCAGCGATCCACCGAATGCCATGGAAATCACCTATCTATACAGCAACCAAGAGTCCAGTTCAATTCAAGAGGGTAGTCAAACTTGATATCGTCAAGCATACTCAATGATTCGTCGAAATGCATAAGTGATCGCCTAAATTTACAGCACCCAAAGCCTCAAAACACTGACAGAAAAATGATATGAAGAATATTTTGGCACACTACCAAATTAGATAGCTGTAGAAAAGAGTCATCGCCTAATGTTGCAGTGGAGGAAGCCTTATAAACATGCACAGAAAAGTAGTCAAATGCACATTTGTCGCATCGGCGGAGTGCTCGACGATGGTCATCCTGGACTGTCGAATGGAATTTTGCATCACAAAGTTTCACACATTTACATGGAGTATATAGGAAACTTTAGAAAGAATATTGTACATCATTTATTCATTCCATATATCAGAACAATTAGTCTGTAGTAGTAGTACATAGAACTTTCTCTTAAAGTATAAGGGAAGTTACGATTTTGAAGCTTTTGGGTATCAAATTAGAGAAGATTGGCTGGTGATAATCAACTAATTTGTACTCAATCTTGTTAGCCATGACTTTTGATGCTATGTATGGTATTCAATCTTTAATTTCTAGTATGTATGGCTAAAACCCTCATGTTCGGGTGTCATCTAGAGATGGGTCTTTGATTTATTTATTGCGTCTGTAATATCTTGACTTATCTGCAGTTAATTTGAGTAAATTTATATCCATTCCTATGTTTAATTTATAAATCTCAAGGTAGCAAACTTAGGGTTTTGTTTTAGATCACTGATTGTTAACTTAGCCGGAACTATTAGAGTATGAAATAGATATAATGACCAAAATCCTCTTGGGTTTCAATTGAAGTCCACAACCATGGATTCAATGGCCAAGGTATTAGGGGTTTTACTGAGACTTCTTAGGTCAAGTGTGTGCTCGGTGGTCCGCATGTGATTTCTCAATTGATTCACATGGTACACCCTTGTATTATAGGTGATTTAGTTTACAAGAAACCTAGCTTATTCCCTCAATATCAACTCATTTAGTCAAGTATCTAGACCCATTTGTTAGATTGATTCCCATATTTGCACATCCCCAACATCTTCCCTTAACAGTTGTTCAAATCATTAATTAAAATTAGTTAGCTGAACTCTAATTTTGATTATTGCTACCTCCTAGATCCTACAATTACTTGGTCCAGTGAGTTACTTCCTGTGGAATCCACCCAACCTCCAAAGTTGGGTTATTATGTTGATAATGAATGCCCCTCTGCCTTTGAGTAGTCAGGTTGAGTGACATCATTCATTACTTAGTATCATCACGTAGCACTTAGGTTAGTCCGTTGCGGGTTTCACTTTATTATTAGCAACGTAACTAGTAGAGTTCTGATTTGCTACACTTACTACAGTTCTCTATATTTGAGCCTTCTATGTTAACAATATTTTACTTAGTTAATCGATGATGCCTACTGGGTGCCTAATACTGGTACTCATCCCTATATTTCTGCATCTTCCCATGGTGCAGGTCTAGGTACTAGTAGCAGTCACTGGGTTAGGGGTTCACATATGATTCAAGTAACATTGGTGAGCATCAGCAGTTCTGGATATTTTGCAATCTCCTTTTATTTTGACGGTTGTCTTTTGTATTCAAATACTAGCCTTATGTATGTAGTTTGGATTTTATATGTAGATTGCTATTTTGGTTATGTATGTAGATATGTACATTTTATTTTGAGCCTGTAGTAGCTCTATATAAATGATTTCCAGGACCTGGGATAGCCTGTTGTTGGCTTATTTTGTATGTCTTTAGTTATCGTTATGCTTAACTATTAGATCAGGTGTCGAGGATTTTGGGTTGGCTCGCCTGTAGGTGGGATATAATAGGTGCTATTATGACTTGAAAGGTTGGGTTATTACATGGTGGTATTTAGAGCTTAAGGTTCATTAGTCTCATTTGTGCAGAGCTACCATCTAGTAGAGTATTGTGGATGGATATGGAGATGTCTGTGACTTAACTCCATGAGACTATTAGATGTTCAGGAAATTTCTTGTGTTATTTATTTTGGTCATGTGATATCTCCAATAATACATCAACTTCCTAAAATCTAATTTGGTTCGCCCTCCCATGTGTGTGCTGCATAGAGAGCAGACTCTAGGTAATAGTAATGTTGCATCATCAGTCCCATATAAGGAGCAGAAAGGTTGGTAGAATCCTCCTCTTCTAGAAGTTATTTCCAATTAAATCTTCTTGTTATTATAATAACAGTATTATTATGAGCTACTTTAGCCCTTGCGAAGAAGCTATCAAAATGATACTGGATGCCCTCGACTTTTGGCAGCTAGATAGAAAGACTATAGGCATTGAGATTGTAGGAGCCTCAAAGATTGGCTTCGTAAATAGTTACTTTTCTCGCGATGACTATGCATGGATCTATAAGAGATGTTTCTAGGCTAGAAATACGTGTATCTATACAAAAATTATTGGTCAAATGGTATGTGGGCTGTGAGCACTCCTAACAAAAAATTCAAAGGCGACATAAGCAGGTTCTCAGGTACTGCTAAGCATTAGTGCTCTCTGTATATCCGCATTTAATTATTCAACTGTTGATTTGACAAGTTGGGTTTCTTTATATTGATGAGTATGCTACGCTTGATAGGATTTTGGGTGATTGTCACCTATGTTACGTTATACCTTGTTAGAGGCTGAATATAAGCCAAAATCCTGTTATTCATGCATATGACCTTTACAATACTTGACTACGAGAGTGTATAAATGGATACTAGTTTACACTATATTTGAGAGGCTGGCTATCAGTTACACCCCTAGATACACCTTATGCCTTTATAGTTATGATTTTTTTATGATGATTCTGTTGATATACAATTCCCCATATTCTTGGGTGACTAGATTGTGAGATAAATACTATGCCTAGAGGCTTAGTTGGATTGTCCATTATTATAGCAGATATTATTATGTTATAAGTTGAGTTACTAGCCTCTCTACCCTAAGTAATTGTTATGATTGTTATCCAACTAGGATTAAGTTGTTCGGATCCTTGGTTATGCTTGCCAGTAGGAGTATTGATCATTTTGCCAAATTGCCTTATATTTGAGTTATGGTTTTACATTGTCAGTTGCATTGGTTAATTTCTTGCTTACTTGAGTATTGATTTCGAGCTTCTTTTATCCTAGGTCAGGTATTGAGGTAGTATCAGGTCCCTCTTATTGGGGATCCGGTATGGTGAGTCCTCAGGATTGTGACACATAGGTCTAGCAATATTATCAGCTGGCCTTGGTTTTAATATTGCCTTGGGGACAAATTGACTTGTTTCTATAATGCAATTGACGATGTCGTACTCCAGTTAGCTGGTTTGAGCCTACAGAGCCGGGAAGCCATTTGGTGTTAAGTTGTAAGGATTTCTTACATAAGGGAAGGAGAAACAATGTAAGGTCTGTATATATGGAATATGGATGCAGTGGGGGATTATTGAAATTGGTTGGGTATCGGCTAGTAGTCGAATATACGTATATTTATCTTGTTGATATCTTGTTATGTGTTAGCGGATTGAGTTGATGAGCTGAGAGGTTGATCTTCTAAGGATCCCTTATAGATTGTTATACTGATTCTTGGTTGCAAAATGATGTGTTATTATATTGTTTATTAGCTAGGTCATCCAGAATTGTTGTTAGATTCTAAGCATGCTTATGACTATTGCATTCACTATCTACTATAAGTTTAGCTTTGGGATTACTATATTGTTTGGATTGAAGTTTTCACTTTTATTCGTACTTTTGCAGATGAAAGTTCTATTAATGTAGGATGTTGTAATTATCCTTTATTTCATTTTCGTGGCTTTATGAATAATTTATCAATTTGAATATTTACATAGTGACCACGGACTATTTGTAACTTATTGATATTGATATTTTGGTCATTATGTGATCATTCAACAATTATAAAGCTTTTCAAGTTAAACGAGCAATTATAATTATAAAATAAATTTTCAGGTAAAGTCTTAGTAAATAGGCTTGGAGCAGAATTCTATCTGTTGCATCAGCTCCAAAACGACCGAATCAAGCTAGGAGAATGTTCGGTACAATCATATCGAGTTTTGCAAATTTAGCCATTGGAATGGGTCAATAGTTGACTCTAGTCAATGTCCTTGAGAAGGATGCCCCGGATGAAAATTCTTACTATCGTTGGATTGGGAACATCAAGTTTGGTCTAGGAGGATCTTTTGTTTTATTTTCGGGGCTTTCCGGTGTATTTTTTCTCCCTTCTAAATTTTGCTATTGAGAAATGGAACCTATATTAGAATAAAACGACCTCCGATGGTAATTTTAACTACACCATTGAGTCTGAAATATCATTTTCAATCAAATTTCATATATGAAAAATATTTTTTTGACTCAAGATGAGGCCAAAGCATCAAAATTAAAAATTTGAATGGTTGCTGAAAAATGAAGGCGGCCAACGACGTGGCTGAACCACAGACTACCATGTGTCAAAGGTAGCAGAAAGGATTAGTTATCCAATGAATGTTCACAGATCGTGAAAATGAACAGTGAAACTTGAAAATAAGATATTTTCCTCATTTTATCTGATTTGGGTGATTCAAAAGGCTGACTTGTGTATTTTTTTTAAGAGGAATGTCGTGAGAGACGTGGATTTTGATTTCTGCACATCCTTTGAGGTAAAATTTAACATTTTCCTTTTGCAATGTTGAATGCACTTTTGGTAAATTTGATATGCAATTTCTTATCCATTTTTTATTTTGATTATAATAAAATTTTAGTCTATTTTGTATGGTTTCACGAGGTGCACATCGTGGTAATGTCAGAATCAATTAATAGAGCTTCGTTTGGTGTGAAATGATGTGTTACTTGCAGTTTATGTAGTGACTTTTTAGGAAATTTTGAGTTGCAATATCTCAGCTATTTTTTGTTGGAATTAAGTGAATTTTGGGTCTAAACTATACTAATTTTTGAGGGCTACGTCATGGTATATATGATTTCTACTAGTTTGACTGTACTTTTGAGAAAATTGATAAAGAAACTATTGAAATAAATATGTTTTGATAAGGAATTTCAAGTGACTTTTGGGCTATTTCTTATTTTTGAGCCTCGTTTTGACCTTAATTTTTGGCTATAGACTTGGGGTGATGTAATAGTCATTTTATGGTGCTTGTTTTGGTATTTTGTGCATCGGCTCGAATTTTTCCCATTTTAGTCACAATTAACATATCTTTCCCTATTTTTTGAGATATTATAGCCAAAACAATCATAATTATTTTGTTATTCATACCTTGACAGCTGAGCGACATTGGAGGCAGTTAGACAGGGTAAAACTCATGTAGACTGATTTGGAGCAAGTGGATTTGCCTTTTAGGTAGGCTAGACTTTTCGTACCTCTAGACTAAGCTAAAATGCATGTATATTGGGAGTCGATTTATGGTTGGAAGTCTTGAGCTAAAATACATGAATATTCGGATCCTTGGCTATGCTTGCTAGTGGGAGTGTGGATCATTTTGTCGAGTTGCCTCATATTTGAGTTATGATTTTACATTATTAGATGTATTTAGTTTCTCACATGCTTGAGTATGGGTTTTGAGATTCTTTCATCCTAGGTCAGGTATCGAGGAAGTGAAGATCCCTCTTATTAGTAGGGGATTTGGTATGGTAATTTCTCAAGATTATGATATACATGGCTAGTGGTATTGTCGGATGACCTTGGTTTTAATATTGACTTATTTCTATTATGCAATTACCGATGTCGTACTCCAGTTAGTTGTTTGAGCCTATAGAGTTGGGAAGCCATTTGGGGTTCAGTTATAAGGATTGCTTGTATAATGGAACAAGAAACAAGGTATGGTCTTTATATGTGGAATATGGCTACAGTCGGAGATGATTAGGGTTGGTTTGGTATCCGCTAATATGCTAAAGGCAAGTATATTTATCCTATTGATGTCTTGTTATGTCCTAGCGGATTAAGTTGATGAGCTGAGGGACTAACTATCACGACCCAAGTCTAGGGCCTAGATGTGACCGGCGAATGGGGAACCCGAAGAAACCCCAAACAAGCATCTCAGTATATCATTATACATCCTTCATTGCGGAAGTAATTAAAACAACAATAAGAGATAAGCATAAACAAGGGAAATTGGGACTAAGGGTAAACTTTCATATCATAATCATCAAGAAACAAGAGATTCACGGCTTTAAATAGCTACATAACATGTCCAATAACAATTCTACTACATAGATAAGAGCGGGAGCCAAGACAAGCAACTCGGCTCACCCTTATAGTTAATGTATACATAAAAGAAAGATAGTTTTATAACATAGCATGAGATCATAAGTAACGTTCCCAAAATAGAGGATTCACCAACAAACTTGAGTGAAACCATACTAGCCACGTGGGTGGAGATGCTCAAGTGGGGCTCCGGTTCCTACATGGTGATATCATGTAGGCATAGAGTATACATTAGTACATTGGAATGTACTAGGTATGTAGGATGCAATGCAACAAGAGATAGGCAATAATCAAAATGCATAATCATAGCAAGAGATAGTATATTAGCAATATGGCATGCATGAAAAATGCTTGTAATAAAACATGCTTGAGAATAATCATTCTTACATAGCTTGTTTAACCTAATAAGGTGATATGATTAGATCATCCAAATACGTTGTACTAGAGAGTGAGGAATATAGCATGAGTCATAACCCCTCCTAGTAGGTAATGGGTAGTACATGAGGGTAAACAGATAGCACAGTTCATAACCCCTACATATAAATAAGAGATAATGAATAGCACATAAGGGTAGAAGGTAGCATAGGTCATAACCCCTACATGTGTGCATATAAGGGTGAGGCATTCCACATAGTTCATAACCCCTTCGTATGAGTACATTGCATAATGTCAAATCATACACAAAGGTAATGAGTACAACATAGTTCATATCCCCTACATGTAGAAATGAGTAAGTGAATAGCACATGAGTTAGAAGGTAGCATAGGTCATAACCCCTACATGTGGTACCTTGCATAACCTTAAACCATACACAAGAGTAAGGAGTAAGACATAGTTCGTAACCCCTATGTGTGGATATGAGCAAGCCAGTATCATTGATTCATATAAGAGGGCAAGGTGTACAACATAGTTCATAATCCCTACATGTAGAACTTGTCCTTGTGCTAAAGGTAAATCATATAACATAGTTCAAAACCCCTTCTAGTAGGCTTCACAATTTACAAGAGCATAAACCTTAACATAAGGAATCAATAACTCATTAACAATTCCCAATAACATAATAACATGAGAGTCCAATAATTCAAACATAAGAATAGATCATCATCAAACATTGTCCTTGCATTAACATAAAAAGGCTCATAAGAGGTATAATCTTTGAAAAAAGGCTTAGCTTCTTACTTGCAATACCATAGGTGCTTTACATGTTTTACAAACTCATATATTCATTCCTTTAATCATTATATATTCATTCAACTCATAAGACATGCATTGGATCATCAATTCCTCAAGAACCCTAATCGAACATTTTATCAAAAACTTGGAGGGTGCATAGTGCTAGTGTAAAACTATGCAATTCAAGGGTGAAAATATGCTAGAGAATCCAATGTAAAACCATCAGTAGATACTTGGTAACACCCTCAAGGAATATGCATCGAAATATTTCATCAAATCCTATAATAGATCATAGATTCATAGCCCAAAACATAGTAAAATAGTCATAATTTCATAAACTCCAACATAGTGTGCAGTGAATTTCATAATGAGCAAGGCCCATGACTAAATCAACTTTAAATCATTCAATTTAGGTAAAAACAAAAAGCTTTGGAATCATGGGTGAAAGGAACCCATAAAAGAAACCCTCATACCTTAGCTTTGGATATGACCCTGATGAAGATTAGAGATGGAGACTTGAAGCTTGGATGAGAACCTTAAGATCCGAATGAGTTTTGAAACTTGAATTTAGGAGATGAAATATTGGCTAGGTATTTGAATGAGTATTGGAGAATGTTTAGAATGATATGGGAGTGAAAATGGCTAAGTGTAAGTATTTTCATATATGGGACACTTAGGCCCAAGACCCAAAAGTCTTGGACCAAACTTGAAAAACTGAACAAGAAATATACTAAGGTGCGTTGCGCCTATAACACGGACTGCCACTAAAATTTGACACTTTAAAAATTAAAATTGTGATTCGTTCACTCTAAAATAGGGATTAGACCTATTTTCCACTCAATTTGACCCCCTTAACAAGAATAAGAAGTCAGATGTCTGAAATAATGCACGAATTTTGAGATACATGGAAAATACAATTTTGGACACTTCCGAAGCACATTTTCTAGCACTTTTTGGGGTCGCTATAATATCTCCCCCTTAGAAATATTCATCCGCAAATGTCAAAGGAATGTATATAAGAACAGTAATCATAAACAAATAAGCCCCAACAAGAATGCATCAATACATTCAAACACTTTTTTCAAAATATCAGCATAAGTGTCAAGAATTTTCATGAACTTGTTAACATAAACATGGATGCATGCAAATGACATAGGGGCTGAAATATAAAGCTTAGAATCATGAAAAGACTTGATGTGGTATCATAAGCTTGAATAGAATAAAAGTGACACGAATATTGTTTCTCCATGCCCGCTCCCCGAGAGACACTTTTGACTTGATGATCCTTCCAAAGAGCCTTAACGAACACCACATCCTTTTTAATCAACTTCCCCCCCCCTTCCATCCAATACCTCCACCGGGACCTTCTCCTAAGTCAACTTATCTTCCACAATACCCACAACCTCAAAGAGTTCTTTTACACTACAGTCATCAACACATCCTCTCAACATAAAAGCATGAAGAATCAGACAAATCATAACCATATCCCTTGGTGGTTCCACCCTTATGCAACTTTACCAACCTCCCTCTATATTCTATAGGGACTCACAATCCTAGACTTATTTATCAACCTTAATCACACATAGACCACTTTGTACCATAAACCACCTCAAGACCTTTAATCCATCAAACCAAATTCAACCAAGTTCACAAGACAAGACTTTATGCAATAAGAACATGGAGCAACCCTTATAAGCCTTTCTAGCACCAATAGACCCACACAACCGAATCTTATTAGCAACAACGAATAATGAAAGGAATAGCGATGCTCTGAACCATCTTTGTCAATCAACTTTAAACATACACACATAAGCTACTTAGTACCAAACGTCACCATCTCCCCCTAGAAGACAACCTCCACTCTACTATCCTTTTGGCCATAACTTTTGACTTTAAATAGGTGGAATCAAGGTCTTGCTTAACTAGATCTCTTCAACCATAGAAGATTCAGAACCATCAAATCCACTACACCATCATTCTCAACCTTACTCAACCTAGTCAACCGGTAAACTTTTCCAACCATTTTCTTGCCACCCAAAGGTATCCACTTTCCATAATTAACAAGAAACCTCAACTCCTACTAATTCACAGCATCACAAATGATTCAGAAGCTCTCCCCACTTCTAGAAGAAATAAACACATTATCACCAAGAACTACCACAGTATGTATCAAGGAACGGCTTTAAGACCCTATTCATGAGACCTATAGATATGACTGGTGCATAAGTCAAACAAAAATACACCACCCCAAATTCAACATACCGAAAAGAACATTCAATAGCTCATTGGTCACCAAAACAACTCGATAGAGATAACTTAGGCTCCACACCCTAACTCTTACAAGATGATAATGCAATCCCTTAGAGATCAATTATACCCTAAAGCAAGAGATATAGTTACCCTTTCACTAACACTAAAAGAGGGGTGATTAGGGAATTAGAGTCTAACTCTATGGGCCCTACCCTCATGGAAACACAACAGGCATACAATCAATCTATCCAAGTATAATCATCCAAATCCACCATATTTAATCCAACAAAACCATAAGTCATGACCTAAATGCAACATGATCGCAGAATAATTTCCCTAGACCCTTCTAGCAACAATAGGCTCGCTAATAGAATAGACATCAAAAATCCACACAATAATTCGGAACACACACGAAGCCCATTAGCAACAAAATAAAACTTCAACATACCGGTAGCAACATTAGGTGGCTTATCCATCCCTTGCCTCCTTTGAAGAGCATAGAAACGATTTTATCTTAGAGCACCTCCAAGATCAATATATCCACTTTTGGTCTCTTAATTCACATGACCACCTTGACCTTGGGGACGATCCTCCTTGCCATTGTTGTAGACATAATGGCAATCAATAAGCTTGTGACCTATTTTCCCACACTTGTAGCACGTTCTTGAATTCTTTATGTATTTTTTATGATGATACCTTTCACATTGCGGGCATTTTCAAAAAATCATTCCACCATCGCCTCCTTGGAACCTTGGTCTATCCATTCCTTTCATAGCAAGCATCTTATTTTGAGCACTAAAAGACCCTTGGCCTTGAAACTCGATACCTTATTAGAATCGATCATCCTCAAATTGAGTCCTCTTGGACTCTCCACTCCTCGTTTTCCTAAGCTTTTCATCCTCAAGATGTTCAGCATAAATCATAAGGTGGGACAAATCTATATTATTAATCAACATAGTGGACCAGCATTCTTCACTCACCAAATTGGAGACACCCATCATGAATTTGTTCATTCTAGCCTTTCGGTCGGCAACAAAGTGAGAAGCATACTTAGAGAGTTGGTTGAACTTGATGGCATACTACTTGATACTCATTGACCCTTGTCTCAAATTCATGAATTCTACCAATTTGACTTTCCTAAGTTCAATAGGAAAGAACGATTAAGAAAAGTGGTTGAACTCTTCCCATAGAACCACATTGTTGACTCCTTTCTCCATTAATTGTACCATATTTGTGCTACCTATTTAAGTTGATAGGCCTCCAACTCCACCCTATCTTCCGATCTAACACCCACAATGGCTAATACTTTATGAATCTCATCAATAAACTCTTATGGATCTTCATCCACCTTTGACTCATAAAACTCCGATGGGCTCATCCTCATGAAGTATCTTACCCAAGAAGCCATTGTAGGAGCAAGAAGGGATTGGGCCCCTTGATTAGATTGATTAGCCACAACCTGTGCAAGCAAAATGAGAGCCTTCCAAAGCTATCCATTAGCCGGTTGCTCCTCGAGGGTGCGAGCTCTTCTTCCACTTGTGTTAGGCATGCTCAACTAGCATGGGAAAGAACAATGTTAGGGGAACAGGACTTACTTCAACTCTGTAGAATGACTTGGAACATAAAGAAAGGAAACATCTTCTTAAACATCTCATAGTCTCCTACTGATAGTTGTGGTGCAAAACACAACCATGAATAAGACTCTAATCAATATGTTGTGTTAGAATCCAAGGATCTAACAACCTAGTCCTCTAATATTATCTTTTTTATGACCCGACCTTAGGTCTAGATGTGATCGGCAAATGGAGAACCTAAAGAAACCCCAAACAAGCCTCACAGCATATCATTACACATCCTTAGTTGCGGAAGCAATTCAAATGACAATAAGAGATAAGCATAAACAAGGGGAAGGGACTAAGGGTAAACTTCCATATCATCATCATCAAGAAACAATAGAGTTAAGGCTCATTGCGTAGATACATAACAGGTCCAACAACACCTCTACTACATAGATAAGAGCGGGGACCAAGACAAGCAACCGGGCTCACCCTCATAGTTAATGTATATATAAAAAAAGATAATTTTGGAACAAAGTATGAAATCATAAGCAATGTTCCCAAAATGAAGGATTCACCAATAAATTTGAGTGAAATCGTACAAGCCACATAGGTGGAGATGCTCAAGCGGGGCTTCGATTCCTACATGGTGATATCATGTAAGCATAGAGTATGAGTTAGTGCATTGGAATATACTATATATGTAGGATGCAATGAAATAAGAGATAGGCAATAATCAAAATGCATAATCATAGCAAAAGATAATATATTAGCAAAATGGCATGCATGAACAATGCTTATAGTAAAACATGCATGAAAATAATCATTCTTACATAGCTTTTTTAACCCAATAAGGTAACATGATTAGATCATCCAAGTACCTTGTACTAGAGAGTGAGGAATATAGCATAAGTCATAACCCCTCCTAGTAGGTAATGGGTAGTACATGAGGGTAAACAGATAGCACAATTCATAACCCCTACATGTAAACAAGAGATAATGAATAGCACATGAGGGTAGAAGGTAGCATATGTCATAAACCCTACATGTGTGCATATAAGGGTAAGGCATTCAACATAGTTCATAACCCCTTCGTATGAGTACATTGCATAATATCAAATCATACATGAGGGTAAAAGGTATAATATAGTTCATAACCCCTATATGTATAAATGAGTAAGTGAGTAGCATATAAGGATAGAAGGTAGCATAGGTCATAACTCCTACATGTGTGTACCTTGCATAACCTCAAACCATACACTAGGGTAAGGAGTATGACATAGTTCATAACCCCTATGTGTGGATATGACTAAGTGAGTAGCATTGATTTATAAATGATAGTAAGGTGCACAACATAGTTCATAACCCCTACATGTAGAACTTGGCCCTGCGCTAGAGGGTAAATCATATAACATAGTTCATAACCCCTTCTAGTAGGTTTCACAATTTACAAGAGCATAAACCTTAGCATAAGGAACCAATAACTCATCAATGATTCCCAAGAACATATTAACATGATAGCCCAATAATTCAAATATAAGAATAGATTATCATCAAACATTGTCCTTGCATTAACATAAAAAGGCTCACAAGAGGTATAATCTTTGAAAAAGGTCTTAGCTTCTTCCTTAAAATACCATAGGTGCTTTAAATATTTTAAACACTCATATATTCATTCCTTTTATCATAATATAGTAATTCAACTCATAAGACATGCATTGGACAATCATTTCCTCATTAACCCTAAACCAGACATTTTATCGAATACTTTGAGGGTATGTAGTGCTAATGTAAAACAATGCAATTCAAGGGTGAAAATATTATAGAGAATCCAATATAAAACCATCAATAGGTATTTGATAACATCCTCAAGAAATATACATCAAAATCTTTCATCAAATCCCACAATAGATCATAGATTTGTAGCCCAAAACATAGTAAAACAGACACAATTTCATAAACCTCAACATAGTGTGCAGTGAATTTCATAACGAGCAAGACCTATGTGTAAATCAACTTTAAATCATGCAATTTTAGGTAAAAAGGAAGCTTGGGCATCATGGGTGAAAGGAACCCCTGAAATAAATCCATATACCTTAGCTTTGGAGATGACCTTGATGAAGATTGGGATGGAGGCTTGAAGCTTGGATGAGAACCTTAAGATCCGGATGAGTTTTAAGACTTGAGTTTAGGCCTAAGTGTTTGAATGAGTATTGGGGAATGTTCAGAATGATACTGAGATAAAAAAAAAATGACTAAGTATAGGTATTTTCACATATGGGAATACTTAGGTCTAAGACCGAAAAGTCTTGGATCAAACATGAAAAACTGAATAGGAAATATACTGAGATGCGACATGCATATAATGCGGGCTACGCACTGGTATTCGACACTTGAAAAATTAAAATTGTGATTCATTCGCTCTAAAATTAGGGTTAGATCCATTTCCTACTAAATTTGATCTCTTGAACAAGAATATGAGGTTGGATTTTTGAAATAATGCATGGATTTTGAGATACATGAAAAATATAATTTCAGACACTTTTGAGGCACATTTTGGGGCACTTTTTGGGTTGTTACATTGATCTTCTAAGGATACCTTGTAGATGGAATTACTTATTCTCAATTGCATATTAATGGGTTATTATATTTATGATTATCTAGAGTGGCCAAAACTGTTGTTGGGTGTCGAGCATGCTTATGACTATTATATTTACTATCTACTGTAAGTTCGGGTTGGAATCGCTATATGGTTTTGATTGGAGTCTTCAGGTACTCCTTTATTCATACTTTCACGGATGGAAGTTCTAGTACTGGGGGATGTTATAATGACCCTCCAGGCCATTTCTGTGGTTCCATGAATATTTTATCAGTTTGAGTACTTGCATAATGATAATAGGCTATTTGTGATTATTGACATTGATTGTTTCGTCATTGGGTGAATCATTCGACGACTATATAACTTTTTGAGTTAAAGGAGAGATTATAACTGTAAAATAATTTTTTAGGTAAAGTTCTAGTAAATAGCCTTGAAGTGGAATTCTGCTAGTTCTATCAGGTCTGAAATGACTGAATTTGGCTAGGATAATATTTGGTGTAATCATATCGAGTTTTGCAAATTTATCTATCAAAATGAGTCAATAGTTGACTTTAGTCAATGTCCTTGATAAGCATGCCACGAATGAAAATTCTGACTGTATCGTTGGATCCAGAACTTTGAGTTTGGTCTAGGAGGACCTTTTGTTCGATTCTTAGGGCTTCCAAATGTATTTTGGTCCCTTCTGTAGATTTTGATATTAGATACGAGACCTATATTAGAATAAAATAAATTCTGATGGGAATTTCGACCACACTGTTAGGTTTGGAATATCGTGTCCGATCAAATCTCATTTACGAATTGTAATTTTTATGACTCTGGATTAGGATGGAGCATCAAAATTAAATTTGAGCATCTGCAAAAAAATAAAGCAGTCAGTGACATGGCCAAACCATCGACTACCATGTGTCAAAGGCGGTAAAAAAGAATAGTTATCCACCAAATGTTCACAAATCATGAAAAAAGAACAATGAAACTTGGAATATGATAATTTTCTTATTTTTTATCTAATTTAGACAATTTAGAAGGCTAACTTGTGTATTTTCCAATAGGAACGCCATAGGAGTTTTAGAATTTAGTTTTGGTACATCATTTGAGCTAAAATTCGATGTTGTCATGCTGAAATATTGAATATATTTTCAAAATCTTTGATATGCGATTTCTTATCTATTTTGAATATGATTTTGATAAAATTTGGGTCAATTTGTGTGCTTTTGCAAGGCGCATTTTATGGTAATATCGAAATTAATTGATAGAGCTCCATTTGGTGCGAAAATGATGTTTTAGCTACGGTTAGTGTTGTGATATCTTGGAAAATTTTGAGTTGTGATATTACAATTGTTCCTCATCAGAATTAAGTAAAATTTATGTCTAAATTTTACTACTTTTCGAGGGCAACATCAAGGTATATTTGAATTTTACTGGTTTGACTATATTTTTGAGAAATTGATAAAGAAACTATTGAAATAAATATTTTTTGATCAGAAATGTCACGTGACTTTTGGGCTATTTATTATTTTTGAGGCTTATTTTTACCTTATTTTTTGCTATGGACTCGGGGTGACGTAATAGTCATTTTATGGGGGTTGGTTTGGTATTTCAGACGTGGGCCTCATTTTTTCCTATTTTAGTCACATTTAGCATATCTTCCTCCATTTCTCAAGAAATTATAGAAAAAACAACTGTAATTATACTGTGATTCATAGCTTGACATCTGAAAGACACTTGGAGATGGTTAGACAAGGTAAAACTCACGTGGAGTTATTTGGAGTTGCTGGATTTGCCTTTCAGGTAGGGTAGGCTTTTCTTACCTCTAGGTTGAGCTAAAATACATATATATTGGGAGTCAGTTTATGGTTAGAAGTCCTGAATACAATATATATATATATATATACGTCGTGAGGCTAATTGTTAGTTATATTTCTTGCTATGCATTTAAACACTGTTGTCATGATTTATTAATACCAATTTACTAAATAGTCGTTACACTTTGCATATATGGTGACTATTTTTATTTTGAGATACTTATGGTTGTTCTAGACTATACTAGCTATGATAAAGACTATACTAGTTGTGATCACTATAGTAGCTGAGTTCTGACATAGTTGAACTACAAAAAGGCCTGGTAAAGGATGGATATGGGCTAATACCCTGGGACAGGTATATATTTTGGCTTAACTCCTATCTGTAAGAATGTGTAGGCTTATGCTACTGAGATATGCTGGTTGTGAGGCTTTTGTTGATTATATGTCATTGTTTGGATTGACTCTGGTATAAATATAATTTTGATGGGCCGATTTATTTGAGATACCTATGATACAACCATACTATGGACTGATTCTAGTATAGATATGACTTTACTGGACTTGGTTGTCCTAGATACTTATGATATACCTGTCAATTATACTTGGGTCTAAGGCCCTGTTGATTGTCTTTGGGGTCCGGGACCCTATTGGTTATGCTTTAGGTTGGGGACTCCATCATTTGCTCGTGGGTCAAGAACCCCCATTGATTTTCCTTGGGTTTGAGGCCAAGTTGATTTTTCTTGGGTTTAAGACCCAATTGATTCTTTCTGGGTTTGAGACCCAAGGTTACTCAAAGTACTTGTGATGGATTGGAATATGGTGTATTTGGCTTTGGGTGGGCATGATCCTATAATAGTCATTGAGATAAATAGTTTTGTATACAGCTATTAGTCTTTATGTATTTTTTATCCCTACTTGAGGTTGGTATTAGCTAGTATTATCTGAGAAATAGTTACATATGGTTGTGTGGGTTGGATTGTGTGGGATATATATGTTGTGACTGTCATCGCCTAAGTTTACTTGGGGAACATGTGATTGACGAGATTATGGTATATTGTCCTTTTTGGGGTATGGCTCTATGGTGACTTGTGATGTATATACACTCTGATGTACTGCTGATAGTTGTTGTGCACTGGTCCTTTCCATTTGATGCGTGGTTATCTGTATTTATTTGAGGTGAGGTAGTGGATTATGTGGTTCAATGAGGATGAGTCTGTCAAGATAGATGGTATAATTGGGGTATCCAGTCTCGAATAGGCTAGAGAGAGACTAACTAGGTCTATGCTTTGAGACGTAGATGACGCACCCTGTCTTTCAATTCTCTGATGGCCACGTTTGAGTGTTTGAGACCTTAGATGATGTGCCCCATGGTCCCATTCTTCTGTGGTCAATTTTGGGTGTCCGAGACCAAGGTGCTAATTCTAGAGGGGTCCGAGCACTTATTGTTACTTTGAGCCTGAGGCCTCATTAACTATATTTTTGGGAGCTAGGCCTCGTTAATTAATATTTTGAGTCGAGGACCCTGCTGATTCCACTTTTGCATGAGGCCCCGTGATTGATATATTGAGTTGTAACACATATGTTATACGAGGGGGGTCTTTTCTCTCGTGAAGGATGCATCCCACCATTATGCATGTGATTTTGGAGTGGGTTCCACATGCTAGCGTAAGGTCGGGGACTCGATTGTCATATGATTGATGGGGTGAGGTTCTTGACCGATTACCTATGGATCCACACACCTATTTACACCTTAATTATGCGTGGGTATACTTTCTGGGCTTGTGGGGCCTTGAGCATCATTCAGGCTTAGACATTAGGGCCTTACACCCACGTAAAATCGACCTGTGATCATGTGATATTAGGAGTTGGGTTCTATTGTGATTCAGTTGATCAAATTATGTGCGGATGTACCTTTGAGGCGTATAGTGGCCCAATTGGCATACAGGCATGGATAATTTGGGCCTTGCACCCACGTACAACACTATGTCTCATTCCAGTGACTATTATATTTTGGGCCTACTCGTGTTTCATCAGTTAGTATGATTGCACACCACTTAGGTTGGTTATTTTGGGGTTTAATTCTCCAGACATCCTTACTCCTTGATCAGAGTTTCGATCTGCTACACTTATTGCAGATCTCTGTATTTGCCTTCTATATTTATAGTATTTCACTCAATCAGCCGATGATGCCTAATGGGTACTTGTAACCGGTACTCACCCTTACATTTCTACATCTTCCCATGGTGGAGGTCCAAGTACTAGCCACAGTCACTGAGTTAGGGGTTCATAGACGATTCAGGAGACATTAGTGAATTGCAGCAGCTTTGGATGTTATGTAGTCTCCTTCTATTTTGACGGATATTTTTTGTATTTGAACACTGGGCATGTACATGTAGCTTGGATTTGTATGTGTATATTGGTGTTCTGCTTATGTATGTTGATATGTATATATTGTTTAGCCTATAGTAGCTTTGTACAAGTGACTTCTAGGTCCTGGGATAGGTCATTATTAGCTCATTTTGTATGCATTTAGCTACTGTTATGCTTAGCTATTAGGGTAGGTGCCGAGGGTTTTGGTTTGCTTGCCTGTAGGTAGGATCTAACATGTGCCATCATGACCTAATGTAATGACCCCAAAAAACAATGTGCCTGAAAATAAGCCTCGAAAGTTTTTGGAATCAAAATTTTTATATATCTCAAAGTTCGTGCATGATATCAAAAATTCAACTTCATATTCTTGTTGAGGAGGTCAAATTGAGTGGGAGATGGGTCTAACCCTGATTTTAGATCAATCGTATCAAAATTTGAAATTCCTAAAAATGCAATTTCCAGTGTTGTTTCTGCTCCACTTTCGCGACGCGCACTGGTATATTTTTTAAACAGATTTTTGACTTCAGTCCAAGACTTTTAATTCTTGAGCTTAAGTGTTCCCAAATATGAAAATACTTATACTTAGCCATTTTTTACCCTCATAGTATTCTAAACATTCCCCAGTACTCATTCAAACAGTTAGTTAAATATTTTGCTCCCAAACTCAAGCCTCAAAACTCTTTCTGGATCTTAGGGATTTCACTCAAGCTTCAAGTCTCCATCTTTAATCTTAATCAAGTTCATCTCCAAAGCTAAGGTATGTGAGCCTTTTTCTTGGGTTCCTCTCTCTCATGATACACAAGCTTCCTTTTACTTTAATTTTCATGATTTAAAGTTGATTTATACATGGGTCTTATTTATTATGAAAATCATTGAACACTATGTTGGGGTTTATGGAATTGTGACCCTTTTGCTATGTTTTGAGCTATGAAACCAAGCTCTATTGTAAGATTTGATAAATGATTTTGACGTATATTGCTTGAGGGTGTTACCAAGTATCTATTGATGGTTTTACATTGGATTTTCTAGTATGATAACACTCTTTAATTGCATGATTTTACACTATCACTAAACAGCCTCTAAATGTTCGATAAAATATCCGGTTATATTTTCTTGAGAAATTGAAGGTCCAATGAATGTCTTATGAGTTAAATGACTATATGATAATGATATGATGATGAAATAAATGCATGTATATGAGGGCTATATGATGATGAAGTGTATGTGTGTATATGGTATTCTCTATATAGCGTTGGAATGTGACCATATCCTACTCAAGGGTTGTGCACCGGGTAACCTTGTCAAGGGGTTTGTACCTTAATAACCTATTGGGGGATTTGTACTCCGGCACCACGGGTGGTAGGATGCAACTATCTATCAACCTTGTTGGGGGTTTATACCTATCAACCTATCGGGGGTTTGTACTCCGGCACCACGGGTAGTAGGGTGCGATGATCAACCAACCTATTGACGCGGTTTGTACTTCAATCACCAAGGGTGGTACGGTGTGACAATCCATCAATAGTTTAATGGTCTCTTTTTGCACATATGTTATGTTCTATATAAACATGTTTTACTTCAAGTGTCATTCATACATATCATATTGTTAGTATGCTATTCATTACTTATGATTATGTATTTTGCCCATGTTGCCTAGGTCTTGTTGCATTGCATCCTACATATTTAGTACATTCAAACGTACTAACACATACTCTATACCTACATAATGTCACCATATAAGAATCAGAGCACCGCTTGATCATCATCATCCTTCATGTGGCTAGTTCAACTATTCTACAAGCTTGTTGGTGAGTCTTCCACTTCATCAACGTTGCTTATGAACTCTTGCCATATATTAAGACTACCTTTCTTTTGGTTATGTATTTACTATGAGGGTGAACCCCGTTGCTTGTCTTGGCCCCCGCTCTTATATATATAATAGAGGTATTGTGATATGTATCTATGTTATTAGTCTTGACTCTCTTGTTTCTTGATGTTATGATATGAAAGTTTATCCTTAGTCTCAATTCCCTTATTTATGCTTATTTCTCATTGTCATTTTAATTTCTTTCGCGACCAAGGATGTGTAATGAGATGCTATGAGGCTTGTTTGGGGTTCATTTGGGTTCCCCATTCACTGATCGCGTATAGTCCCTAGGCTTAGGTTATGACACTTAAAAGGTTGGGCTATGATTTGTATAGACTTCTTACAAGACACCTTCGCCAGGATCCAATTTGAGAATTGCTTATCAATGGCAGAGAAAGTATCTAAAGATTTAAGAGGAGCAAAATGAATTAATATAAATAGAGCGACTCCTCTTACAGTTAGCAATCTTTTCATATTGTAAATTATCTTTCCTAAATTTTTAGATTTTCAATCCCTATTTCTACTTGGAATTTGTATCATATATCGATAGTAATTTTGAAATCTTTTTCAAATCACTATTTGATCTTTACTAATAAGAACTTATTAATCAGTTGTTGTAACATATTTAGACTGATTGAGTACATGAATCTCTCTAGCTATCAAATATTTTGGCCAATTGGGACCTGAAATTGCTTATTGGGAGCACTTGTGCTGTAAGGACCCAGGACGTCGTACATTCTTATGAGAGCCTGAAAAATTCATTATGTAGAACTTTGGTCCAAGGTGACACCTCAAGGGACACCTCATAGCCCGTGTGAAGTCACACAGATCGTGTAGCCAATAAAGTGGCCCTTGGCCTTTGGAGGTTCGTTTACTCCTAAATATGGTGACTAAACTAAGGCATAGAACACTTAGACCACTCACGATCCGTGTGACACTTCATGGATTGTATGGTGGCCTTGGCTTGAAATCCAACATTGTTAGGACCACTCGTGGGTGCTTGCACCTTTGTATATATATATATGAATGAGCTATTCCTATAAATAAGTATTATGAATTATGAACTATGATTTGGCATTTGAGCCTAAGTAAGGTTTAATATGAATAGTGTTTGACTTTTGGGCCAGAATGTGCATTGAACAGATTTGAAATAATTATTGCCTCTTTGGAAACTATGTATATTTATAAGTAATCTTGTTGAATGACAACTTAGAAACGATTGATTAAGTGTTCCCTCTCTTTCCTTGAACTATGTGCCTAACATAGGTTATGAGAATCCAAAATGGGAGTACCCGTAAGGAAGGTTGCTTCATCTAAAATGGGAGTGCCCGTAAGGTGAAGTATAACGTGATATGATATTATGTAAAAATCCTATATGAAATCAAAGTGCCTCTAAGGAAGGTTACTTCATACGAAATAGGAGTGCCCGTAAAGTGAAGTATGGTTTACCTTTGGCAAGTGGACCACCTCTTTACCCGTGAGGGGATTTCATCGGGATTGCAAGTAATAGCTCACTTAGTCTTACTCATGTTGGTTGAGGTCTCATCCCCTCTATATATGAGCATTACACATGTCATGCATCATTGGTTTTATGGAATATTGTATACTATATCTCTTTCTATACATTTCTTCCTATATTATGTGCCCTTGTCATCTAACATTGAATGCAGGTTTGGTAAGTCATATGCATCACACCCGCATACTTAGTATATTCAAATGTACTAACACATACTTTTGCCTACATAATCTCACCATGTAGGTACCGAGAACTACGATCATCCACCGTGAACGTTTAGCTCGGATCTCAAATGTTGCTTGTTGTGATGAGTCTTATCTTCCAAGGACAACCCACCATTCTTCTACCTATGGTGTTTTTATCTATTTTACTAACTTTAAGGGTGAGCCCAGGGCATGTCTTTGCTCCCAACCTATCTTATGTTTAGCGGCATTATTGGATATCTTGTAAACTTCTTTACGTTTATATGCTAAGGTGTTACAATTGGAGAATCTGTTATGGCTTGGTTACCTTTTTTATATCATTATGTGATTTAGTTATGAAATTTATGACATGACTTCATAATATGGTGCGAAAGATCTTAAGTCTTAAATTTCCCCCATAGAGTGAGTCATACTTACCCTCCCCTTAGACTTTATATGTTATATGCCATGTGAATTTATGTTACTTCCTTTCCCTATAACACCCCGATAGCGTGAGCCCTACTTTCCAGTCCCTTAGAATTATCTGATTACTAATTCAATACGCTTCCGAATGGATGGTGTGAATTTGGGTACTTTGAGGATTGTTTGAGGACTCATGGGTTCTCATTCACCATGTCACTCATAGGTTTAGGTCATGATAGAGATAGTATCAGAGTACTACATTCGTAAATGATTCTTGGAGTCCAACATGCCTATAAGTGGGAGGCTATGAAGACATTCTAAGAATTACCTTACCTCTTTATGTCTTATGTCATGCTACCAATCATATGTTTGGCTTTCTTGAACTTGATGGTGTCCTTGCTCCATTACAGAAGATGCCTCGAGGAAGAGCTCCCAAATCAATCCCGGCTAATGAGGGTCAAGCACCTCAAGGGACTTTTGATGAGCTTATCTCTAATGGCAAATTCCATACGGCATTTTCTATGCTTGCCCCGGTGGTGACTACTCAGACTAGGCAGGCTAGCCTTCCTCAGGATTCCACTTTGGCTTCTAGGGTAAGGGATTTCACCTGGATGAATTTCCTAGATGCTCAGGAGTTCATTGATGATCTCACCAAGGTGTTAAGTGTTGTGGGTGTCACTTTTGAGGAGAAAGTTGAATTGGTTGCCTATCAATTGAAGGTTGTGGCCCAAGTTTGGTACACCCAATGGTCTATGGAGAGGGTTTATGGTAATGTTGTCAATTGGAAGGAGTTTAAGCTTGCCTTTCTGGACCATTTCTTCTTACTTGAGCTTAGGGAAGCGAAGATGACTGAATTTATCAACCTCAAGAAAGGGGGTATGAGTGTAAGAGACTATGCCTTCAAGTTCACTAAGATCTCCAAGTATGCTCTGACACTTGTGGCTGATCCTCGTGCAAGAATGCACAAGTTCATTTCTAGTATTTCTGACTTGCTTATGAAAGAATATTGTACGGCCATGCTGATATGAGATATGGATATTTCTAGACTCATGGTATATGCCAAGCAGATCGAAGGGGAGAAACTCAAAGAGAGGAGAATGCATGATCTGAAGTGAGCCTTTATGATAGTGGGCTCTCCAACGATAAAAGTAGAGGCTTTGGTGGCTTCCAATAGGGCCAAGGCTCTATTTCTCAGGTTCCTAATGCTAGAGTGCCCCCTCCTAAGGCACTGATTGGTGGTGGACCATGGTATCCTCTGTGTGACAAGTGTGAGAAGCACCACACAGGTGAATGCTGGAGGAGTTTGGGCGCCTGCTTTATGTGTGGTGACAAGGGACATAGTATTTCTAATTGTCCTAAGGTTGCTCATAAGTGTAAGGGTCAAGTGGCTCGGGGAGCTCCAGGCCAAGCAAGATCTCCTTAAGGTGGTTCCCAAGGGATAACAAGTTTTATGCTCTCCATGCCCATCAGGAAGTTGAGAAGGCTCTGAATGTTGTGACTAGTATATTAAAAGTCTTTGATTTTGATGCTTATGCTTTGCTTGACCCGAGTACAAACTTGTATTTTGTGAGTCCTCTGTTGGTTGTTAAGTTTGGTTTGAGTCCTGAAATTTTGAGGGATCCCTTTTCAGTTTATACTCCCGCTGGTGAATCTATTGTTGCACATAAGGTTTATCGTGGTTGTCCAATTTCTATGTTGCATAAAGTCTTTTCGTGTGACCTTGTGGAATTTGAGACCTTTGATTTTGATGTGATTCTTAGAATGGATTGGTTGCATGCGTCATATGCCTCTATAGATTATAGAATTCGGAAATTCAAGTTCCAACCTCCGAGTGAGCCTATTCTAGAATGATAGGGTAGTGACTTTGCTATTAAAGGTCGATTTATTTCCTACCTTAACGGCCCGAAAGATAATCTCCAAGGGATATATTTATCATATTGTAAGGGTCAAGGATGTGGAGACCTAGTCACCTGCTCTTGAGTCGATTCCGATGGTGAATGAGTTCCCAAATATGTTCATCGAAGACTTGCCTCGTATTCCTCCCAAAAGGGAAGTGGATTTTGGCATAGATCTTCTCCCGGACACTAAGCCTATTGCAATCCCTCCTTGGTATGGCACCGATGGAATTGAAGGAGTTGAAAGATCAATTAAAGGATTTGTTGGAGAAAGGTTTCATTAGGCCAAGTATATCTCTACAGGGTGCCCTGGTATTATTTGTAAGGAAGAAAGATGGATCTCTTCGTACGTGAATTGATTATAAGCAATTGAAAAAGGTGACCATCAAGAATAAATATCTGTTACTTAGGATCGATGACTTTTTCGACCAACTTCAACAGGCTACCCACTTCTCTAAGGTTGACCTGCATTATAGGTATTATTAGTTGAAAGTTAGAGAGTGTGATAATCCCAATATGATTTTTTGAACTAGATATGGACACTTTGAATTTGTGGTGATGTCGTTTGGCCTAACTAATGCTCCAGCCATATTTATGGATCTTATGAATTGGGTATTCAATCCAGTTCTTGATAGCTTTGTGGTTGTCTTCATTGATTATATTCTCATTTATTCCCGAAGTAAACGGGAGCATATGGATCATTTAAGGTTAGTTCTTCAAACCTTGATAGAGAAGAAATTGTATGCCATGTTTAGCAAATGTGAGCTTTCCTTGGGTGAAGTGGTTTTTCTCGGTCATGTAGTGTTTGGTGATGGTATTAAGGTTGACTTTTAGAAGACTGAGGCCGTAAAGAATTGGCCTAGACCATTGACTTCTTCCATATTCGAAGCTCTCTTAGGTTGGGTTGCTATTATAGGAGGTTTGTTGAAGGGTTCTTATCCATTGCATCTCCATTGACTAAGTTGTCCCAAAAGAAAGTTAAGTTTGTGTGGTTGGATGAATGTGAGAAGAGTTTTCAGACCTTGAAGGATCGACTTACATCAGCTCCTGTTTTTGTCATAATCCAAGCCTAGGTCCTAGACGTGACACGACAAATAGGGAACCCGAAGAACCCCAATCAAGCCTCTCAACTTATCGTTACACATCATTGGTCGCGAAAGCATGTAAAACACATAAAACAAGCGTAAGGGGCAAAAGGGCAAAGGGGCTAAGGGATAGCTTACCAAAACATCAACATCAAAAACAAGGAGTCATGGCTCATATAATAATCACACAAGTTGTCCAACAAACACCTCTAAATACATAGATAGAATGGGGGCCAAGACAAAGTAATCAGGCTCATCCTCATAGTCAAAATAGAACATAAGAAAGTGTCTCAATACATAGATAATAACAATCATAGACTAAGGTCCCCGTAATGGAGGACTCACCAAAAAGCTTGGAATAGCACCGACTAGCCACGTGGAGGGGAAGGATGATCAACTTGATCACCGGTTCCTACATGGTGATATCATGTAGGCAAGAGTATGTGTTAGTACGTTTGAATGTACTAAATATGTGGAATGCAATGTTATAAGAAATAAACATCATGATCAAAATACATAGCAATAGGCAATGGGCATATTATAGCAAGATGGCATGTATAAACAATGCATAAGTAAAACATGCTTAAGTATCCCATGCTCATATAGGACATCATATGTATAGAAGGAGACCAAACTAAATTTCCGAAGTACAAACCCCTTGGTAGGTAAGTGATGTTGTCACCCCTTATATATATACACACTAGTTTTCGAACACATGCATTGCACGTGTATCTCATGCTAATTAATATAAATACTTGTAAAATATTATAATAAGAGTTTGTTGAATTATATCAAATTTGAAGATAATAAATGCAAAGTCAGATTAAATAATGATGAGCTTATTCAATCGAAATTAGTATCATTGCAAGCCACATTATATGTATATTGCTATCTACTTAATTTCAAAAGTAATATCCATTAGACTTTAAATATGCAAATTTTTGTAAATGTACATTGAGTATTCAACTTATTAAAAATTTTATTTAATATGTCACAACATATAATTTAAATGTTAGCAACATGGTTATAAAATATTTCATATCTTAAAAGTTTGAAGAAACAACATCCTTTGTGTTTTGAAGAAACAACAGCCCCTATCTTCTTAGAGTTGCATACTTATCAAGAACGTATTGTCAAGTAGAGTAGTGTTTTGTAAAAGTTGTACATAATTTTGATCAACATATGCTTAAGGATAGTAGATCATTATCAATTTTATACACATATTCCTGATGAGTTTAATTAATCAATCATGCCTCACAATAATTCCTTCAGTTCATTAGAAAACTTTAAACATGTACACCAATCACTGATAAAGAGAACTTGAAATGCATAACAATTATATTTATATTTCAAAACACTATAAAGTCAATTTTTCTTTATGCATTATAATACATTTGAACACATAACCTTCTATTAAAAAGGGAAGACAAAATTATGAAAAATAATATAAACATATTGGATTAAAAATGAAAAATTGAAATAAGAGGAAGAGGAGAAACGATCAATAAAAAAATATTCACCTAAACATGAATACGGAACCATATTGGATAAAAAATAGTAATGCAAAAGTGTGAGGTGATAAAGGAAATTGGTAGATATAAATAGTCCATATTGAATAATATAAAGACAACTCTTCAACTTCTCAATTTCTCCAAAAATTTTATAATTATAACAGATCTCGGAGTAATTGAAATTTAATAATTTAATAAATGAATGATAAGTTAATAAGGTAGTGCAAAAGACTCTTCATGAAAATTATTACTATTTTTAAAAAATATTTTTTTAACTAATAGTATTAGTGTTATAGAAAGTAATTATTTATATTAATTTATATACCCTTATTGATTTTCAATCATTTATAATCATTCCGAAAATGTATATACTTTTTAAAAAGATTCTCAAATTAGAGAATATTCTTTCCTATAACTTATTTAAGCTTTTATTAGCATTTAGTATAATGATACTTTAAAAGTAAACCTCCTTTAAATTTCATTGTTTCTAAATTAATGTAGCCTAATACAATTTGAAATGTTTTGAAAGTTTTGTTTGTCTAATCGTGAAAAAAAAAATTGAAACTGAAACATGTAATTAAGTTATATAGATGGTTAATGGCTAGTGCAAAAACTCTTCATGAAATTATTTTGTTTTTTTAAAGTATTTTTTCAACTTAAAATATTAGTGCTATAGAAAATCATACAAAGTCATAAGCTACTATAGTTTTCATAGTAATTATATACATTAATGTAACTTCTATTATTGATTTTTAGTTATTTATAATCATTCCGTAAATGTATATGAACTTTGGCAAAAACTCCTACAATAAGAAAAAAATTATTTTCCTATCATTTATTTTAGCTATTATTAATTAATATTTAGTATGATAACATTTAAAAAGACGGCCTCCTTTAAATATTATTGTTTCAAAATTAATGTAGCAAAGAACTTCAAATGTTTTGACGTTTTGTTTTTATCTAAACCACCAAAAATTTTCTTTTGGACTTGAATATTGTAATTAAGGTTTAATTAATTTATTATTTATTATTTACTATTTACTACTTAAAACATTAATAATTTATAACATTTTAATGTAGAGAAAGGACAAATGGTAATCCAACTTTGAATGTTGGAAGCAGGACAAATGGTAATCCAACTTTGAATGTTGGAGCTTCCCACTTTTAGTTATATAATATAATATAATACAATAAAATAATAATAATATAACATAATATATATATATATATATGTGTGTGTGTGTGTGTGTGTGTGTGTGTGTGTGTGTGTGTGTGTATATGAAATTTGCAAATTAAATAGTAACATAAAGTTTTGGATATATAATACAATATGATTAATATTTAATTAATTAGATATTTTATAATATTTTAATCTAATACATAATTAATTAAATTAATATTTAATAAGTAGTGGCATAAGGGTAAATAAGTAATGTTATAAGGGCAAAAGGGTAATCCAACTTTGAGCCTAGCACCTTCCCACTTTTAGTTATATATGATGAATAAGCTATTCATATAAACGAGTATTATGAATTATGAATTATGAACTATGACTCGACATTTGAGCCTAAGTAAGGTTTAATATGAATAGTGTTTGACTTTTGGGCTAAAATGTGCATTGAACAGATTTGAAATAACTATTTCCTCTTCAGAAACTATGTATATTTATAAGTATTCTTGTGGGATGACAACTTAGCATCGATGGATTGAGGTTTCTTTTTCTTTCCTTGAACTATGTGCCAAACATAGGTTATGAGAATCCTATCTGAAATGGGAGTGTCCGTAAGGAAGGTTACTTCATACGAAATGGGAGTGCCCGTAAAGTGAAGTATAATGTGATATGATATTATGTGAAAATCCTATTCGAAATGGGAGTGCTCGCAAGGAAGGTTACCTCATATGAAATAGAAGTGCCCGTAAGATGAAGTAGGGTTTACCTTTGGCAAGTGGACCATATGTTTACCTGTGAGCAAATTTCATCGGGATTCCAAGTAATAGCTTTCTTTGTCTTACTCATGTCGGTTGAGGTCTCATACCCACTATATATGAGCATTACGCATATCATGTATTATTGGTTTCACGACATATTGTATACTATATCTCTTTCTATACATCTCTTCCTATACTATGTGCTCTTGTCATCTAACATTAAATGTAGGTTTGGTAAGTTATATGCATTGCATCTCGCATGCTTAGTAAATTCAAACATACTAATGCATACTTTTGTCTACATGATCTCATCATGTAGGGACCAAGGACTACGATCATCCACCGTGCGATGTTTAGCTCGGATCTCAAGTTTTGCTTGTTGTGGTGAATTTTATCTTCTGAGGACAACCCACCATCCTTCTACTTATGGTGTTTTTATCTATTTTACTTACTTTGAGGGTGAGCCCGGGGTATGTCTTGGCCCCCCGACCTATCTTATGTTTAGAGGTATTGTTGGACATCTTGTAAACTCCTTCATGTTTATATGCTAAATGTTATGATTGGAGATTTTGTTATGGCTTGGTTACTTTTTTGATATCTTTACGTGATTTGGTTGTGAGATTTATTACATGATTACATGATATAGTGCAAAAGATCTTAAGTCTCGAATTGCCCCTTTAGAGTAAGTCATACTTACCCGCCCCTTAGACTTTATGTGCTATGTGAATTCATGTTACCCCTTTTTTCCTATAACGCTCTCATGGCATGAGCCCTACTTTCCCGTCTCTTAGAATTATGTGATTACTAATTGAATACGCTTCCGAACCGATGATGTGAATTTGGGTACTTTGAGGCTTTTGTGAGAACTCACGGGTTCCCATTCGCCATGTCACTCCTAGACCCTAGGTCTGAAGCGTGACATGTGCAGCATAGATTTGGGGGATAATGCTTTCTCTGGTTCCATTCCTTCTCTGCTCACAAATAGCACTCTTCTTGAGTACTTAAATCTTTACTACAATACCTTACTGGAGAAATCCCTTCAAAGATTGGAAACTTACACATGTTAACCTACATAAGCCTCTATTATAATGTATTATTCCTGAGTCCTTTACTTGTCTTTTTTATTGTTACATTCGCGTTGCCAAATGGTAGCTTTGTCAGTTCGAGAAGCCTGCCACTATTAATTAATTTTGTATTGTACTTGGCCAGTAATCAATTTTACATTCTTACATTAACATTGAGTCATCATTCCTTACAATTTATCACATTAAATAGAAACTAAAATATATAATTTACATAGTCAGTTGGAAACATATTCCAGCCAAATTGTTGATGGCAAATTAACATGCACAAATAGTCATTAACTTCGGTCATTCGACAGAATCATGTCCAAAATAAGGAGGACGGCTATCGAGGTACGAGCATTATCAAAAAATATTCTTATGAATGGAAGTCATTGCACACACTTAACTCTCGAGTTTACAATGTTTACTATGCACACACCACTATTTTAAAGTTTCCACTAAGACACTCACCCTGTATACGCAATAATGTTCTTCCCAGAATAAATATCTTACTATATATAGATAAATTGGATAAACAACCTCTAGATGCAGGTGTATGTTCGAATGCAGATATATTGAAGTCTCTTAACTCTATTAACTATTAATAAATAAATACAAGTTGGTGGAACAAGTATTGTCTCTCCAAATACTCGACAAGGTGAAGTGTTTGAGGATGGGGAGGAGAACGAAATGTTGGATAGGAATGCAAACATTTCTTCTATGCAACAACACAGTAAAACTCATGGAAGAAGGAAGAGTTGAGACAACAAGATGAGTGAGGAGACTATTCCAAGATAATTACCGATGTTAATTATGTTTCCATATAATTTGGTTTCACTGTAATAAATGGTTTGTTTTACCTAACTCATATACTATTTTTGTTGAGATTTGTTTGAATTTATTTTTTTTTATCAAGATTAGAGCTTGTATATCTAAAATCTATTGTAAAATCTATTGAAAGTTAGGAAAGCATAGAGGATTGTAGAATGTGATTTAGAGGATGCTTATTTTACCTCAAATGTTTCTATTGAAATGGTTCTAATATTTTATAGGTCATTTTTATGTGTTTGCCTATATATTTTAAAGTTATCCTAGGATTATTTAACCTTGTACAAAATGAATTAGCTTGAGGCATCAAGAGCAATGCAAAAATATAAGATGAAAGATTTACATTAACAAAGCACTTAAAGGACTTTTAAAAGACATGATATTTGTTTCTTAAATTGAATCTCTAATTGTATAAAATTTTATTGAATATATTAACCCCTTGAACTATAGTTAATATCAGTTGAGAGTGATGATGACTCTTGAACTATAGCTTAGGTCTCGAACTCCGTTTCAGCATATAAAGAGATAGGATTTTCACCATCAATAACACTAAATTGACCAACATATTCCGTCAATGCACACTCTCCATCAATATCAAATTTCTCAGTTCATAATAAAAGATAGCGACATTAAGTGAAAGATCACTCATTTTAAGTGTTGTGGAAGCATCAATGTCAAGCTCTCTAATATATTAAGAAGAGGATAGGTCAAAGAAGAAAGTACAACATAGATTCAAGAAACCAATTTTAGAATAACGTCAATAAGAAAAAACTCCAGAAGTATTTATTCCCCAACTGTGGGTCTAATGGCAAGCTTACCTCTATTGAAAAATAGTTACTGTATAATATTGTTGAATATTTTTCAATCCAAGAAATATGTATGTTTCTATATTCCAACATTATTTTTACTTCTTAATTTATCCGTACGAAAAGCTCCTTTGTCTCTACCTTTTGGTACATAGGCAAACACCTAGAGAAAAAAATAATCTAAGTTTGTGCCTTTAATCTTGTGACTTTAAATATGTTTGAAAAGTTGAAATTAAAGTTATTTTCAAAAAAATAAATGGGATCATTAATAGACAAAAAAGAATAATAACTCATTTTTTTATAAATAGAGAAAGTATATTTTTCAGTAATATGCCTCTTTTAACTAGACATTTACGTGCAATGCACATGTGGGGTGAGCGTAGGAATAATATATGTGTGTGGGCTAAATTTTAAACCTATTTTCTTTATCTGACCTGGTCACTCGGAAGAACTTCCATGGCAGAAAGCAAAAAAATAGCCATGAAATGATTGCTTTTGAAAATTTTGATAAAAATTAGAGAGTCAAAGCATTAAAAAATTTATGCGCAATTTCTATCTACAATTCAAAGAAGAAGACAAGAAAGATAAGAATCATAACAAAAAAATGTGACAAAAGTCAACAATTTGTAATCGATTGGACATAAGTATAAAAAAATTGTAAACAAGTTTTTTGTTTTTGCTTCTCGAAAATGAGATATGAAATCATCCATGGTGTTATCGGTATTCAATTTGTTTGTAACAACTATTCTTTAGAGCTTCATAATAAAAACAAAAAACAAATTTGTTGGGTAGCTAATGGGAAGAAATAATATAACTGTTGTTCACTCCATGTCGTGTGAAAGAAAAAGAAATTAGACTCTAATTCATTCTCCAGTGACAATGTTTATAACTGAATTTGTTTAGAGCTGAATTATGGAAGCACTTGTTATGCAAAACTTAGTTAATGGATTTAGGGCTTTTTCCCCTTGTTGGGATGTGTTGCTTTTTCTTTGCAAATATAATTGTGATAGTTTTCATCTTCAATTTAGAATTTACTTTCTCTGTTAAAATAAAAGATAGAATGGATGAGCATTTAAATTTATTTTTTATATGGCTATATTTGATGTTGAAACTAATGACCTGTAACTTAAAATTTTTATTTGGGAGTTCTGTACTATTAATTACAGTGAAACTCTTTCACTTTCAGATGATGCTGATGACAAACAAGAAGAAGAAGCTATAGTATGGATGGAGGAATCGTCGCCTTCTGGCATTGTAATGACCAAAAATAATCCTCTTCGCGTGAGAACTGTATATATTAGTTCTCCCATATTGTCTGCCAAGAGTCCTTTTTTTTAAGAAGTGAGTAGTCATTACTCTAATATGTTTTGCCTTCAATTGGCATTCCCTGTTGCTTTTTTTTTTCAAACAACTACTTATTTTCTTCTTAGTTGCTCTTGAATGACATAGAAGAGCAACAACATGTTACAATACATTTTCATGAGTCTAGTAAATACTAATTTTGACTGGTGCTTTCTTGTGTGAAAACATTCAGTTCATTCCACTATATTTATTAAAAATTATAATTTTGTTCACGTGCAACGCACGTGTGATAAGCTTCTTTAGACTAGACATCCACGTACAACTCACGTGCAATAAGCCTAGTAATTAAAAAATATAGATATATAGTTGTAAATAGTTTGGTGAGAATAAAATAATTTTATGAAATAAAAGAGTAAGAAAGGAATAAAGCTTTGAGTGGGGAAGTTGAAGAAGTAGGGCAAAGGATAAAAAAGAAGTGGATGGGATTGTGAACATGTGACGAAATAGAGTAAAAGTAGTGCCTAGGCAAATCTTCGGAGGGGCCAAGTCACTTTCACCCAAAAATGTCCCATATTCGTCCCCAACCCTTCATAGAGAATCCGTAGCAAGTCTTTTGTGATCCTAGTTAGGTGTCTTTGGACTTTTGGTTGAGCGCAAATAAGGGCAAGCCTATGGGTGAAATCATGCATGCTATTCTTCTTTTGAGAATGTGAGTGTTGTGCATTCCTCTTAATAGATGAATACGTTGATAGATTATGTGAATGAGGAATTCTTTGTTGTGAGGATGCATGGATTGGGGTTAAACATGAGCTTGCAACCTTCTGAGCAATTGTGAGCATGCCTTGGCATAGACACTCATTAGTCGTTTTGTGAGGCTTCAAAATTGCGTAAGTGGTTTATGAAAGCTTTGTTGAAAGACAAATTAAATTTCATGTGCATATTTCTCTTTTGTGGCCATATGCGAAGAAATGGAGTTGATGATTTTGATGATTGAATTGCTTGAGGGCAAGCAAAAAGTCAAATTGGGGGGTGTTGATGAGTCCCGGATTAGACTCATATTTGGGCATTAATTGGTGCAAAATCGTGTTTTCAATGCATATTTTATCTTCAAAACTAACCACATTGTACTTAAATGTCAAGTTTTGTGCCCAAGAAAGATATAAGGCAAAACAAGGTGAATTGAGCAAAATGGAAAAAAATGCGATCAAAGACGGCATCATCAAATGAAATCGGAGCACCACCGAAAGGTAAAAGCATCGCCAAATGTCCTTGGACAATTCCAAAATGTGTTGGCAACTTCAGCATAAACATGGACATTGATGCACTGACAAATGAAAAAGGCAGTCTAAATTGCAACCACCAAGAGTGTCCGAATTAGATAAAAGAAGACTTGAGACATAGGATGAATTGGCCATATCAAAGGAAATTTTGTAAACCGTCGAATCAATTTGATGGTCAACAGTGCTTCACCAAAATGTCATGAAGGAACGCTAAATGTGGTCAAAGAGAGCATTTAGCGCATCACCGAATGGATTGGTGATGACTTACGTTGCTGATTGATTTTACAAGCTAAAATTTAGGGACGTATTTAAGCCAAACTTTTGAGATTTTGGGGGGTTCCAACTTTGTAATCTTCTAATATATTTTTCTCCGGGCAAGATCTACATTTTGTACTTGAAGATTAAAATTGAGGTTAAGTATTTTGATTTTAATTTCGTCTTGGAAAGTTTGTATTGAAGTCATGGATAATGTTTATGGTAATTTCTTTACTTTTTCATCTATGTTAGGCTAAAAACTCTCATGTTGGAGGTGTGCCATAACTTAGGTCTTTCAATTTATGTTATGGATCTTTGTAATTTGAATAAATTTCAATTAATTGATGTAGGTTCATGTTTACTACCATGTTTAATTGAAAATTTGAGGTTGCAAACTTAGGGTTTAATATCTTGATTCTTAAGTATGGTAAGTATCTTTGAGTAATTGAAGTTGGTAATTAGTTTTACTTGTTGCATGATAGTTTGGATTTTTGTGGATTTGATTGAATGCCTAGTTGGGGTTCAATCGGCTAAGATTGTAGAAGGTTTGCTATTTGATTGCATAGGTTTCAGTAAGTTCCTAGTGTAATTTAGCATATGAAACCTTATCGATTTCATATGAAACACTACTTTTGTCTGATTAGAGATTGTAGTTACTAGCAATCTAGCCTACCCATGTCCAATTAATGTATTTATCCAATGTATAAGACCCAAATATTTACTTCTTGACCTAAATCTGCACACCTCTAGCATGTCCTTTCTCTTATTAAGTTAACACTAAATTGAGCAATCATATTTTTACTATATGTTAATGCATGCAATTCACACCTATTTTTATTTACTCTACAAATCATTAGTTCAATTTACTACTTCAAACTACGAGTCATAAATCATTTTCTGTGGGATTCAACCCCAACTCGAGTTGGGTATACTGATGAAGATCATTGTATCTCTTAATTGTTTTAGGGTATGCTTGAGCAACATCAGGTATATCTGCATTCTCTCCCAGACATACACCCATGATTGCAAAAATCTTGTATACCTTATCAATAAATTCTTATAGATCTTCATCCATCTTGGAGCCATGAAATTTTGGCGTATTTATCCTCATAAAGTTCTCGACTCTAGTTACCGGTGCGTCAACATTTTGAACCACTCTACCTTGATTGGCTTGTGTCTTAAAACTTGTGCTAGCATTTGAATCGCAATTCAGAACTCTGTATTGGTGATCGAATTGACCATAGGGTATGTGGAGCTTGAGAAATTGGAGTAGCTTGTTCTTCATTGACGTTGTTTCCCTTTTTTAATGGTGCTATTCTTGGAGCCACTTTTTCAAAAATCTGCAAAGAACAAACATTAGAGGGGAAAGCCTTAGAGTACACTCTATTTCACGATAAAGATCATGAAAGAAGTCAGGACTTCCTAGAATGCCTCATATTCTCCTATTCATAGATGTGGCATGCTTTACACCCATGAATAAAGCTTTATGTAACATGGCATGTTAGACTCCCTAGGACACTTTAAACCTTGTACTCTGATGCTAAGTTTGTCATGACCTAAGTTAGGCCCTAGGTGTGACATGGTGATCAGAACCCCGAGTGACTCCAACCAAGCCATCTTAGCATACAAAAGTAGTAAAGCATCAAGCAACCAAGTAAGGTAAGTGAAAAATAAATCTTAATAAAAGATTCAACAATAAAAGAAAGCAAAAGCAGCATGCCTGATTAAATGGACTTACACTTCAATGATGTCTAAACATATCTCTAATACTCATGGGTGAGGCCATAGGACATGTTCCTAGCTCACCCTTATGTTAAGTAAAGGATTAGTCTCAACATAGTGCAAAACTAGCAAATCAATCAAGCCTGAAAAGGTTGCCAAAGGATCATGAAGACTCACCAATCAATCAATCTTCAAGCAAACTCCAAGATAAATAGAAGAGTGTGACATAGGGTGAACGTCCACCCCTATATTATGAAATAATATAGGCAAAAAGCGTGAGTTAGTACATTTGAATGTACTACATATGTAGTAATATGCATGAATAAATAAGAGTATAATAGAGCATGAGTTATGAGATGCAAGACCATAATAGTAAAAGCATGAGAAAAAATATAAGTAAATTATATGGTCAATGTATCAAAATATCACAATAAATATGAAAGTAAACTTTCTTCATTTATGGGATGTCAATTTTAACTGACAATAGGACCATGCGAGTTATAACATGGAATCTGATGAACTCCCACATCAAGAAGAAAGAGTCTACTTTGCCAAGGTAGACTCTATGATGGTACGATCAATCAATCATGAGCTATATTTAGATCTATTCACTAAGCCTATAAGGAAACCAATGATGTCATGTAGTTTTAGGAAAGAGGTTGCAACTAGAATTTTCTTGGGAAGATAACCTTAACATCTTCCAAACCGAACCCCACCTCAAACCTTCTTGGTACTAAGTCAAGTCCCAATGAAAATAGTAAATCATAAAGTAATAATCAACCATAAGCCTTGAAGTCATTTAGTCATCATTTATATATTGAGTAGCTCTTAAAATCATGGTGATTCATTAATGTGAGAATTGTTCATATCACGCTTTGATTCCATGATTAGGTGAGAAATTCCTTTCATCATCTTTCCTTCATTCATTAGGTGAGAAATTTCTTTCACCATCTTTCCTTCATTCCTTTATTCTTCAAGGTACTTCATAAATCATAATTAAATAACTTTCATTAACTTTGAGAGAATCCATTTACATTCATGGTCATGGTTCATTGAAAACAAGGGTAATTTTGTGGGTTCGATATCAAATCAACTTCAAAATATGCAATTCAATGAAATCATGCATAATTACAAGAAATTCATCAATTTGAATCATAATTAAAAGAAATCACCATAAAGTTCATGAACCCTAGATAGCCTTATAGAGAAATTACTTGTAAATCATTTTTAAAAAAACATGCAACTGAGAGTAATTCATGCATAATTGAGTATATAAACAATTATTGAAACTTAATTCATGCAACTGAAAGGGAATTGATCAAAATTCATAAAATTCATATTTGAAATCAATTGAAAAATTAAAGATCATTTGGACTCCATAGATGAATACCCACGTACCTTGAACGAAATTACTTGAAGAAAAATAGAAATTGATTGATAGACCTTGAAACCCTAGCTTGAATTTGTCAATTGAAGGTTGAGGTGGAAGAAACTTGAGAGAATTTGTGTATTTTGAGATGTAGGTGAGAATGAAGTGAAATTGAAGGGGTTGGGATGGTTATGGGTCAATTTTAGGACCAAAACAACGTAGTATAGGGGTTAGGAGGATGGAAAATGTTAAAGATATTCTTCATTAAAATTCTGCTAGAGTGAACCACGAGAGGGTTCTACAGGTCATTGACCCTTGAATGACCCATGGAAACGATTTCATCAAAATCAAGTCCAAAATCAGGGTTTCTGAAGCAGACTTTAAAACCCCTTCCTATGGCTTGTGATTCCTTCATCAGTTGTAATTACCTTTCATAGTCCTTGATAATACTTAGTCAAATGTCTAGGTCCATTAGTCCAAACCATGACCAACTATTAATACTCGTAAATGATTCTATAGGCCCATTGACTTAGTCAAATTTCTAGGTCCATTAGTCCAAACCATGACCAACTATTAATACTCGTAAATGATTCTATAGGCCCATTGGGTTGGTCCATAGATCATTTCCTGAAACCTTAAATTTGTGCCCCAACTAACAACTGAACACCACAATCTGTAGATCAATTGACGGTGTGTAAATTCGTTATCGTAGATAGTCCAAAATCCCCAAACAAAATGCAAGTGTCTGAGGTTATATGAACACAATTCATGACTCGTCAACACGATCATGACCCGTATAATGGCCTTGATCTATCAAGCCCCTTTTTCCACACTTTCTGAATCTAATAGGATCGATCTATGAGTCATATAATCAACTACGATAGGTACTAATCCACTCGTAAAACACCAAAAGATTCCCAAAATATTTTCGAAGTCCTGGAGTCATCTATGAGGATCCATCTACGACCCTTACATCAATACGAGCCATAGATTGGCTCATAGTCCCTGCACCAGGCCTGAACTCTGCATTTTCTTCCTTACTCCGACTTTTCAACTTATGTGGTATTACATCTATGACCCGTAAACAAGTCTTGTGGAACCTTCACCAGAAAAACTTTCTGCAACTTTTCCTCCATATTTTGACTTTCTAATTTCCAGAGTATTACATAGAAGCTTGAAGACATGTTATGGGCATGTATGCTTAACTGCAAAAAGGAGCCAGGATGATCACTTTCCTCTTGCTGAGTACCCAATCAATGTAAAGTGCTTAAAATTGTCTAAAATAAATCAATTCAAACAGGCTCTTAGGCGTTTGTGAGGAAACACTTTCTTGGACTTGACATGCCCAACTCCTTGAAAAGGGATCATAGTAGATCATGAAGTTTATGACCTACCTTGTTCTTTTAACATATTTTTTCTTCGTCCTCTCATCCTATTCCATTCGAATTTGGGACTTCATTTGTGTTTTGTACCTCATCTATATTTTGGATTTTTACATTCTGGACTCCGTCTGCGTATGGACTTGGGCAGATGATGTTCTTCATCATAAAAAAAATAAGATAAAATAACACACACAAAATTAATGAGGGATTAGCAGTGCTTTGGAATAATGACAACTGCTCCTAGAAATTGTTTATTATGTCAATTGCTAATTTATTGATGAGGTGACAAGCAGCATAGTTAATCCAAATCGTGTTTATCCTTGCAAAGGTATATGTAATTGGAATAACATTTGAATTGTTAATAAAAGAAGTAAAGAGATTCTTATTATATTTTCATGCCGGTGGAAGTGTAAATAATGATCAATAACGAAGATGATGGGAACAATTTTAGTAGCAAGCATGGTAACAGTGAATATGGATGCTTATGATAGTGGATAAGTGGGGAGTTTATAGCATAATTTGGTAGTAACTGCTTCCGTGATTTTCACCCCTTTTAGCCATTATATGGCTAAGATAGTTGGTAGTAAATTAGAGTAAATAGAATCCCAGACATCTCAAAATATGGTCATTTTTAAGTTATAAAATAATGATTGTATTTAAACGGCAAACCTAAAATGTACTGAGAAGTGAATTTAAACAAAGAAGTACACTGACACAATAAATTTATTTCATTAAATTTGAAATATCATGAATCAACATATACAATACAGACAACAATAACAACTTTTCCTGGACTCAGCAATCACAATTCTTTTAACTCCCGACTGAAAGACAAGCAGGTGGGGACCAAGAACCTATGATTACATAATTCATGACACACAACTTATACATTGCATTAACTCTGTAAATCCCCCTTAAGATCATTACCTATCCGCGAGAGATAAAGAGGCAAACAGGAGATATCTATCTCAGCTACACAGTACCTCGTACGGATTGATCAAAAAAATTGTTTAAAAAAAAAAAACACAAGTAGACTATTCAGGAAGGAAAAAAGCTTCTCAAATTTTTAAGGAAAGGCAATTTAGCAAGACATTTTAAAGGTATAAAGCTGCTCTAATCCATTCAGAGGGTAACCTCAGCTGACTCAGGTGTCGATGACTGCAAAGGTTCCTGTAGTTCAGGATTAATTGGGAACATCATACACTGTGCATACTGAGCCATTAACTGATCAACAAGCACCAGAGCTACCATTGCTTCAACCATTGGAACAGCTGTAACATCACAGAAATCAAACTATTCGTCATTTTCAGGGTAAAAAAGAAAACAGAACAGAAAAAGGAGCAGGCTTGGAAGTTGGACAGGATAGCAGGTGTCCTTTTTATGGTTATGTTTATCAATAAGTTATAAAACTAATGTGTTTCAGCTTGTCCTAAACAAGGACAGGGATAAATTGCCCAGATTAACAGGAAAGTCTAGATGGCTTCTCTGACTAGACAAGCTAATAGCAGACTTCAAAGAACTACCAAAACGAAGAGTAAAATGCAAGTATTATTTCACAGACAAACCTCGGGGAACCACACAAGGATCATGGCGACCCCTAGCGATGAGTTCTGTGTCGTGTTTGTCTCTCGTCACAGTTTGCTGCTTCCTCTGCATGAGAATTCAAATGAGATAATTAAATTGCTTATTAAATATAGTTCTGAATATAAATAATTAAACCTAGTCAAGTAAATCAAATATCAACTTTTGGAAGGACTAGAATTTCTGCAAGAAAGTGGTAAACAAGAAGCTCAGTTCGACAAAAACATTTAGTAGTTTACTCCAACTAAATCACAAAGCAAAGATGCTAGAGCAGCCCAATTACATCATCCTACACAGCAAAGGACTAATAAGAAATGAATGGATTGAAGACAGGAAGAGAGTTCTCACAGCAATAGTTGAAGTTGGCTTGAAAGCTATTCTCATATTGATAACTTCTCCATTTGATATACCGCCCTGCAAGTTAGAAGCTAGACAATTAAACATTCTGCTGCTGTCAATAGATTATTACCTAAAGAATACTGGACAAAGTGTACCTGGATACCACCAGATCTGTTGGTTTTTGTCCTTATTCGGCCATGCTCATCCATATAGAATTCGTCATTATGCTCGCTACCGGTCATGAATGTGCCTTTATTTTCACCAGAAGCAAATATTTTCATTAGAATCCCATCGGAGAACGTAACATTTAACGGGTGTTTATAAGTTATTGAAATAGGTCAGAAGTACTTGGGGTCATTTAGTTATTAGTTAGGTAGGGAGTTATTCATGTATTAAAACTAACATAGCTAATACCATATTTGGTGGCATTTCAGTTGCTTCATATTAAATTCAGCACAGCAAGTAAGGAGTTTGATAGGAAATGGAATAACCAATACAGGGATTACTAATACATCAATAAAATAACTTAAATAACAAATTTACCCTCTATCTCTCCACACTTAAATTTATGGCTTTGATTGCCATGCTTTCACGTGCCAACTGCCAGCTATATTTATCATGCATCATAAACAAACATTTTGTTTTAAAAATTATATAAAATCATAAATTTCTAATACAACAAACCAAATATCCAAAGAAATAATTCATACATTGTAATCTCTGCATAAATATTACTTTCATTACTCATTCCTACATAATCAAACCCTAGAAAATTAATCCTGTCTAACTCTAACCAGCAGCCAAACGAACCCTTCAAATATATATGATTCTTTTTTTAAAAAAATCTATGATTCAGAGCTGATATGCCAACCATTAATGTGAGCCCTGCCAACCCATAAGTACCGTGAAAAAAAAAAAAGAAATTCGGTGATACCATTATCTGCCTCCCCCCATGGCCAAAGCAGCAACCAACACAATCTAGGCAGAGTAGACCTAACTTGAATACAGCATGCTTTGAGGATCCAAAACACTGTTTAAAGTCACAATTACCTACTTCAAGCCTAAAACCATTATCCTTCCTTTTCTATTGACAATCACAAAAGCTATTTCACTATCACCTAGCCATCATTCAAAAGCACAAGTCCTTAAGATGCTTGTCCACATCTTTTGTCAAACAACTTAAGCTTGAGGGTACAGAAACTAGAGAACTTTGATAGAAGTCACTGGCCCATGTCATATACTTAGAGCAAGAACTTTCCATGTCAAAAGTCCATAATTGGACATTATGACAGCAACAGCTAAATGATTACTACTGTGCTACTAGTTTATAATATAATTCTTGAAGAAATTCAGGTCAGCTGAAAAAAAGCACCCATTTTAAGAACATCTTGAGAAATGTATATCTGCTTAGGACTAGCTATATCAAATTAAGCTACATCTCGTAGAAATGGTGAAGTAAAGATGATGTACCTGCGAAGCCACTTCCGAACTCAAAACCCTTTGTCGCAGGTAATGACATGCAAGCTTTAGCTAGCTCAGCTTCAAGCTTATCAAAGACTGGCGTACCAAGACCCTAATAAACATTAACAAACTATCAGGCAAATATTTTACGATTTGAGGTCAAATTATATGTTAGTTACCAAAGAGGTGCAGAGATATATATCACACTGACAAACTATGTTGCTCAGACTCTTCAATAATGTCAAGAATGTGTGGCAGATACTTCCAAAGTGGTGCATTTTTGGAGGATCTGACATGGGTGCAGCAACATTTTTGGAGAGCCTGAGCAGCATAGCTTACAAACACAAAGAGACAGCTTACCCGTGGGAGATTTCTAACAATGCAAGTTACAACACCACCAACAGAGTCTCCTCTCACTCGTACAGCATCAATAGCAGCAATCATCTTCTCTGCATATTCCGTATCAGGGCATCGGACAATATTGCTTTCTATCTGGCAAAAAGATTATTACCAAAAACAATTACAAGTTTCATCAGCATGAAAAACATCAAACAATCAAGTAGATCAGACATGCTGCAGAAAAATCTCAGTTAACTGGGAAGCTCATAACAAAACTATGTTTTTTGATGATATGATAGCCACAAAATTGAAACAGAAACGGTCTCTTCAAAATTTTTTGCCTACTGAGCTAGAAATGTGATGATCTTCATGTGCTAAAACCAGTCTGTAGCAGCCAAAAAGGATAGCATCCACCAAAGGCGCAAGCCTATACCATTATCACATTGGCAGCTTCTACAATCTCACTGAGCTACTGACTAGAGCAGGAATCATTTAAAACTTAAAGGCAAGTTTTACAGAATGGTGGTTAGATCGTCTCTGCTATATGAGGTGAAGTGCTGGCCAATCAAAAACTCACATGTTCAGAAGATGCAAGTCACGAAGATGACGATGTTGAGATGGATGTGTGGACACACTAGTGGGGATAAGATTAGGAATGAGATCATTCGGGGAAGTTAGGGGTGGCCTCTGTGGCAGACAAAATGAGAAAAGCGAGACTGTGATTATTTAGGTAAGTGCAGAGAAAAAGTGTTGATGCCCCTGTCAGGAGGTGCGAGAGGATGGATTTAGGGGTTACGCGGAGGGGCAGAGGTAGACTGAAAAAGTATTTGGAGGGAGGTAATTAGACAGGATATGGCGTAGCTTTGTCTCATCGAGGACATAACCTTAGACAGGAAGGAGTAGAGGTCGCGTATTAGGGAAGAAGGTTAGATAGCTTGTCGAGTAAGTTGATGTCGAGCCTTGGGTTATAGTAAGTTAGTAGTCGTGTCGTTATATATTATGTTGTTATTTTTAAGTCATTTGTTTGTTACTTTTATTGACTCTATATATTTTCATTTGTTGTCCATTCTAGCCGTTTCATATCTGGGATTTTTTGCCTCTGGGATGATCTTTTGAGATGAGGGTCTTTCGAAAATAACCTCTCTATCTCTATGAGGTAGTGGTAAGATATACGTACATTTTCCCTCCCCAGACTCCACTTGTGGGATTTTCCCTGGGTATGTTGTTGTAAATTACTTTAGTGTAGCCTTGATCAACCAAACAGAGGCTAGAAAACAAACTTTGATAAGTCCTATCTTAGACAAACCATCTTGAGTCTCTACAAAAGTCTTTAGTGTAGCCTTGATCAACAGAGGTTAGAAAACAAACTTTGATAAGTCCAAGCCTAGACAAACCATCTTGAGTCTCTACAAACTCACGAGATTAAATGAAAACTCATCAAATTAGTCTAACGAACTGCCCTTTCACTGGACAAGAAGTACAGTCTCCCCTTTCTTTACTTGGAGGATTGGTGTCAAACAGAGGGAAACCAGACTGGATCCTATTAGAAGAAAAAGCTCCTCTACCCCAAGGAAAAGTATTGATGAAATGTAGATGATTGGGAGTTAAATTTTAAATTAGAGTTTGATATAGAGTGAAAACTTCTGGCAAGGAGATATGGGTATCGCACACTAAAGAGAATAATAAATAAAATACAAAAATCATTGATCAGAGTTACCCATGGTGTCTAATTGTGAACGCATCCAACTTAAATCAAGAGATTGTCCACTCAGCCTTTCAGTTCAAAGGTTTAATCAGTAGAATCATTTTCGTGTCAAATAAAATGATATTCAACAGGCAAGTTCACCCTTCCCTCACAACCAACAAAAATGCAAGCATCTTTAGATCTTTGACTCCCAAATAAGGAAGCAAGAATAGAAAGATCTAAGGAATACCAAAGGATGGATTCATATGAGATGATATTATTATTTTTTTTTGAGAGAGAGAAGACATTTATTTGGGATTATAATAGTTGAAAGGAGTGCCTAGATGGACTACAGCTAGCAATGTTGTTTAGATATAATGCCTTCAGAATACTCATGGTGAGACTCAGACACTTACTTGCACCTCTGTACTTAACAGAAAGGAGTAAGTCAGAAAATTGCCGTTTGAAACACTTAGCATGTATTAAACAGCAAATTCATCTCAACATTACTGATTAGTTCGTGCAAATGAAACATTACTGATTAGTTCGTGCAAATGAAATACGTTAGTTAATTGATTTCAACACTTTTTTGTTTGTTGTATTACTTTACTAATTTTATTTATTGCAATCAGAAGAATGCCCAGATGTATTCTGAAGTCACTTCAAACATCTATGAGAATTTTCTACCCCTAAAAATACTATACTAATTGAGAATCAATTGAGGAGACAACATTTTCATGCATACAACGTCAACGGTGTTAAAAATGAATAAAGATGAAGGAATCCAATATGATAAAATGAAATATATTCATTTGGCCATGAGTATTTCACTTTTTTGGGAAATATTTTTCACTTTATTTGAAAATCAGCATTTGTCCATGAAAATCCCAAATACATATTGAAGTTATATTTGGAATTCGGAAAACACCCAAAATCCTGTTTCACTTTCACTTCACTATATTTTTCTTTTTCAAATTTCCCTAAATCTTTTATTTATTTAAAAATGACCCGATTTAAATTATATATCACGTTTAAATCATATTACATATCTTTTAGGAAAAGTACATTCAAACAACCAAATATTATTTGCAAATGTTATAACCAACCAAAACTTCATCTTCAACTACAAAAATTCAAAACAAAGTGAAAAAATAATATTCAAAAAAAGCATGTAGTAGTTTATATATGGGATCTAATCTATGACATTACCTGACTATCTATTATGAGATATCACTCTTTTAGCATATTAAGATTGTATGTCAGTTAAATTAGTCAAGTTTGGTGATTTTCCTAGTTTTTAGAAAATGGAGGTATATGCCATATCTACAAAGAAGACATTCAAATTCTAAATATTCTTTGCAGAAAGTATGGCGAAACACAAGTCCTAACTTTAAAAATTCCAAATAAAGTGAAAAATATCGGTTCACTTGAACAAACACCCACGATGTATCTCTTTCTTTTCCTTATCCAAAATAATGATAAAATGAAACACAATCACTTGATTAAAAAGATCGATACATAATATATCAATTTTGTTGCTTCCAGAGCCTAAAATGTTTCGCAACTGAAACCAACTATAACATTGTGGTTTCGACACTATTCTACAACCTGCTGCAGCATGAATTAATTCATCTTTCTTATTTTCATTAAGAATATAGTATTGAAAGACATTCCTGATGTGACATATACCTGCTCTAGAGTCACAGTCTGATGATTAATTGAATCGTCAGGAAGTACAACTTGGTGAACTTGAGAAACATAAGCAAGAACCTGCAGTATAGAATATAAGCATTAAAAAAAGCCAAGTTCTTCCCAGTAAAGAAAGGAGATCTTGCCAAATATTTAATGGGCTATTACTCCCAAAAGTTAGCCAGAACTAGAGATTCTAAATCATTAGTTGGAGAAGAAAAGGGATGTGGGACAGGTTTAAATTCATTGAAATGCCTCTAATATCACACCAGTGTGGAGCTTTGTTGTTCTCAAATGAGCACCAGAGGGAGGTTTTAAACATCACTTTGATATAATAGTAAATACAGCTAAAGTTTAGATATGGGATCTTGAACCAACAGAGTAACATACCTCAGCTCCAGAATAGAGTTTGAGAATTTTCTTAGCAACTGCTCCAGCAGCAACTCTCCCAATGGTCTCTCTTGCTGATGATCTACCACCCCCCTACATAAAGATGTCCCTAATAAGAACTTTAGAAATAATAAGAGCTAGGACCAAAAAGAACTAAACAAAATTAGGATATCTAAAGACATTTATAATTAGATTTATCGTGAAATTACCTGTATAGATCTCACTCCATACTTGAAGTCATAGGTGGCATCTGCATGAGATGGCCTGTAAGCAAGTGACATTTCACTGTAGTCCTGGTAATCCAACACAAAATAATTAATCCAATAAGTATGGGAGAACAGAAAATTCAATGGCAATTGGCAAAACCTCAAATACAATTAACATACTAAATGTACTCAGAGCAGGATGAAAAATTGCTTTTTTCACTCCAAATTATTCTTGGATTTATCAGGACATTGTGATTTCGTAACTTAAGATTTCAACTTGAAGTAGTTATAATTTGAGCACAAGGAAGTCCACATGGCATTTGCATATCCTTTTGACTCTCATGTCACAAATTCCACCACTGAATGAACACAACAGACACGTGACTCATCACCATGATGTCTCTCCATTGTGCCCACAAAAAAAAATAATTTTACAAGTCAGCAATATGAAATTTCCAAACAAGATAAGCCTACGTTTAGCTTACATACTTGTGCTCATCCTGACAAAGTAACGCATACCAAAGCAACAAACTGAAAATGAGTTAAAAACATGGTAGTGGAATCTACAATCATTTTAAGAGCTAAAGTTCCTGGTTCATTTTTCTTTTGTTATTTGACACAGAGAAAGTCTCAAAAAGGTAAAGACATACTTACATTTCCTCTCTGATCAGTGTTAGGTACTTCAACCTTGATTGGGGATCCAGTAGTCAGCCCTGCAGTTAACGAGTACCCGATACTGAGTTCAAAATAATTAGCAACGCCAATGGCTTATCCATGAGAGGCAAATGGTAGAAGACAAGGGTTACAAGAAACTAGATCAGAAAACTAACCATCTGCAGTGCCTGATGATATTTTGCAGGTGTCTGTCTCTTTCCTAGGTGTGGTAATCCGGCTTTGACCTGGCCTCCTGGATGACAAAGTTTTGAAAATAATTTAAAATGAGCCAAAAATAATGAAGCCTTAGTAATCCCAAAGACTACTCATTGAAATAGACTTTATCTAGCTTAAACTGCCAAAATGTCAAAAGTTTATCCAGGTATCTGATGTTGCTATTAATATGGTGTTGGTTCCATAGAAAAAAAAGCTGGAGACAAGGAAGGAAATACCTCCTGTCAAGGTCCACCTGCATATCAGATTCAGAAAGAGGGAGACGGGGGGGACATCCATCAATAATACAACCAACTCCACCACCATGAGATTCTCCAAAAGTTGTAATGCGGAAGTAATTTCCAAATGTACTACCAGCAGCCTGTATCTCTGCGGGTACACAAGCAGAGAGAATTAAGTTTCCAACCAACTCTAAAACTATTTAGCCGCAAGCAAGTCAAGGAGAGCAAAGGATAATTAAGTTTGTCTTTCCACATGGCAAAGGAGAACAATTACCAAAGAATATTGGTATTATCTTTGTATCAAAATGCATATTATCAACTTCCTTTAACAAGAATAATTTTCTCAAGAGAACATGAATAATATTCCAAATGCACCAAATAGTGCTTAAATTAGATAATAGGCATACTTATAGGCCTCTTTAAGATCATTCAAGTGCAAGTTTTTAATAAGCACGCACATAATTTCCAATTCATTATTTCCCATAACTAGAAAATTTCAGCTGAAAAGAAATATAACCAGAGAGAATTTTCCTCCTAAACCCAATCATTTTTCACTTTACCTTCTCTTTTTGTTTCTTGTTTCTGGCACGACTAAAATCAACAAATGAATACAGGAAAATCTAGAATAAAATGAGTCAGACCAGGACCATAATAATTCTTCAATAAGATAGTAAGAGTAAAAGTACCCATATAGTCTCTTTTTTTTGGGGTAAGACAAGGGAACCCCCAGCCACCCTTCGGGTGCACACAGGAGAAAAAAAACTCTGCTACTATACAATAACTCACAAACCACAGAAGAGCTAACTCACATTGAGCAAGTCCAGTGCGATGACCTCGACCCAGAAGGCAAACCCCTGCTTTTGCAGGCAAGGGGTTTCGAACTTGAGACCTCCAACATGGAAGTCCCAAGCCCAAACCACTGGGCTTTCCCATACAACATGGAAGTTCCCATACAATTATAAGTGAAATACTCTATTTCCTGAGAGCATATACCCAAAGCTTGCATCCTATCCTTACCACTTCACATAGTCCATAGGAAAATAAAGGCTAGATATGTGTGAGTACTAAATGGGTGCTATAAGTCTTATTTTGTGTCTGCATTGAGGTAAGAAAAATAAATAGATATACATACAAACGATTTTCTGGTTTTCATGAAGTTGTGATTATTTTTCTCATTTACTCGATCAACAAGAACAATGAGATTAATCAAGTGAACATTTCAGCCTCAGAACTAAGAATATAAAAGTCAATGTAAAACGTAAAATCATTTTTTAACACCATCTTCTAAATAAGGGAAAGGTTCTTAGCTCCAGTTATTTAGAAAACACAAACTAGACCACATTAAGGATAATGGTCTTAAATACAGAAATCCAAGCAGAAATATCATTATATTAACTACACCGAAGCAGAAGTACAACATAACAAATCTTATACATATAAATCAAACATACTGCTTTGGATGAAAAATAGCAGGAGAGAGATAAATCAATCAAATTAAACAAATGTCTAAGCGCAATAAATAATACTCCATCCGTCTCATTTTATGTGGCACCTAGTTCTTCCAAAAAAACATTATCTAGAAAACAATTTACATAAAATGAGGTAGTGGAAAACAATTTACATAGTACTCCCAGACCTCACTTATAAAATTTGACTGGATATACAATATATTGTTGTTGTTAAGTAATCAAGAATGATTTTAAATCACAAAGTCTTTTTTTTTTTCTTAAACACCTTTAGCAAAGGGTACAGGGACGGCGGGAGTACTAATAAAACTACTTCAATTTATCAAGATCAGTTATCGAATTCCTGAACTCACATAAACAAGAAGAAAAATGGTGAAAACCTTAACTTGATTCATCAATTTTGAAAATGAATTGGAAATTTGTGTACCTAGGCGTTTGGGGTGTGATGGACGAGATAGGATATGAAAGTTGGAAGATGAGAGCTTAGAAGGTAGCAGAAGAGATCCAAGACGAGAGGATCCGACATCGGAGAAGGACGGAGCTCCGAGAAATTGTTTTGTAGGTACAAAAGACGCCATTCTTTGTTACCGTTTTGACCTCTCTGCTTATTTCAAAAATAAATAAATAAATAAAATTGGTGGGTGAAATGGGTTTTGTGTATGTATATGTAGAAATTGTAGGTGTATATACTGTTTGGTAGGCAATGGCTGCTACGCGATTTTGAGTAGGTGAGATAGCAATGGTGGTGTTGGGTGAAGCTGGGGTCCACTCAGTCGTTGCTACCTAACTCATCCAACCTCATCTGTGCTAATAATACTACCCAAGTACAAAACAACGCTTCTTTTTATTAACGCTAGTAGACGAGAAAAAAAAAAAGTCAAAAAGTTTTGCTATGAACAAGAATAATGAGTCATTTCACCCACCCAAATGACTCAAGAACAAGGACTAAGGGGTGTTACTTATCCCATAATTTAACTATCCTGTATATGGAATAACTTATCTCATCATCATGGTATAAATGGTGGGATAAGTTACATCAAACTTAATGTGACATCCCAACCTAGGGTCGTGACTAGTGTCCGATAGAGACACCTAGACACATGTTAACCTTAAATTCCTAAGGAAACTCACCTGGAAACCTACCGAAATTTCGGCAGAGTTTTCTCTGTTTTATTAACTAACTGCACCTGCAAAGAAAACTCAGTAGCAACCCAGACAACAATGCAAATATATATCCATTTATACATATACATAAATGCGGGCCGACAAGGTCTCCGC
>JAOTQJ010000083.1:11923108-11956122 GCA_025642045.1 Solanum sejunctum
ATAGAGTAAATTTAATGTGAAAAGGACAATCGGTAAATAAACTTTACATAGTAAGATGTGACCACAATAAACACCACATCTGCTATCAAAACAAATACCAAAGCACAATTCAGGAAAACACAAAAAATCAAAGATGTGATCAAAATAAACATCAAAATTTATCAATATGGCATCTATTAAAAAACTCCAAGGTCATTCAATAAAAAATCAGTGACTCCAATCTAATAGACAATGAAAAAATACAAGTACATTCTATTATATCAACAGTAGATCCCCAAAACTAAGTAATAATTACAGGATAACCAACTATAAACCAAACTATATATCAACAATATCATCTGCAATACCAAAAAATGAATCAACTGTCAAGAGATTGTCAAAGCAACTAACCATCAAGGGTACTCAAAATTCATTATCAATAGTTGGCTAGTCAAATGCATCATTCACTATACTATCATCCCTATGAACAACCTCCTAAAATAAAGAATGAAGACATTATGAATTAACTAATAGAATAATAACAATGCTAGCAAGAGCTTATGAAAAAAAGAATGTAATTTAAATTCAAATAATAATTGCGTGATAAGTAAATCATACCTTTGGTGATAATGGATTATCATTTCTTGAATCAGATTTTCGCTGACTGCTTATCTCAAGTAGAAGATTTTTAAAAGAATCGAAGATAAAATTCTTCAATTCAGCATACTTTGTATCAACCTTAGCCTCTAAGTTTGAAAGCTGTTTACGAACCTAAAACAGTAAATATAAATTAAAAAATAATTAATCAAAAAAATAAAAAGGAAAGAAAGAACTAACACATACCAACATAATTTTTTTTTCAATCTTTTGAACACCTTTAACATTTTCGGCACTGTTGAACTGTTGACCATTGTTAGGAACAACATTGGGATGAGAATATTCCTTATGCCTTTCAACTCCACTGATCGATATTTTCTTGCGAAGACCAAAATTATTTGGCCCAGCAAGCTCTTCAAGGAAAATGGGATCCAACTCATCAGCCATAAAATTAAGACTTTTGAACTTATACTAAAAAAATAAAAAATTTGTATTAGAAACTAAAACAATAACAAAAATTTATTGGCAACTTGTCTATGAAAATAAAAGATATTACCTAGTTGTCAACTTCTCTAAACATTCCTCTCTTCAAATGTTCCAAAAAAACCTTTTTCTGATCAATACTCCAATTAAATGTACGAGTCCATTAACAGACTGGGACTGTCCTATCAACCTGATTGCAAGATTCATAAAATCAAATTTACAAAGTCAGAGAGAATCTGAAAAAAACGAGCATAATCAGGATCCTTGGTCATTTGCAAAGTCATAGAATCCCTAAACTCAATAAATAAAAGATGGCCCCAAGGATACATAGTATACTTGCCATACTCAACCAACAGGAAGTGATCATTCAGGACAATTGACTTCCTGGGGTGGAAGGGGGAATGAGAGTATAAATCTACTGATCAAGTAAAGAATACACATGTCAAATAAATGTTCAGACTTAATTAAGCCTTCCTACTTGAAAATCCTAATAAATTCTTTTTTGGAGACACATGTACCTTTGAATTTTGGAAAATATGTATCAGTCAGTTTTGATGGACCATCCAAGTCATGAACAAAATCATCCAACTTACCACACGTAAACCTAGTAACACTCCTAAATTCAAGAAGGCCAAATTGTAGAAGCATACATTTAATTTAAAAGTGAAAGAGTCTGCCCGATCACTCTTTACCTCGTTGTGAACCAAAGCCCTAAGCAACTAAAGTTGGCATTTCAAAGGGGCAAATCAAGCATATAACCAAACGGACATTCTTTGAACAAGTGCAACATATTGAACTTCTATAAACGTTGCTTAATCTCACCAAAAACTTAAAAATTTATGTAGCACAACCAGCGAGATGATGGAGCCTTTGTCTAAAAAAAACAATTACAGATTTATCAATTACAGACTACCAAAAACATGCAAAGAATTCTAACACATAAAAAAAATTAAAACCAAAAAATTATTGTGACATACTTTTCGAACTTTGTCCGTGTTTTTTCCAATCTTTTTGGTGGGTTGGTAGCTTTGACCTTGTTTGGTTTGTTCCGAATAAAAACTACAAATAAAATAATATTCATAAAGAAAAAAATCATTCTAACAAACAAATTAGTAGATGTCTACCAAAAAAAATTAAAAAAAAAAGGATAAAAATACCTTAGATTTAACTACGTTGCTTTTACCCTCTTTGTTGAGACGAAATCTTTTTAAAATGGGTAATTCATCTTCAAAGTCACTGTCTTGGGGGAGGTTAGATACCTTCTCCTTCTCTTTGGCAGATTTAGATGGATGATTCTTCAGTGATTTACTCTTGCAACTATTGGTATCCACCACCACAGGTTTATTCTTTGATGGAGATGGAATAAAAGCATGGAGGTCAAAACTTGATCTTGAAAAACACATAGGGGTTGAATCCAAGCAAATTAATTCCTGATTAAATCTAGGGCTTTTACGAGTTGGTGTTTTTTGAGGAGTAGTTTTGGATATGGTTAAACTACAAAGCACAATAAGAAAAAAATAAAAGCAAAAATTGGTATTAAGATGGTCCCAACAATGGCTATCACACAACGACGAAGAAAAGAAATGGGAAAAAAAAACTTACAGGGTCTTTCATCAATGGCTACAATGAACAAGAAGAAAGGGGAAAAAATCGAATGGTGTGTTAGAGAAGCTAATGTGTATTGGCTTCTGAAAAGACACAGAGAGATTTGATGGGTTTACTTCCAAAAGTAAAAAACTCAGAAAAAACGTGTATTAGGAAAATAACATTATTCAGCACATGACCAAATTCCAAGAAAAAAGAAATGAATATTAAAATTATAAAAGGTAAAATAATATTAGCTGACATGTACACTTTTATAAATAAAAAGTTAAATTCATAAATAAAGTAGGTCATATGACTAAAACATAATAAATGCTCTTAAATGATTTTTTCATGCAATTTTCCTCTTAAAATCAACAACACGTCGTTGAAAATAAACAAACTCCTAAAGATTAGATAAAGAAGTTATTTGAAAAAAATTAATCTAATTTACTGCAGTAAATAACTAAAAGATTGTATTCCTAAAACATAGCAACTAATAGCTTACATAGGAATGAGACCAGTTCTTAATGGAATATTCTCGAGAAATAGGGAGATCTCCAATGGTAGATCCTAAATTTTCATGGAATTGCATGGAAGATCCACAGAACTTGCAAGCATTGTCAAAAATTCTAGAGGGGGGATCAATCACCTTGTGAGCATGAGGGCGGTACTTTGAAGGCTAAGCCTCGTTTATGCACCGAGAAAGAACATCAGTAGGAAAGCTCTGTTATGCACCAACGACAACCCCTTCTCTTTACCTTTCCCGTGCCCTACCTCATTCCTTTATTGGCTTGAATTCCATCTCTTTTCTTCTTTGTTTGCGAGAGGGACTTGCACAATAGTTATTATTTGCACATTAGCCTTCATAGAATAATATAAATAGAGGGATATTCACTTGTAAAGACATCAAACAAATCTTGAGAGACATAAAAGCTTTCTTCAGTAATTCTCTTATTTCTTTGTTCAATTTAGTATTTCCTTAGCGATCTATTGAGCTTGCAAGATTGTGAAAGATTCATGAGTGAATTGTCAAGTGCCACAAAATGTGCTCATGAAGGTATGAGTCAATTACATTAAAGTTACGTTGAATTAGGACAAGAGTATACTAAGAACACTATTTGTCACGTTGAAAAAAAATAAATGACTGTCAGAGATTGTTTACTTTGCATTCTAGTCTAATCTCAGTTGTAATTTTGTAGATCCTTTTAATGTATTTTACGTATAAGTATTAACATTAGAAGTAAGTGAGTCCGGTCTTGTGCTTCCTACCTACCATGGTCTATTACTGCCCAAAAGAAATAAATGATGCCAATTGTCTAATAGAATTCCTGAGTTCAGTTCTTCAATGTTATGCATGAAAAACTTTCTGATCAAAGATCAAATGATGACATCACATCTACGGGATCAATGTTTTCATTTAGGCATTAATATGACGAGCATACTTACCAGTCAAAAAGTTGCACAAAGTCAAATAAAAAACTATTGTCAACAATCTTCTCATAAAAAAATCAAACGTGAAACTATCCATTCCGTACTATTACAAGTTCACAAACATTTCTGTAATTTTCTGCAGGATCCTTGTATATGCTACCATGGTTATATTTTTCAAACACTTCGATCAAAAGAATGAATAGATTGTGCTGATGGAATGAGGTCATAGCAAATATTTGCATGAATTATACAGGCTACCTGCCTACTTACATCCACTGTTTCCCCTCCACAATTACTAAATCTGCAATTGCTACCACCTTTTCCAGAAACAACTGAGAGAGTTCTATACCCACTATTTCTGCCTTGGAGATTTCAAGTGGTCAGGCATGTCACTTTTGTGTGTCTGATGACAAGGTACTGCTTTTATGTTCAAGAACAGCCTTAATCGGTGCTCGAATTTTCAAAATCATTTCTTCATACTCATCATCAGGATCTGAGAGAGCTGTGATGGCTCCTCCTGCTCCTACTGAAGCTTCTCCCTCGTGTATGACAACAGTCCGTATCACAATGTTGAGATCAAATGCTTGGTTATAAGAAAAAAATCCAATGCAGCCTGAGTATATGCCCCTAGAACAATTTTCAAGATGATCAAGAAGTTCCATTGATCTCAACTTTGGTGCGCCGGTCATTGACCCACCAGGAAATGCAGCTCTAACACAATCAATTGCACTTGCATCTGATCTCTTTTTTCCCCTAATCGTACTGACCATGGTATGAACTGTTGCATAGGATTCGACGTCCATGAGATGTGGGACATGTACAGAGCCAGGCTCACATACACGCCCAAGGTCATTCCTCAACAGGTCAACAATCATCAAATTTTCTGCCTGATCCTTTTCACTGTCATAAAGAACTTGATCATGATTGTTCAAGAATGAGTCTGTTCCAAGACATATGAAAACCATTTTGTATAGCAAACAGATAATTCAGATACAACAAGGTGAATATAGAAATTAAATAAAGGACTAAACTAAACAACCTAGGCAGATAAATTAAAGGAGGCTGATGGGTTGAGCCCGCCAGTATTTTAATTGGCTAAAAAGGGTGAATATTAGTGTCAGAGTTGGGAAAACGAACAATACCAGCATAAAAGACTAGAACTTCGGGGAGAAATGAAATTTAGACATGAAAGGTGAACATTCTATAAGACACAAGTAACACAAAGTCAAAAGTCAAAGCTTCCTGAGGATAATAAATGTCAGTTGATATTTCAGTACTATGATAACTCGAGTCCTGTACCTGTACTCTAATTGCAGTTTCAGAAATTCATCTTCCTTTGGGGTGGAACCACGAGCTATAGTCCCTTTTATGGGTTTTGCTTCCAGAATTGCATTCCTATCCAATCGTAGGAATCTTTCAGGTGAAGAACAACATATACTTAGGTTTTCCCTTGAAAAATTAAGCCAAGCAGCATATGGTGCAGGATTTCTTTCTCTAAGATTACGATAAAGCCCCAGAGGATCTATTTCCCCTAACTTCATTCTCATCTGAGTTGTAAGACACAACTCATAACTTTCTCCTTCTTTTATGAACTCTTGACATTTTTCAACGTCTTTGATGTACTGCTCTCTTGATTTCTCAGCAGAAAACCCTGATTTTAGTTCAACTACAGCTGATCCTCGAGATGCCTGTGATCGTAACCTTGTGGATGTAAAAGCTCTCAAGTTGAGCAGCCTCTGCTCCACATCATCCAAGTGAGAAGTAGTACTTTTGCTTCCATCGTGTAGTGACAAAGTATATATGTCATCACACTGATGATCAATTACAATAATGTTATCTGCAAAGAATAAACAAGCATCTGGTGTTTTCGATCTATGACGATTAGATGCCACACCGCATTCAGATTTAAGATCATACCTGTATCAGGAATGAACATGTCAAACCACAAGAAGATCAAGTCATGAGAAACAATTCTCCCTCCAACCAGACACATAAAATGGAAAAGTTTAACAAACCCAATCTCCTATAGATCAGCTATATCCAATCTCATCCAGTATAGAACAACTACATACGATATGAAGGTGAAGCTTTCTGCTATACGTGACTATATACGTCATGAAACTTGCAATGACAAATATGACACAACCTTACATACATGAGCAAAGGACATTCCCCTACATGCAACAGTCAATGATTCAAGGAAAAGAAGGAAAATATGTAGAGACGCTAAGATAATAGAGTAGAAGGTGGGTTCAGATCATTGAAATACATACCCGAAATAACCAATGTAACCACCATAAAACTCAAATGGTAATCCTTCATAATCCTTCTCATTGAAACAAAATGATAGGAGTTCCTGGTGCGCAGAGACATAGGAGTTAATCAGTAAACTGATGTGTAACATAAAATTCTTATAAAACGAGGGCAAGAAGCCTCTCCTGAATGGAATAAAAAGGAGGAGCTCAACATTGTACTTGCATAAAAATTAACGATGAGTGAACACACAATGTTTGCGTACATAGGACATGGGATTTTCTAAGAGATCAATTAATTGGAGAATGTATTACTCTATTACTCAAGAGTAAACTTGTTAAATATACCATGATAGTATTGCATCTGCTTGTTCTGCCCCACTTTAACTCTGGACTATGACATTGATTGAGGTGGTGATTTTCAATTTCAGCAACACATTAAAAAAAATAAAAAGCATCATACACTACCTTATTTAAATAATCAAAAAATCCATCTTCCAAATACGTATAATTAACATGACCAGTAGCATCTTCAACCGATAGATGGCCACCTCCTTTACACGTTCTATCACTGAAAATGTAAGATGATGTATTATTATTGAAAAGCAATGTAGCAATTAAACAGAGATCGATTGAGAAACAAAAAGATCTTAAGTAAGGCATTCAGGCAACATTTGAAGAGATTTTCACCTTCGATTTGACAATCTAAAAGTAAGTTGCTTCCAGAGGGAGCCGCCCTTTCCCCCCATAAAGGAAAATCTAGCCCTTCCCTGAATACCACAGGTGTATCATGGTTAGAAGCAAAAAGATGAAGGGATACCTCATAAGCAAAGTGGCCAACTTCAAAAAAAAAAAAAAGGACAGACAACTTATGAGATGAGAGTCACAAGATTAGAGACATCGTTTTATCCCATCTCAACAAGATACCTACCCTCTACTTTTTATTTCATATATCAAATTAACTATTATAATTAATTACTGCATCTGATTTTCTTTTGGAGGAGGGAAAGAGACGTAGAATTGGTAAAAGTGGATACAAACCTACCCTCTACTTTTTTTTAATCAAAAAAAAAAAAAGATATGACATATTTGATGCAACTTGAAAATGCTCCCAAATGCAGAGACAAAAACAGTTATCACATATGGTACTGAAACTGAAAGCTGGAGAGAGAGACCTTTTCTATTGAAGAGCTATCCAGCCAGAAACTGTTTTTCGCCTTTTCATCTCCAAATAGCTCACAGAAAATATTATCTGCTCCACCAACTTGACTGGCAGAGCAATCAAGTTTTTTGCATGTCATCTTCAAAAATTTCACACTGCGACCAGGATGTGATAGATTTAAGATTCCATCCACTTCGGCAGTTCTCCGCTCAATCAATTTATTCAGCAGATGCCCATGTCTTGCAAAACTTTGGGAAAACGGGGCTACATTAGGCACCTGCATGCATGCTAAGTAAATTTTACCCCTCAGAATAAATGTGGGGACACTCCATTGAAACAGAACAGAAAAAGCTCAAAGCATTTATATGCTGATTGAGGAGTCACACAATGATAAATAGCAAACAAGAGAACGTTACATCTGATGAACTTGAAAAGTGAAATAATCCAGACACCTTTTAGACAGAAAACCATATGTAAAGTTCTCTAAATAAGCAAATAATTCAATGCCATGAAAGGGACTAACAGATTATAGAGACTAAATAGGCAGCTCCACTGAACTTTCTATATTTTATAGAGCAGTTACCAGCATAATGAATATTTCTTTCATTGATGGAGGTTGACTTCAACAGGAGCCAATAATCCTCTGTTATTTTCCGGAAATTCTTGAAAAGCTGTCTTCCATGACATGTTGCAACACTTTCTGGGTGGAACTGGTAGAAAGACAAAATCGATGTTACATACTAGTGAAATCGGAACAAAATCTCACGCAAAGTGAATGACCAAACACACCTGCAATCCATAGTGCGGCCTACTAGAATGCATGACACCCATGAGGACTTTTCCACCTTGCACATCCTTTGAATCATATGATAACTCTGACATCCCATCAAAAATATCTTCTACTTCTTTGGACGCATTTAAGAATGAATTGGATAGTCCGACACCATGGAAAGGGAGCGTCTCAGCCGTTGAGGTCCAAGCTATAGGAATGAGTTCCTTTGGAAGTGATCTCGGGTCTATTACAAGGGAATGGTACCGTACCACCTGAAATGTATCAATAAAGTTCAACCAAGATAAAATCTACTACTTATACAGGATCTAATTCTGCAGTTACATCTTCTCTTTGTTATCCAATTCACTGGAACTTAAAGATTGTTTTATATTTATATATCATCAAATGGCTTCAGGTAGTCAAAATTCCGAACTTCACGAGCACTAGCACCAGCATTAATAAAAGTAAACAGTCGGTCGATCAAAGCAATGAATCAATGCAAAGTGCAAGTTTCACTTCATGTGGTAAAGTGAAGCAACTTAGAAGAAATGAGCACTTCAGATAGTAAGGCACATAGCCATCCAAGGTAGAACCAATCACTCCTTTGAATTTGACTTTGAAAGGCTACAAAATCCAAAAACAAGAAAATGGTGTCTTTTGCTATTTTGAAACTAGGTTTCCTGCTTAGGTGTGTTTTGATACACCCTAAATTTTTTCTTCTCTCATTTATAGCACCTCTTCTTATAGTTTCTTGATTTGCTTGATTTCTCCTTCAAGATGACTCGTTCTTCTTTTTCTTCTTCTCTGTGCATCTTTTACGTCTATTACTTTGGTTTAAAACTTCTCTACCTATTCTTTCGTGGTGTCAATGATTTTTTCCCCTTCTCTTGTTTGTTCTCTATTTATTCTCCAAATCTTTATTTATAGGCTAAACAGAGGACAATAATAAAGTATCACACAGTACGTAACCCGATATTGCAGAGGGTTGAGAGGAAGCTAGCAGCATGGCAAAGAAAGATACTTAATATCCACATCAATATTATGATTTCATGTCCTTGTTCCTTGCTCCATTTTTGTCACAAGAAAGTTGGATTCCATGATAGCGCTTCATCTGAGTCAAGGAAGTTGGAAAGACTAAGAGATTCAATAGATGAGCACGGAAGTATCAAATGGTGTGGCGGGAGACTGTTACGACTCCGACATGTTGAGGTAGTAAGGGAATAAAAGATCTAAAAGTGATCGATAAGGCCTTGTTTGGAAAATGGTTATGGTGATTTTTGATGAAGGAAAGTGTCTTTAGGAGACAGGTGATAGAAAAATATAAGGTCTTACAGAACATAGGAAGACAAAGGTTACACATTTTGTTGAAAGCAGTGGTTTGGACGGCGAAAGGCGACAAGGCTCTGCCTCGCCTCGCGGTGAGGCGCTCGCCTTTTTGAAAAAAGTACCAATTTATACTAAAATCTTAAAATATTTTTAATTGAATATATAAATATCTAGAATCTCAATAGCAATAATATATTATAGCAAATATTTCAATCCAAAAAGGCAAAAACTAATAATAGATAGCAAGATATAAATTAGTATACAACATATCATATTAATAAAGGACTATAATTTCTTTTTTTTAAATTAAGCAGTCAGCAGTCTCCAGTGAACACTGAACAGAGTCTGGACTCTGGAGGAACAGAGCAACTGGAAAACTGAACAGAGTATATAAGAAGAACAAGAGAACTGAAGAAGAAAAAGAAAAAAAAAAGGTTGCGGCATCGCGCAGTGGAGAAGAAGCCCCGTGGAGAAGAATCGTGGACTCTGAAGAAGAATGTTGAGTTTGGACTATTGAGAAGAAACGAGAGCCGGGAAGAAGCGCAAAAAAAAATGGGTCGCGCAAAGTTCTTTCCCAAATAAACCCTAGAATTTCTTTTTTATTATTAAAAATCAGCATTTTTTAAACAAGATAGAAAAGGCGACGCCACAGGCGCCTCACCTCAAGCCGTCGCCTCTCGCCTTTTTTGTGCCTCACCTCGCCTTTCACAGGAGCGCCTCGCCTTGGCAGCTTAAGGCGACACTCCTAGCCTAGCCTCTCGCCAAAGGCGACGAGGCGCTCGCCTTTCAAAACACTGGTTGAAAGTTTGTGTGAAGGGCTTGAGTAAAGATGTCAACCATCTCCTCTTGCATTGTTTTGTAGCCTCAAGATCATAGTGGGAAATCTTGGTATGGTTTGGTATACTTTGGGTGATGCCAGGCATGGTGAAAGAAGTAATATCCTACTCAAAACTTTGGTGGATGAAGGAGAATGCGAGTGGAATGTTGCTTCACTAGCACTTATGTTGATGTAGATCTTTTGGTGAGAAAGAATACGAGAACATTTTAGGAAGTACAGAGAAAAAAAAAGGAGCAACCTCTCGTCCTTTATTTCTTATTGATGCACCTATGAAGTTCCTTGAGCCTTGGTGGATAGAGTTACTGTTGGGTATGCAAACTCCTCCAACATCGGTTGTGGAAAGAGCAAATGACCAACTTATAAGGTTGAACCCAATCCCATTAGTATGAGACCTTTTAGGAGATGTCCAAAAATAAATCCGTGAGGGCTTGGCCCAAAGCGGACAATATCATATTAATGCAGAGTTGGGGTGAGGGTGCGCGCGGTCTCTAACAAGTGGTATCAGAGCCCAGGTTCAGAGGGCAAGAGTGATGGACCGACATGTGTGGAGTCACCAGCGTGGCATTAGGACCAAAGATCTGCAAGGGTGCCTTGTATCAAAAGTCTTCCTGTCATGTGATGGTACAGGCGGCGTGTGCCGTTGGGCAATAACGGCGGTGCAAGATGATTTGGCGGATCAGATGGTATAACCTAGCGATGTGAAGGTCTGCGGTAATGCCTTGTGTCGAAAATCTTCTCGACAGGATGGTCGGACGACGTGTTCCGCAGGTTATTGCGGCGGTATAAGATGGTGGTAGATCCAATGGTATAACCTAGCGATGTGAAGGTCTGCGGTAATGCCTTGTGTCAAAAATCTTCCCGACAGGATAGTCGGACGACGTGTCTCGCAGGTTGTTGCGGCGGTACAAGATGGTGATAGATCCAAAATCGATAATCGCTGGAGGGATGTGAAGGTCTGCCGTAATATGCCCTGTGTCGAAAGTCTTCCCGACAGAATGGTTGGGTGGCGTGTCCAGCAGGTTGTTGCGGCGGTACAAGATGGTGGTAGATCCAAAATGGATAATCGCTGGAGGGGAGGTCACGAGATTATGTGGTCAGAGTTTGACGGGAGGTTTGTTGGGTATGCAAACTCCTCCTACATCGATTGTGAAAAGAGCAAATGACCAACTTATAAGGTTGAACCCAATCCCATTAGTATGAAGCCTTTTAGGAGATGCCCAAAAACAAAGCTGTGAGGGCTTGGCCCAAAGCGGACAATATCATACTAATGCGGGGTTGGAGTGAGGGTGCACGCGATCCCTACCAGTTACCTGGACACCTATTGCTGGTGGGAGGTGGTAGATATCTAGTGGAATTAGCCGAGGTACGTGGAAGCTGGCCCCGACACCACGATCATCAAAAAAGAAGTTCCTTTATGTATAGAAGATTGGGTGTCATGCATAGGAAATCTTATATTTTTGTCGATTTGCTACTTTCTCGAGTACTTCTTATATGTGGTCGCCTTTTGCCCAAACTCTAATGGAGTTTATTAATTATTTATTTTTAAATAATAAAGTATCTCTTTCCAATTAAAAGCTAATTTCAGCATAGTTTATGAAGCACCAAAATACTTGACCAATTGATTAAACATTTAAGTTACTTTTTTTGATGAAGTACATTCAAGTTACTTTTGTGATTGAAGTTATCTTTTGGGGGCTTGCCAATTTTAAATGATACTTAATTTGAGTTCTTCCAATTAACATTGGTTTTTGTTGTATATTAGATTTTGAAATAAGTAACTGCAATTTTGATATAGTCCAAACAATAATCTCATATGATAAATATTTGTGTTTTCAGTAAGTTGTGTTTTACATCAAAGAAGCAACTGCTTCCTAACTAGCTTCTCCACTTAAAGCCCCAAGAGTCTCGTCCTTTTTGAGCTTTTCTCTTTCAAAAGCATTGACTAGCATAAGCCACCACTTCGGGAATACTATTTCACAAACGTTTTTTGATGACGGTGTTGACTGAATGACTATTGACCACTTGTATGCACTTTGACTATTCTAATGAGTATATGTTAAACTCCCACCAACACAAATATCAAGTAAATCTATCCACCAAGGCTTAGGCAGATGGAAACAAATCAGCTAGTGTTGCTTTCCTTGGTTTGGATGTGAAATTTGGTCTCCAAGGTTCACATCCACTTCACTGACCATTCGGCCACACCCTGGATACTTTCTATTTCGAACATATTTATAGCACAAAACGTTTGCCTTTTATGATTATTTCGGACTAGAAAAATATGCTTCTACGCGTCCCTTCCCATAGACTAGTTGTTGTTTTAACAGATGACGCCAACAGTAATGACGAGCCCCAAATTCTTCATTTGTCAGTATTATGGGAATAATGAATAGTGACTGAACTTTCATTTAACCCAATTAGAAGATTAAGTTGACATCCCCAAGCTATATCTAATAATACCAACAGAAGCATTTTAAAAACATCCTTGGTTTTTGCTCTTATTTTTGTTTTTCAGATTTCATTTTTAACCTTTAAGCATCAATACAATGATTTTAGTATTTCCTGAACTGGATTCCAACTCAGTGATGAGACTTCTTGTTACATTATGTTTCCAAGTTCCAACAATTTTGTCGGAACTATGATTCCCTCGTCCTTGTCTCTACATTAATAATCTCGGATGCCTTAAACGTATCATGATTGTCTGCATGTGTCCTGATCCCACATAGCTGCCAATCTGACCCAGCCAATGAGAATGTGTATGCTTCCCTATGCATGTCTACACAACAGAATTTGACTATAGTTCTTACTCACTCATGTGGGTGCTGGTAAAACACCCAAGTACCCCATATTATTTGAAATTTATCATCTAAATGATGTTTTATAAGCTTCTAAAATCTAAAAACAATAGAATTTTGATAAAAAGATGTGAAGAAACCAAGCCATCATTTAAAATTGGATCACAACAACTCATCACAACATTAACACAACAGAAAAACTGAACAAATTCATATCAAACTGACCTTAAATCCAGAATTTCTCCCTGAAGGAATTTCATGGAATAATTGGCAACCATTGTGCTCAACATCACTGCAAGTTAAAGAAAGAAAAGACAGTTTGGAAATGAAACATGTATTGAGTCACCAAAAAAGAATCACAGTTATCCAGCGGAAAATTTTTTAATCAAGTCTTTACTAACATGAAAACCGCAAATGAGTAAGAATGCTAAGCCCCTAACTCTGATTTCCGAACACCAGGAAACCTTCTCTTGGAGACCTATAAGTGTGTTTTTTAGAAGGATACCTGCAAGTGTTTTCAACAAATATAATACTGGTTTCAGTTTGTGATGTCTCCACGACATATGTGTTTTTTCGGAAGGGAACCTGTAAGTGTTTTCAACAAATCATCTTTTTGGGCAAGGCAGCACGAGAGTTACGCAAGATTTGGACCAATGACCTTCAAGCCAACTTTGAACTCTCTGAGCTAGCACTATCAGCTGTTCAACCAACTATTAAAATTTTTATTTCAATTTATGATGTCTCTGACTCTCTGCATATCGCCATCTTATATGCATATTTTAATGTCACTGTATTTTTTTGTTTCAAATGATCATCAGCTAATGTAATACCACAAAAGAAAAGAAAATAAAGACCAAAAAAAGAGAAAAAATGAACAGATAGAAACACAGATCATATACCTCAAACGACCATGAACAGGTTCAGGTGCATGTACAACTTGAGCACCATGCACATATCCCAATGCCTGTTCAATCATAGTAAACGTCAAGTACACTCTTTTAGATCCTATAGAAAAATCTGCAAAAAACATTTCTAGAGGCTTATAATATGCATAGACTGTATAATCTACTCATCACAAGATGAATATCTACAATTTCTTTCATGGGGATGAGTGGGGTGCTCAACAAGATCTACTACCAACACTATCGGAAGAAAAGTAAGCATCTCAGGGTTATTCTAACCATCAAACACTATGACGGAAGACAGGTATAATCAGATGATAGTTGCTGATACTAAGACAAAGTTAGAGACTGGTGGAATTTTTTCAACTTCAGAGGGAAACCTGATAATGTGCCAATAGCAAAGCTCAAAGCACTTAAAGAGAAGCTAAAAGAATGGAGTAAAACTGCTCAAGGGAAATTGAGTGAAATTGAGTGTACAAAAGCAAAATGTTCTAAAACAATTAGCGGACTTAGAGGAGACACAAGAGCACAGAAACCAGGGGACAGAAGAGATTACTTCTAGAATAGCTTTAAACATGGAGTTTGAAGACATAGCAAAAAGGGAGGAAATAACTTGGAGGCAAATACCTAGGGCAGTATGATTAACGCAGAGGGATAGAAACACAATCTTCTTTCACAGAACTGCAAATGCTCACAGGAGAATGAATACAATTTCAAAGCTGAAAGTGACAGGAGAAGAGCTGAATAGACGAGATACAGAAGGAAATAGTAACTTATTATGAAGAACTGTACTCTGAGCTAGAAGATCGGAGACCATATTTGGAGATGGTAACTGCCCTGTGATTCATGAAGAAGAGAACAGCTTCTTCTAGCACCCTTTGAACAACAGGAAATACTAGAGGGCATAACAGCATGTGCAAGGGACAAAGCACCAGGGCCAGATGGTTACTCCATGGCTTTCTTTAGCAAACGCTGGGAAATCATTAAACCTGATTTGGTGGATACAGCGCATAATTTTTGTAAGACAGAAATATTGAGAAGAGCATTAATGCCACCTTTGTGGCTTTAGTTCCCAAAGAAAGTGGGAGCTGTGGAACTAACAGACTTCAAACCTATTAGCCTGGGGTGTACAAGATCATAGCTAAACTCCTAGCAGAAAGGCTCAAGAAGGTGTTACAAAGACTTGCAGACAACCAACAAATGGCATTCATATAAGGTAGACAAATAATGGATGCAACGGTGATAAAAAATGAGTGTGTAGAATCCAGACAGAGAAGCCAATGCCCTAGAATCCTATGCAAGCTTGACATACAGAAGGCCTATGACCACTTAAACTGATTTACTACTTATGATGCAAAAGATAGGTTTAGGAGCCAAGTGGATCAGATGGGTGAAATTTTGCTTAAGCACAGTCAAGCTTTCTGTTTTAGTCAATAGAAGTCCCAGTGGCTTCTTTCCATCTCAAAGTGCACTGAGACAGGGCGACCCCCTGTCGCCCTTCCTATTCATCCTAGCCATGGAAGGCTTGAATAATCTGATTCAGATAGCAAAGGTGAAGGGTTGGGTAAGGGGCTTCCAGGTGGAGAACACTGCACTAAATGATTTGGAGATCACTCATCTCCAATATGCAGATGATACTCTTATCTTTTGTGAAGCAGTAAGAGAGCACATGCTGATTCTTAGAGCAATATTCATCATCTTTGAAGCGATCTCCGGATTACACATCAACTGGGGGAAGAGTTTCATTATCCCATTACTGAAGTGACTGAGGTGGATAGGTTGGCAGAAGCTTTGGGTGGTAGAGTAGGGGATCTGCCAACTCTATACCTAGGTATGCCACCGGGGGCTAAGAGCAGATCAACGGATCTGGAATGGAGTGACAGAGCCAATATTTGTCTAGGGGAGGTACACTAACAATGATCAACAGTGTGCTCGATGCAATACCTACTTATATGATGTCTGTGTTCCCAGCACCAGATAATGTCATAAAGAGGAGAGATGCTTTGAGAAGAAACTTCTTATAGCAAGGAGATGAAGGTAAAAAGAAGTTCCACTTAATCAAGTGGGAAGAGGTCATAAAAAACAAGAAAGAGGGGGGAATGGAGGTCAGGAACATGAAAAGGCAAAACAAAAGCCTCGTGCTAAAATGGCTATGGAAATTTATGACAGGAGAGAATATACTATGGAAATAGGTGGTCAGGGCAAAATATGAAATGCAGAATAATGGATGACAAAGATGGTGACTACACCATATGGATGTGGGATTTGGAGATTAGTAAGAAATCTTTGGCCTCAAACTCCTCTCCAGAATCAGATTCCAAGTGGGTAATGGGTATGAAGGTGTTATTCTGGGAGGACAAATGAATAGCCCAAAGACCCCTGAAACAATTATTCGCAGACTTGTATGCAGTAAGGGGGTGTTTGGATTGGTTTTTTTAAAGTGTCTTTTAAGTTAAAAGCCAAAAGCCATAAGTTGGGGACCCCTTACTTTTCGCTATTGGCATTTTTTTTGTACTTTTCAGCCTTAAAAAGTGCTTTTAAGCACTTTTTTGTGTTACCCAAGTACTTCCAAAACCTAAAAGTGCTGAAAAGTCAAAAGCTAAAAAAATAAGCCAATCCAAACACCCACCAAGTCTCCAACCAAATGCAACAGTGTCTGAAATATGGACAGGACAGGGGTGGAACTTACATCTTCGGACGAACTTAAATGATTGGGAGATGGGGAATATAGAGGCTTTCCATGACACAATCGCACAGTTAAGCAATCTGAATGATGGTGAGGATAAGGTTATTTGGAAGGTTGGCTGCAAAGGAGTTTTCAGTGTCAAAGCAGCTTACAAAGACCCCAATCATTCAGATGATTGGATGGAGTTCTGGCCATGGTAGATGACCTGGAGAACTAAAATCAACACAAGGTAAACTGCTTCACATGGTTACTAGCAAAGGAAGTGGTCCTGACACAAGAAAATATGAGGAGGAAGAAGTTTCAGTTGTGCTCAAGGTGCTACTTATGTGAGGAACAGGTAGAGACAGTCAACCATCTTTTTTTGCATTGCAAATTGGCAGATTAGTTATGGAGAATATTCAGCAATCTTAGGAAGATCATTTGGGTGAAACCAAGAAACATAGCAAAACTCCTAAATTGTTGGATCAATGTGGGCAATACTACATTAAACGAGGAGAGATGGAAGATTGTCCCAGCTTGCATATGGTGGACAATATGGAAAGAAGGGAACCAGAGGGGTTTTGATGGAAAGAAGAACAATTTACAGATCTTTAAGATGAATTGCTTAGCTCTTTATTACTTTTGGTGTAAGCAGGAAATACTAATACAGGCAGAAGATTTATTTGATGTTTTAGACTATTTGTGACAAAAAGCACAGATAGTCCGTTAGATTGTAATATGTTTTGGAAGGGGGACTACATTGATGTAGTATACTTGTGGATATGTAAATGAAAAAGTTACCATTCTCAAAAGAAAAAACAGCATGGTAGAGGTGGCGAGTACTAATGGGTGAATCAAAGATTTTGAAGAGGCCAGAAACAATAATCAAAGAACGGAAATCACTCATCTTCAATATGCTGATGACACCTTAATTTTTTTATGTTTTATTTTTTTTTGTGGGGCAGAAGAGGAACAATTTAAGTACTTGAGATGATACTAATTCTGGTTGAGGCCATCTCAGGTCTGCACATCAACTAGAGAAAAAGCCACATTTATCCCATCAATCAAGTTCCTGATATAGAGCTATTGGCTATAATCCTAGGTGGTGAAAGACGCTACGCCCAACCACCCAGCCGGCCCAGGATTAAATGCCATTCATGGCATTAAGTTCCCAACAACCATGAATTCAATGCACAATCTCCACAAATGTGGCAAAGATTTGCCAAAAAAGATTTTCGAATTCGTGGCATTACCTCAGACAGCTGTTCCAAGCAATGGTAGGAGACCGTCTGGTGACGATTTCGGTGCAGAATCCGACAAACCTAGCGCAAATTGTAAAGGAGGGACTGGACCACACTACTAGTCTTATTAGGAGGAGAAGGAATAGAATCGTCACCCTTGAAACAGAATCAGGGGAAACACTCGATAGGCCGGAAGCTATTCAGAAGCACACCTTCTCCTTCTTCAGCATTCTTTACACCATGGAGCACACTAGTAGTAAGTGGAGAAACCCGGAAACCCCTACTACTAGCAGTACTCTCGAGCCCCCCCCCTGCAGGACTCCGAAATTCTCTTTGAGGTCAAATCCTTCAAGCCTACTAAAGCTCACGACCCTGACGGACTCCACCCCCTCTTCTACCAAAGATATTGAGACATAATGGGCAACAGCATCATACCTTTTTGCAGGGATATCTTCCATAATGCCGTTATCCCCCCCCCCCCCCCCCGATTTGAACAAAACCTACCTCTGCCTGATTCCCAAAACTAATAACGGTCAATGCTTAAAAAACTTCAGGCCCATTGGACTTTGTAATACTCTCTACAAGATCATCACCAAAATCATAGACAACCGCCTCAACCCACTCCTCCCCAATATCATTAGTGACAGCCAGGCCAATTTTTTGGTAACTAGGAGGGCTAGTGATCACGTCATTCTTGTACAGGAAGTCATTTCCCACTACCAGAAAATGAAAGGAAAATCGGCAACATGGCAATAAAGATTAACGTGGAAAAGGCCTTTGATAGAATAGAATGGTTTTTAATTAGGGATACCCTGAACTTCTTTAGTATCCCGAATAATCTCTCCAAGCTTATCATGTCCTGCATCACCGCCAACTCTATTCAGATCCTAGTCAACGGTAGGTCAACTGATGCCTTCTATCCATCCAGAGGCATCAAACAAGGGGACCCTATGTCCCCCTACATCTTCATCATGTGCATAGAGAGGCTAGCCAGACCATTACCAGTTAACGACCTCCAAGGATTGGAATCCCATTAAGATCTCCACCAAGGGCCCACCCTCTCTCACCTTTTCTTTGCTAATGACCTCACTCTCTTTGCCAAAGCTGATGCCGAGAACGGTAATATTAATTCTAATACCCTGCATGCATTCTGGGTGACATCTGGGCAGAAAGTTAATCGTGCAAAGTCAAGTATTTTTTTCTCCAGAAACTGCATGGGTAAGAGTAAGGAGGAGTGTCCACTATCCTCGGAATCGAAGGGAAAAGTACTTTTGGAAAATACTTGGATTCCCAATCTTTCACAAAAAACCCAAAAACAGTGATTTCCAATATCTGGTGGACAGTATGAGACAGAGGCTTACGTGTTGGAAATCTCACACACTAAACATGGCTGGCAGAACAGTGCTAGCTAAAGCAACTCTCTGTAGCATTCCCTCCCACATAATGAGTTACATCAAAATTCCTGAGGCTGTCACCAAAAACCTTGACAAAACCGTCAGACTTCATTTGGGGTTCCACACAAGAAAAAAGAAGAATGTACCTCCTCAATTGGGACCAGGTGACACAACCTAAAGATCGAGGTGGTCTGGAGATCCACCAGATAGGTACTAGAAACAGAGCAATCCTTAGTGGATTGGCTTAGAGGATCACTCAAGGTCCCCCGGCAACTTGGAAAGCAGTGCTAAACCAGAAATAAAAAAACCACCCTGTTGATGGTCAAAGAAAGGCGTGTGTCTCAAGAACCTGGAAGAATATCCAGGAAAGGTGTAACAATATTTCTCGGGCCACTAAGTGGGTGGTCCACAATCGGACCCATGTCAAATTCTTCATAGATAGTTGGCTTCCCCACTTTGCTAGGATTAGAGATTGTGTCCAGGGGCCTCTCAAGGAAGAGGAATATAGTCTCAGCATGGCCGACCTCAGAATCCAAAACACTTGGGACTTTGAGAGACTCTCTATTGTTCTCCCACTTGATGTTCGAGATATCATTAAAGATGTCACTGTCCCTGACAATTTGAATACAAGAGATAGGATTGTTTGGGGTTTGACTCCAAATGGTGTCTTCTCCACTGCCTCGGCTTACAATCGCATAGCAGGAGAAATTGAAAATACAGTAACGCAGGGAGACAGGAATGACTTTCAAACAGTCTGGAAAGCTCACATCCCCAATAAGATCAAGCACTTTCTTTGGATCCTTTTCCATAAAAGGATCAAAACAAACCATAGTGACACGTCCCGCCTAAATTTTGCTCCAAAAACAGCGTAGGAACATGTCCGCTATGCTCTGGAGGGCTCCAGAACTCTCTAGAATTGTGCAGAGGATTGAAGAGAAGACTAGAGAGACCTGCAAGGTTCCAGAGATATGTAGAATTACGTAGATAAGTCTTGCACTTGTAAATATCTTAGATATTTTGTAGGGAGACTCTAGAAGATCAATCCTAGCCGTAGGATCAAATTAATCTTAGTCGTCCATTAAGGAGGTGGAGTAGTATAAATACCCCTCCTTGGCATTCATTTAGCATCAAGCAAAATTGTAAGCTCTCAAGCCTTGTAAAGCACTTCCCAAGCAATCAAAGTCTTCTTTCTTCAAAAGCTCTCTCGTCTTTCAATATCTAACGTTCCCTTAGCGATCGTAGGCAACAAGCTTACTAGTGTTTGCAAGATCGTGCAAGATTCATGAGCAAACTGACTAGTGCTGCACGGAAGTTCTAGCGTGAGTTCTAGGTCCGTGACAACGTGGTATCAGAGCAAGGCTACTAAGGGAAATAATGGCAAGTGACGGAGAGGTTTATGCTGCCAGCACTGCCGGAGTCATCACGGACGTTACCAAAAAGCGCAAGGGTAAGAAGAACACCAAAAAGGTGGAGAAAGTGTCAACTGATCCTACCCCAAGCGATGTTGTCTCCCTTCCTACCGCCAAAGTAAGTGATGATGAGCAAGAGGAGTTGCCAACAGACGTCACTCCTGGGATGGAATGGATCGCTAGAGTAGAGACTGCCCGCCAGGCGGTAGAGTTGCTGGGCCATCGCTTGAATCAGATAGATGGCAAATTCAAGACCTTGGAGGAATTCGCCCTCGAGGAAAATGATAACATCCGTAAAGACCTTGACGACCAGCGGGCAGTGGAGGAAGAAGCTCACGCTTCCTCGGAGATTAGGATCGAGGCCTTGGAGGGAAAGTTCATGGGCATGCTAGAAACCATGAGCGCCAGGGTAAAGGAGCTCGAGGGAGCAATCCAGCAGGGGAGACATCCAACCCGACCGTAGAACGGGAGGCCAGGATCGAGGCTCCCAAGCCACCCATCTTTAAAGGCGTCCATGACGCCCAAGAGGTGGAAAACTTCTTGTGGCACTTGGAGAACTACTTCAAGTACAACAAGGTAAGCAACGATGATATGAAGATCAATACGATCGTGATGTACTTGACCGAGATGACGATGCTATGGTGGAAACAGAAGGATGCCAAGATAGGAAACGGACTCTGCACAATCAGCACGTGGTAACAATTCAAGGCGGAGTTTAAGAAGACCTACCCCAACAACGTCGTCTATGAAGCCAAAAGGAGGCTTAGGGAATTGAAGCAGACAAGCAGCATGAAGGCATACATAAAGGAGTTCACAACTCTCACGCTTCAAATCCTCAACCTCATGGAGGAAGAAATGTTGTTCAACTTCATGTACGGACTCCAGAGTTGGGCCAGGACGGAGCTGGAGTGACAACAGGTTTCCACCTTTGACGAGGCCATCACCCAAGCAGAAGCCTTGACGGACTTCAAGCAGAAGCCTTGACGGACTTCAAGCAGGACAGAGGCAAGGCTAAGGAGACAAGGAATAGTCATGCCAAAGGTGGGGGAGATCGCAACAGCGGCAAGGAAGCCCACCCACCTAGGAAGCCAGTGCTTCAGGCATATGCCAAGAAGGACCAACCACCTAAGGAGAGAGGCTGCTACATATGCGGAGGTCCACACGAATACGCGAGGTTTCCCCAGATGAAAAACCTTGGAGCCATCATACGGGATTACGGGAAGAAGGAGGCTCAAGACCAAGGTCCAAGTTCGGGCACCACGCAAGTGGGCATGAACGGGGTCTGTGCCACTACTACCAAGACATCCGGTAAGCAGGAGGCTTACCCCACGCAATACGTGGACATGACCCTAAATGGGAAGCAGGTGCGCGCTATGGTGGACACCGGAGCCGAAGCCAACATCATGACCAAATTAGCAGCAGCAAGATTGGGGCTAAGTTACAGTCCGAGCAGCACGCGTCTTAAGACGATTAACGCCCCACCAACGCCAGTATGCAGAGTTGCACATGGCATAGACGTCACCCTAGGCAGATGGTGAGGTAAGACCAGCTTTGTTGTCGCCCCCTTGGACATCTTCGATATTATACTTGGGCAAGAGTTATTCCGCCAATGCCACACCATGACAGACCCCTACCTTCAAAGGATGCTTGTGCTGGAGAAGGAAGGGTCCTGCATGGTGCCTTTAGTCGAGATGCCCAAGGCGTAAGGAGTCACCCAACTATCAGCCATGCAGCTTATGAAGAGTCTCAAGAAGGGGGAGCCCACTTACTTGGCCACCGTCGCAAGTTTAAGTGATGATGTCCCAGAACCCATGCCACCCTACATTGAAAAGGTGCTTGACAAGAATAAAGACGTCATACCCGAAGAGTTGCCTAGACACGTGCCGCCGAGACGGGAGGTCGATCACAAGATCGAGTTGGAGCTAGGCACCCGAACACCCGCCTACCCACCATACCGCATGGAACCACCAAAATTGGAGGAGCTCAGGAAGTAGTTGAAGGAGCTCCTTGAAGCTAGCCATATACGACCATCCAAAGCACCATATGGAGCCCCAGTGTTGTTTCAGAAAAAGAAGGATGGTTTATTGCGCCTTTGCATAGACTATCGGGTGCTAAACAAGGTGACCGTCAAGAACAAGTATCTGATCCCGCTAATAGCCAATTTATTCGACAAACTTGGACAAGCAAAGTACTTCTCCAAAATGGATCTCAGGAAAGGATACGACCGGTATGCATAGCTGATGGGGATGAGCCAAAGACAACATGCATCACCAGGTATGGATCGTACAAGTGGTTGGTAATGCCCTTCGGTTTAACCAATGCACCCGCTACCTTCCGTACCCTCATGAATAAGATCTTTCACCCCTACCTGGATGACTTTGTGGTAGTATACTTGAATGATATTGTGATATATAGCCACACCTTGGAGAAGCACGTGGAGCATCTGCGGAAAGTCTTCCAAGTCTTACAGGAGAACCAGTTGTATGTTAAGCGGGAGAAGTGCGAGTTCGCCCAGCACGAAGTGCACTTTCTCGGTCACATCATTAGCCAGGGCCAACTTCGCATGGACGAGACCAAGGTGCGAGCCATTGTAGAGTGGGAAACGCCCACTAAGGTAACGGAGCTGAGATCTTTCCTTGGGCTCGCAAACTACTATCGGAGATTCATAAGTGGCTACTCCGCATCAGCCGCTCCACTTACCAAGTTGTTAAAGAAGAACAAGCCATGGGTTTGGAGCAAGAAATGTCAGGAGGCATTTGAGAGCCTCAAAGCTGCCATATCATGCATTACCCGACTTCACCAGGACGTTAGAAGTACACACGGATGCCTCAGACTTCGCTATTGGGGCGTGCTGATGCAAGATGGCCACCCCATAGCTTTCAAAAGCCGTAAGCTGAATGAGACCGACCGGCGGTATACTGTGCAAGAGAAGGAGATGACCGCCATTGTATATTGCCTTTGAACCTGGAGGCATTACTTGTTGGGCTCAAAGTTCGTGGTCTAGATCGATAACGTCGCCACCAGCTATTTCCAGTCACAAAAGAAGCTTACTCCCAAGCAGGCTAGGTGACAAGACTTTCTAGCTGAGTTTGACTACGAACTGGTGTACAAACCAGGCAAGGGCAATGTAGTGGTCGATGCTTTGAGAAGGAAAGCGGAGCTAGCTGCCATCACAACAGCCCACTGCGACATCCAAGAATCCATCAAAGAGGGCTTGTCACATGACCCAGAAGCAAAAAGGCTTATAGAGTTGGCATCACAAGGACAGACCCGACGCTTCTGGATTGAAGATGGTATCCCGCTTACTGCCGAAAGGAGGGTCTACGTTCCGAAGTATGGCAACATAAGGCGACAGATCATGAAAGAAATCCATGATACGCTATGGGCTAGGCATCAAGGGCAGCACCGTACGCGAGCTCTCATCGAGGCAATCTACTACTGGCCAAGAATGCGGGACGATATCGAATGTTATGTGCAAACTTATCTTGTTTGTCAACAAGATAAGATAGAACAACACCATCCCGGAGGCCTTTTGGAGCCACTCCTCGTAGCCGAGCGACCGTGGGAGAGCATTACCATGGACTTTATCACTGGCTTACGAAAGTCCGAGGGACCAGCACCATTATGGTTGTGGTGGACAGGTTCTCCAAGTATGCCACATTTATGCCTGCCACACCAGGATGCACAGCTAAGGAAGCAATCCAGTTATTCTTTAAGAATGTGGTGAAGTATTGGGGGCTACCGAGGCACATCATAAGTGATCGTGACCCGCGCTTTACTAGGAACTTTTGGAGCGAACTATTCCAAATACTTGGCACGGAGCTACATTTCTCCACAAGTTTCCATCCACAAACCGACGACCAAACCGAGCGAGTTAATGCCTTGTTGGAGTGCTACCTTAGGCACTTCGTAAGCTCGCACCAAAGGGACTGGGCCAAGTTGCTTGATGTGGCCCATTTTTCATACAACTTATAGCGGAGTGAAGCCACAGTGAGGACACCGTTCAAGCTTGCTACAAGCCAATAGCCGCAAACTCCGCACTCGCTACCGGCAGCATTTGAAGGAAAGAGTTTGGGCGCTTATCATTTGGCCAAAGGATTCGAGGAGCAAATGGACGCCGCCAAATCTCACCTAGCCAAGGCGGCCAAGCAAATGAAGAAGTTTGCTTACTGGACGCGACGTCCCACCAACTACAAAGTCGGAGACCTAGTGTTGGTAAAGTTCAATCCAAGGCAGTTCAAAGCACTAAGGGGCGTAAACCCAAACTTAGTACGCAAATACGAGGGGTCGTTCAGGATCCTTGCCAAGGTTGGCAAGATCTCATATCGACTGGAGCTACCACCGTCACTAAAGGTTCATCCTGTCTTCCATGCTAGCGTTCTCAAGCCATACCATGAGGATAAGGATGATCCAAGTTAAGGACAGTCGAGTAGGGCACCCATTACCATCCCTGCCTCACATGATCGGGACATAGAGGCCATCATCGATTACCAGGCGAAGCCAAAGAGGGGACAACCAGCTACCGCAATGTTCCTTGTCCATTGGAAGGGTCAATCACCGGAAGAGGCCACTTGGGAGAAATACAAAGACTTGTGGCAGTTTTGGGACAAGGTGCATGAATTCTTATAGCAGCAACAATGCGCCGCGGTCGTCGCATCATTAGGTGGGGGAGAATGACACGTCTCGCTTAAATTCTACTCCAAAAACAGCGCAGGAACGTGTCCGCCATGCTCTGGAGGGCTCCAAAACTCTCTAGAATTGTGCAGAGGATTGAAGAGAAGACTAGAGAGACCTGGAAGGTTCCAGAGACATGTAGAATTATGTAGACAAGTCTTACACTTGTAAATATCTTAGATATTTTGTAGGAAGACTCTAGAAGATCAATCCTAGTCGTAGGATCAAATTAATCTTAACCGTCTATTAAGGAGGTGTAGTAGTATAAATACCCCTCCTTGGCATTCATTTAGCATCAAGCAAAATTGTAAGCTCCCAAGCCTTGTAAAGCACTTCCCAAGCAATCAAAGTCTTCTTTCTTCAAGGCTCTCTCTTGTCTTCCAATATCTAGTGTTCCCTTAGCGATCGTAGGCAACAAGCTTACTACTGTTTGCAAGATCGTGCAAGATTCGTGAGCAAACTGACTAGTGCCGCACAGAACTTCTAGCGGGAGTTCTAGGTCTGTGACAATAGGCTCCATACCCTTGGGATGAATGTTGCCCTTGCCTGCCCCATATGTGGTCACCCCAAAAAAGACATCACTCACATCTTCTTTAAATGCCACATTGCTACTCATTTCTGGAACAAAGTTCAACTAAATAGTCGATTACACAACAAAATTGATGGTCGCTTGCTGGACTCAGCAACATGGATGGACTGCTAGAAAGGTATTAAGAATAAATATGGTTCAACCATGGTCAAATGGGACACTCTCTTCCTGATTTGTCTTTGGCAAATTTGGAAGAATAGAAATTCCAACATCTTCGAATAAAAGGCAAACACTGTTAATGTTGATCTCACCCATGGCCTAGCTGTCGAGTTTGTCGCTATGACAACTTTCAAAAAGGGGCTTACCCAACCTTCAAACTATGTGCAAGTCAAGTGGAACTTTCCAACAAGTGGCAAGACGAACTTGAACACTGATGGGGCAATTCAATAAAAGCACCACACCGCTGGAGGCTTTGGAGGAATCTTCAGAAATGAAAAACGAGACTGGCACCTTGGCTACTACACAAGGCTGGCCCTCACCACACCGCTGGAGGCGGAAATAAAAGCACTAATTTGTGGATTGAAGCTGGCAGGGCAACACAACATCACAAAGCTAGAAATTGGATCGGATGCCCTGGAAGCATTGGACTGCATTCTCACAGGTAAACCGATTTTTGCTAACTTGATCTTTGAATGCAGGTATTGGTTGAGCAGGCCGACGGAATGGGTGCTATGACATGCGCTCAGAGAATAGAACCAAGCAGCTGATCGCATGGCGAAAAAGGGTGCAACACAGGGACAGCTTGGTGATGTTTTTGTTTTTATGACTCCTCCGGAGTTCATGCAAGACCTACTTTTAGCAGACTCTGAAGGAACCTTTTATCGTAGAAAAATAAATACTAATGACTCCCATGAGGGCCGGGATGTGGCCTATGGACACTTTAAATCGGTATTGTATAATTATAAGGACCTAAAGTTGGCATCTCTAGACTGCCAACAGATCAGCCTCACTGAGGCAACTGACTCTTATCTATATATATATATATAAATGCCAAGCCGTTTTATCAAAAACGAAAAAAAAGGTATGCCTTCGGGAGCAAAATCTAAATCCAAAGGAATTTGGGACTTAGTAATGGAGAAGTGTGAGAAGAAATTAACGAGGTGGAAATCTCAGTATTTGTCCCTCGGAGGTATACTTACTCTGAGTAATGTTTGTCTTAGATGCTTTGCCTACTTATATGCTCTCCCTATTCACAATCCCTTCCGGAGTCATTCAAAGGTTGGACATGATCAGGAGATCCTTCCTTTAGCAAGGGAATAAGATAAAAAGAGCTTTTCACCTAGTCAAGTGGAAGAAAATCATCCAAAGCAAGAGACAAGGAGACTTGGCATTAGGACTTTGAAGTATCATAGCAAAGTTTTAAAGCTTAATTGGCTTTCGAGAAAAAGCACCTCAAACACTATGGAGTAGAGTCATAAAGAGCAAGTATGGGGAAGAGGACAGTTGGGTCTCTAAGGAGGTCAATACCCCATATGGAATCACTCTTTGGAGGACTATCAAAAGCTATTGGCATTTTCTCAAAAATCACTCCCACATCATTAACCGGACAAGGAGCTTTAAAGACTTGTTCCCAGATTTATTTGCTATAGCTTTAGACCAGCATAAATCTGTTGCCGAGATATGGACTCAACAACAGTGGGACCTTAGTTTCAAAAGAATGTTGAATGATTGGGAGATACCTAAACTTGTGGAACTGCTTAACCAGTTGGAGAGTTTTCAAGGGTTACAAGAAGGCGCAGGTTGCCTATGGTGGAGTGGACATGTAAGTGGAGCATACAAGGTCAACTCGGGGGTTAGGATTTTGAACCATGTAGAGCCACATATTACTAACTAGCCTTGGAAGAATATTTGGAAGTCTAAGATACCTTCCAAAGTATCTTATTTTACCAGGCTTCTAGCTAAAGAAGCAGTTTTGACACATGAGAATTCGATCAAAAGGAATATTTCTCTCTACTCTAGATGTTTCCTTTGCGAAAAGGAAGCTGAGACAGTAAGTGATTTATTCCTACACTGTAGTATTACAGATCAACTATGGAAGATTTTCATCAATCTCAAAGGCATAGCCTGGACAATGCCAAGAAAGATTGCTGACATTCTTTTTAGCTAGGAGGAAATAGGAGCAGGGGCAAGGAGGATCGTCCCCATCATGTATTTTGGTGGACTATTTGGAAGGAAAGAAATGTTAGATGCTTTGAGGACAGGAGGAGTTTAGCACAGGATATTAGGCTAAAATGCATTTCGTTTTTCTGTTTATGGTGCACTTAAACTGTATTCTAACAATCCTTGATGTTCTAGGCACCATTTAGGATTGGTTTCATATCTGGTATATTCTATTTCTATTCCATTTGTAAATTGATTTTTTTCCAGTACTACTTAATAACTAGTTTTAATAAAAAAAAACTAATCCAAAAAAAAACGAGGATGAAAAAGAAAAGATTGATTAGTAAGAATTTGGGGTGTTAACCTCATCTAATAGTTCAAGCTAGAGATAAGAGAAAAACTTGTAGCCACATCTAGGTGTACTTAATGCTCTTAATTGGGCTTGAGATAGCCAATTAGTAGTCTTGTGTGTGTCCCAGAGGAACTAATATAGAATTGTCATCCGAGACTAATTAACATAAACTCACTCCTATTTGCTAAAATCGTGAAATACATTGGGTCGTTACTTGAGAGTGAAGTGATTTTCCTTGTATCCATGTTTGTGACCATTGATCATTTTACTAATTTTATAGGTTAATATATGTTTCTGCATTAGTTATAATTTTCTCAAAAACTCAAAATATTATGAAGTGTTTGTCTTAGCGTAATTTGTTATCATATTGCATGTGATCGTGTACACTTTCTCTCTTTGAGGAGTGGATTCGGACGTTATCACTTTTATAAGCTAACACAGTACAAAAAAAGTATCTTATTTGTACTCCCACCAGCTCAAGACACCAACTAGTACCAATAGTTCAAAGGGAATGAGAAGTCAAGCATCCAAATCCAAGATATATATACCTCAGTTCTGAAAAAGCAAAACTAATTTAAGAAAGCTCGTATTCCAATATTCTGTGCTATCTATTGAGTTTTTGATTGTAAACAAACAAATTGTGAGAACAACAAGTCTGCCCATCATTTTTGCCATAGAAATGAGAAAACCACGTCAGTGGAACTTACAAGTTTAATTTTCTTTTTAAATATAAAGGACAGGAGTACTTCACTCAGCACTTTTTACTTAATCTACCCTCGATATAGATGAGGCAATAACTTACACAGACACATTAGAGGACCTGGCAACCTCAACCCCAAAAAAGAAATGAAGGACCAGATCAACGTAAATATTCTTGCAAGAGGATTGCTGACCAAGAAGCCTGACTTCTATGTCTTAGTGTTGTCAATCCACATACTGATTTAGTACTTGATTTGTCGGCAAAGAAGGGCAACATAGAAAGCTTGTTGCAACATATTTCCTTATGGATTGTATGTTATGCACTAAAACAGAACTATCACATGTGACATGTTCATACACATCGCTAGCTGACAACATGCTGCAACTGCCACCTTAAACCAATACTACGTATTTAAGACTTCACCATCAATAACCACCATAAAGCTATAACCAGCACTATTACCCTGCTGGTAGAGAAATTTGGAGTAACATGCAAGAAGCAGAATATTTAATGATCAAATAAATATATTGTTTAATGACATATAAATTTTATGCAACTATAGTCAATCCTCATATTGTGAACTAGTTTCTATATTGTGAAATGACATTCAGAGTCGCTTTCTCACTACATAAGGTGATAAAGCTTCTGAAATACCATTTTCCATAAGTTTATTTCTCGACAATAATTGACTATCAACTACTTATAACTTTTATCCTACACAAAACTGTAATTTGCCCCTAAAATCGACAATAATCACATTTTGGTGAAGGTTTGAGAAGTACCGAAGGAGACAACACAACAGCATAACCGGAGACAACACAACAGCATAACCGGCTACACCAGGTTGCAGGTGTAAACTTGATTAAACAGATCTCATTTAAAATCGTATGTTAAAGAATGAAAGATATTACAGAAGGGTATAAATGGATACATTACCTGGTGACCAAGGCAGACGCCTAGCATCGGGATATCAGTGCATTCAAGCAAGATACTCATGCAAATTCCTGAAACATAGGTATAAGGCATGAAAGGCTACTCGACATAACCATAACAAGCAAGTAAATTTGAAGCTAAACCAACCTTAGTCAGCATCCACATCAATATTATGATATTAACAGGACTAAGGGAATGTTTGGATTGACATTTTTAAGTGGCTTATAACTAAAAAGCCAAAAGTCATAAGTTGGGAACCCCCAACTTTTGGCTTTTGGCTTTTGGCCTTTTTTTGGGGTACTTTTTCAACTTTAAGGAAGTGCTTAAAAGCACTTTTTTGTGTTATCCAAACACTTCCAAAAATTAAGGAGTGCTTAAAAGCCAAAAGCTAATCCAAACACTCACTAAGAGAAAGAGACAAGGAGGAAGAAGGGGGCACTACGGAAAGATCATCTAAGACTCGCAAAGGCATAGGGCTCAAACACAAGCTTAGTAAGAGATTGAAGGAGTGTAGTTAGCAGTCCTCTCTCAAATCTAGTTATCGAAGCCGAGAGGGGAAGTTGAAAGGTTTTCAAGTTAATGACATCAAACTCCAACACTAAGCAGAACAATCCATACTCTTGTATGCATAACTTCATCTAGGATAATAAAGAAGCCACATTGGGAAGTCATTCAAACAAAAATACACAAGAAATAGAATACAAGGCACTTAAAATCAGGTTTCTCAGCAAGGATGGAAGACCAATCTGCTGATCCCAACAACTTAATGAATCTAAAGCAAGATAACAACAAGATTTATCTTGTCGTAGGCAAGAAAATAAGAGCAGATTGTGTGGATCAGGAGTCCAAGTCAAACCTATATCTGATGGACATGTTGGAGAACCAGGACCAGGTGATATAACAATATTGTCAAATGCCCTTTCTTCGTACAGGTAATGATAAACTTCTTCCCACGTCCACTCATCATTTCGAATCACCACTGGAGGCACTAAAAAACCAAAAATAAAAATAAAAAACATCAGACGTCACAAACTCATGTCAATCCCGTGAAATTCAGGAAAAGATTGGAGAATTGCACACTCAAAGATGACTTTGTGCTAGATGATTAATGCAAGTAACAAACTGCAACCAAAACTTCCAAGATACAAAGGAATCTAAAACTTAATGTTTTTGTTTGAACAAGCGCATACCGTCAACGGTCATTCAAGTCATCAGTTTATCAAATTCATACAATCTAGAAGCAACCATATATCAGGAAAAGCCATCAGAAAAAAAGTTAAATTTGGGGACCTAAAAAGTTGCCTTTTCTTCTTTCTAAATTTAAAAATAGAATCTGAATATGTTGAATCAAGTAAAGCCTGGCCACCTACAGACAATTTGCAGATTTTTAGTACTATTATGGAAGTAAAGCCCACACTCTCATCTTACAGTGTGTTTATGTTATTCACATCATATCATCCTAAAGAATATTTCCCATTTTACAACTTACAATACAAAAAGTCCTAACTAATTGAACTCCATAATAACAAAATGATCAGTTCCCACAAAATATTCCTTTTAATAGCTAGGTGCAAAGTGTAGAGATCACTAAAATGAATTACAGAATTGCAAGTTAAGCATTCTCAGTTTTTCTCAAGAAAAAGGGAAAAAGTAAAAGAGAATAGAAGGGAGAGACGAGGAACTTTCTTCCCTAACAACATCATACCCAGTCAAATCCCAAGGAGGGTAGAATGTACATAGACCTTGCCACTACCTCGTGGAGGTAAGAGAGGTTGTTCTCGCAAGACCCTCAGCTCCAGTGCAGCAAATCCAAGGACAACAAGTAAGAACAAGAAGATAGCAAGTAACAACGAAAATATAGCAAGGAACAACAAAATAGTGTGAGACTTAAATATCAAAAACAAGAACTACAGTAATGCTAATATTACGACAATGACAAATACCAATCACCCTAAGCAAGACAACACTACACTATCTACTAACCTTCTGCCCTAATTTGTGTATTAACACCCTCCTATCTAAGGTCATGTTCTCAATAACCTAGGGGGGTCATCTTTTATCTTATCACCACTCCCCAATATCTCTTCGTCCTACCTCTGCCTCTCCTCGTACCCTATAACCAACATCTTGCACTTCCTCACTGATGCATTTATGCATCTCCTCTTCACATGTCCAAACCATCTCAATCTTGTTTTCCTCATCTTGTCCACCATGGAAGCCACTCCCACCTTATTATGAATATCTTTTTTTTAATCTTATGGCTCCTAGTATGACCACACATCCATCTCAGCATCCTTATCTATGCAACATGCATTTTCTAGACATGGAAGTCTTTTACTAGTCAACACTCCACCCCAAACAACAAATTCGGTCTAATGACCACTTATAGGACTTTTTGTTTTGAGAATTAGGTAACAGTATATTAACATAATTCCATCATCCAAACAAAGATGAGAGTGAGTAGTTACATCACAAGGGTAAAAAACATAAGAACTAGTCTATGGAGCTTTACAATTTCCTTATAAAGTCAACAAAAAGTTCTATATCCCCCACCATATCCTGTTTACACCAAAAATATAAAAGACTAAGGCAATTCTCTGATTTTTTGAATGTTGTTTCTTTTACCTTCAAAGCCTCTTGCATTTCATTCCTTCCACAATGTCCACCAGATGCTCGCAGGGATCAATTTCCACCAGTCCTCTCCTGATTCTCTTCTTCCAATCTCTTTCCAGCTGTCCATCATACTTTTAGTAGTTTTTGGAACCACCCAACTCACTCCAAGTATACTCAAGAACATGTTCCACAAATTTGCAGCTATTTTACAGTGTAGAAATAG
>JAOTQJ010000083.1:11956222-11974455 GCA_025642045.1 Solanum sejunctum
CATAAAGGCATATCCTCAGCACAGAACCTCCATAGCCATTTTTGCAAAAGACAAGAATTTTGGAGACTCAGTTTCTTCATACCTAATCCCCCTTGCTTCCTGTGAAGTGTTACAGCATCCCATTTTACGAGATTGTAACCTTTCTACTCCTTGTAACCACTTATAGGACTTACATTTGAGTTTTAGTGGTAACTTTTTATCACAAAAGACTCCAGAGATGAGCCTCCACTTCATCCACGCCACACAAATACGATGTGCCATATCATTATCGATGTCCCCTAAGTTGCTCGGACTCGGGTGCGGGTGTCCGATACGGGTGCAGATCTAGGATCGGATCCTTCATGATCTAATTTTTAAGATTCGGGGATATGGATCCATGAATGAATACGGATGCGGGTATTCATCTAGAAATAATCAAAATATCTAAAAATAGAGTGATAAAACCTAAATTATGAGATATTATGTGGAGAACTTGAAGAAAATCCTGGAAGGAGCTTAAAGAAAAAGATGTGACACAAAAATTTCTATATAAAAAATATTCCATTTTCTTCAATTTCACCTTAGCTTTTGTATTAATTACAGAAATCATAAAAACCACCCAAATTTCTCCATCGATTTTGGTCAAGGTAGCCGAAATCGGTTGACCAAATCGGACACGGATCCCACACCCACACCTGTGTCGTGTTGACACGAGTGCAGCACCAAAAGTGAAGAGTTCGAGCAACTTAGGATGTCCCCACTCCCTTCGATTATAAACCCAAGATACTTGAATCTGTCACTCTTAGAGATATTTCGTGTATCAAACCTCACTTCCATGCCTACCTCATATATCGCATCACTGAATTTGCACTCCACATACTGTCTTGGACTTGCTTAATCCGAACCCTTTAATCTCCAAAGTTTGACTCCCTGCCTAGAATTAACTCCATTGCACATCTCATCAATCAGAATTATGTCATCTGCAAATAACATACACTAAGGAACCTTACCTTGAATATTTAGCGTCAATTCATTCATAACCAAGGAAAATAGAAATGGACTGAAGCTAATCCTTGGTGTAACTATATCTCCATAGAGAAGTGCTCCGAATCTTCTCTCATCATTCTTAACCGCATTTTGGCTCCTTTACACGTCTTTTATGCCCTAATGTAGGCCACTAATACACCACTTGCCTCTAGGCATTGCCACTTTCTTTTTCAAGGTTCTTAAACGATATAAGTAGCTGTTATCTTCCATGGCGTAAAATTAAACCACCCTCCTGTCCTTCTGGTCACAACATTCAAGCAGGAACCAACTTGAGGCCTAACATAGATAGTTGGAAGGGGAGGTTTAGCAACTTAAGGTGCGAATGAGAAAGAACATTTTTCAAATCCTACCTTTACTACGTGAATGTAATACAAAATATATTCAGATGAAGGGAACTAAAAGAGTTGTTCCGATTCAAATTTCCTATTTCATTGACTTACTTTACGAGGGACCGAATTGAATAATGAAGGAATTATATGAAATGTTGCTTGATTTGCAGAACAGACAAAGAACATCACCTACAGCTCCACATTACTACATAATTCTTGTCACATTTGCTTGAACTCTATAGATTGTGGTTCAGGTACAGAGATCTACTCCTAGGTTAGTTTTTTATACTGAAGGGGAAAGACAGCACTGAATCTCTGGGGACATCTAGTTTCTACATTAGCACAATGCCAATGATACTTGCCTTTGCGGTGGAATGAGGTGGGGAGTCTCTCAAGGAAGAGAGTGAAATGGAACAGGCATAAATTTAGCAATGGGTCTGCTCAAGTTGTAATTTCCACTTCATGAATTAATGTTGGTCCAAGAATAGTTCTTGTCCAAGAGAACTACATTTTATCAACACAGAACGTGGAATTATTAATATGTATCAAAATACAGAGGCATCAAAGTGTAACTGCTAAATACAGAGAACAGAAAAGGCATAAGGAACATAGTACCACATTTTAAGGAGTAGATATTTAAATGATTAGAAAAAGTCAACATAGGGAAACTGACATTGTACGATATAGAGAACTTACTTCCATTAATGATCGAGAGCTCCTGAAATATATTGTAAGTGTAACTGTCATAGTTGTCAATTAGCAGTGTGCGCACAAATTCTAACTTCGGAACTGGCTCTTGTAAAAACTCTTTTCTTGTACCCAATGCATCCAAATGTCCAGGCACCAAATGACTTGAAATTAATACCTTCCTTTCCTTACGATTATATTTTTGGAGTGCATCTATCATATGTGAGTCACCAATCCTCTCAAAAGGTTCAGGTGCTAAAATAAAATGTTTTCTACTTTTCTGATTTTGGCAGCAAGAAGAGGCAATCATAAATGATGATGATGAACACATGGCAGAATTCATATATGCTTGTAGAACAAAACCACAGGTTCACCAATAAATTCCCTGCAAAATATAAAATGTGGCAGCGATCACTTCACAAGTAATAATTAAACAGTGTTTGAAAGGGTTTGTGATTGAGCCACGTTCAAATTTCACATTTTGCCTGGCAGCATAAACAAAAGACAGACAATCTAGGAAAAGAGACTCAACATTGTGATTAGAATATTTAGCAAAGAAGTGTTTCTTCTTTTTTCTCCCCTTTGTCTCTTAAAAATTCTCCGAAAACAGTCATTCTACCTATATGAGGTAGTGGTAAGGTCTACATACATTCTACCCTCCCAGACCCCACTTGTGGGATTCCAGGAGGTATATTGTTGTTGTTTGTCTCTTAAAAATACATATCCCAATTCCCCCTAAAGGCAAACTGCCAAAATACTCATTCATTTTGCTATAGCAAGTAGAGCAAAATTAATGAAAAGGCAAGATATTGCACAGACCCATGTCAAGTCATGTCCAAAATGGGGAAGATATACTTGAAACATGTCTCAACAGTAAATAAAACATAAAACAACAAACTCCATTTTCATTCGAAGGATAATAGGTCAATAACAATTTCTAAATATTAAGACTAACTACAATTTAAATGACGCCATCTAAGGACAGCACAGTCATAAAGTTATTCTTTTTTATGCGGTGTGGAATAAGTAACAAGCAGACAAAACGAAAAAAACATGTTAACTAGCTGTTTCAAAATTCAGTAATTGATTCAAACATCGAACGAACTATATTTTAGCTCCAAAGGAAAAAAGCAATACATACAATAATGTTTTCACAAATAGGCATCAAACCAAGAAGCAGATCTCAGTCAGAAACGCAATGGGGTTAACAGATCCGAAAACGTTTGGTGGGAAATTATACCTCCGGTTGGCTGCAGAAATCTATTGGTTCCGGGTTGGTGGAGGTGGTGGGGTTGAGCAAAGGATATTGGGGTGTGTGCCACCACAAAATTTCAAAGGCTGTGCACACCCAATTCCCACTCCCTCTACCCTTTCTTTCGATGGTTATTCTTGTTAATCCATCCGTGCCCACTATTAATTTTCTATATTTTTAAAAAATTATAAATAAAAAATAATTTTATAAATTATCCTTTACATATAATATAATAAAAAATAATTATAATTAATAATAATAATAAATTAAATATAAAATTATTTCTTGATTTCATAAATTAGATATGAATAACTATTATTGGATAGAAAAAATAGTATGTACATTGTATAGTTGTTAGACACTCAATTTTGGTCCTCTACAATACTAATTAGTCACTGAAATAATTAATTTTTATAAAATTCAAATATTTTCAAGTTATTTTTAGGAGATTTTGGTCATTTTTTGTAATTTTCTAATAATACTAGATTTTGGTGTCCGCGCTAGCACGAGCCCAAATTTTGCATCTTAATTTATATGATATAGATAAAATTTAGAAAGTCAATTAAATTTTAACATGATTTTCAATATTTTAAATTATTAATCATTGTGAACTATAATGCTTTTTACATAATTTTTAAATAAAATATGTTATGCCTCTTGTCTCAATTTATGTGGCAATGATAAAATTTTAAAACTCAAACTTTTACATAATTTTTTAATTAAATAATATATGTTATTTCTTTTGTCCTCTTTTATGTGATGCTGATAGATTAATTTTAATAATCAATTAAATTTAGTATTTGTCTTTAAAAAATTTGAAGTTGCCAAATATCTTAATTTATAGTATTTTTTATACTTATCTAGATTAATGGTAATTTTTATGTAGTTTTTTAATTAAATAATACATGTTATTTCTTTCATCCTTTTTTATGTGACGTCAATAGATTAATTTCAATAATCAATTAAACTTTTTATTTATTTTTAAAAAATTTTAAAATCAAGCGACTGAAGCAAACGCGTTAATAGGCAGCCGCATGCTTAAACAAGTAGCTGAAGCAGGTATGTCATTCTGCAGCTGCCTACTTCAATTGCTTCTTAGCCGCTTATTAAATAGTAGAAAAATACACATATGTATATAAAATTACTAGCTGTGAAGAGTTCGTACAATGCACAAGCCCTGTAGTTATTCATAAATAGTTTTTTAATGATCTAACTAAACGCTATTAAATTTTTTATTAACTGTAAAATTAATATCCAATAATTATTATTTTTATTAACTATATTTTAAAAATTTAAGATTAAGTCATTTTAAATTCTCATATATATATTTGTAGTACTTTCTTTTTGACGCAAATATAATCACATAGTTATTTTATTTTATTTATCCAATTTAAAGAGAAATTTGTTTTATCCTAATATTGCTTAACTTAAAATAACTGGTTCGGGTGATATTGAAATCATAGTTGAAGCAATTGAAAAAATTATTTATTAGAGGTAATATTGTAAAATCATAGTTGAAGTAAGCAATTGCCTTAAAAAAATTAAATTAAAAAGTCGAGGAAATATTTTTATAATAGTTGAAGCAGACACGTCGAACAATAGTTGTCTGTTTAAGCAGGTAGCTTAAGTAGACATGACGTCCAACAGTTATCTACTTCAGCTACTTCTGTAGCCTCTTATATATACTAGCGGAGTAAGGCGCGTGGCAGCACGAGCCCAACGCTAAAATAAATTGAGAAATAATTTGATATTGATTATCAAAATGAGCCAAATGTAATTCAATTAAAATGAATTAGTAAATTATAAGGGAATATATATAAGAACATGATATATTAATATAGATTTTATTTACATAATCATTTGAAGCCAAGTTTCATATACATGTACAATTTTTTATTTATAAAAGCCAAAACGAGGATGCGCAACATTGTAGAGTGGCCAAAGCATTGTTCACATCCATGTCAGTGAAACCTGTTATCAAACCTGTTATTGAAGATAAGTGTACTATTCTTACTGTTGAGAATATAACTAAAAATTATATCAAGTATTTCAATGTATTGATATAAATAATCTAGATAAAAATTGGCATTGCATTGGATTGTAGACACGTATCCATCAAATAAAATCTTGAGGTAGACATCTACCAATTAGACGGAGGACTTTTATGTCATTGCACTTCTATTTTTTATTTTTTTTAAAGATTTACATATTCAAAGATTTTGGGTTTCTGCTGAAAGATGTTTATGAAAACTGTAGATTTTTTAAAAAATTTTTTGCTAAAAAAAATAATTTACAAAACAAGAATATTATTTGGGGATGAATCTATCGATGTTGCTTCATTTTGTATGATTTTGGCAGAATAATATATGACGTTTGTATATTGTTTATCTTTTATTTTTTTGACTGCATCTACTCAACAATTTCATCCAACAGTTTAAAATATCAAGCGTGACTTTTTAGTTAACTATTGAACATAATTTCAATTTTTGAAATTGTGATTCTAAAATTTGATTTATTTTACGATCTACACAATATCCTTGAGTAATATGATGGAATTAGCATGTCAAATCTATGAATTTAGTATCTGAGTTATGTGTTTTGTTGAGGTATATACAAATTTGGATTTATGATTTTTTTTTTAAAAAAAAATTAATGTATTTTAGAATTTACAGAATATCCTTGAGTAATATGGTGGAATTAGCATGTTAAATCTATGGATTTAGCATCGGGATTGTGTTTTTTTTTTGATGTATTTACAAATTTAGATTTATGATTAACACCTCATATTTTCCCTTGTAGCTCCATTCATGTGCACATAATATAATGCAGTCACATATAAATAAATATTTTTTTTATAACATAGAAAAATTATTAAATTGCCCCTAAGAATAAATGGGATCATAGGCAAATTGCTAAATTGCCCCTGGGAATTAATGAGGGCACGTAGCAAATTATCAATCTGCATTCAACAACAATGAAATTGCCATCAAGCTAACATGTTGAAGCCAACTCTTCTAAATAGTAGAAAATATAAATTATTTCTTACAAATATTCAAAATTGCCTCAAAAAGATTTTGTTTTTAATTACATATTTCATTTATTAATTTAATTTAATTATAGTTTATATTTTTGAGATAATTAATTTATAATTAAGTTAATAATTTTATTTTTTTAAATAAAGAAACTCATTAATTAATTTGCATTAATTTGTCTTGTTTAAATTTTAGCCGAAATTCAGCAGTTGAACCTATTCGATTAAATTTTTAACTTGCTTGCTTAAATTTACAATTCATATCTGCCCATTTCTTAAAGTCTCAAATCTATCTATATTTATATTATACTAGTCTTGTTGTACGCACTTTGAGTTATCAAAGCATGTATCTTATCTAGTAACAAATATTACACAAAAAAATTAAATTTAATTACAAACTTATGAAAAGATAATTAATTCACTACAAAAATAATTTTGATAAATTGTTTATTTATAAAGGTCCTATATATCATGGTAAATTTGAATTTACTTTAGTATTTGTGGAGTATTTTCTTGATTCAAATAAGGAAGAAGTAGAAGTCTATTAAATAAAAAAGATTTAAGAGTCTTTCTATGGCTAGACAACCTTATTTTTATTATTTATTTTCATATATAAAAGTCAATTTTACAAATAAAATTAAATAAAAAATTAAAGAAAAATAGTGAAAATATGATTTTGTCTAAAGAGGAATTTTCTAGTGAAGGGCAAAAAGTTAACAACATTTCTAAGGGTCTTCGTGCTTTTGATATAGCAAAAACTACACATAGAAAAATCAATTTAGAATTTTCTGGCAAGACATATATATATATAACTTTTACTAAAGTGAATATATTTTTTCTAGTAAACATTAAATTCTAAATAAAATGGATCTCTGAAATCAAAAAGAGAAAAAAGTTAGAGTCGAAGTAATAATTTTCAATTGATAATAAATTCTTTTATCAAATTAAAATAAAACCTTACGATTATAAAAGAAATTTTGTGACAAAAATTTTCTGAAAATATCAAAAAAATCATCCGATATAGACAAAAATAAGGAAGCACACTCCAACTTCTTTCAAGTTTTGATGGCTTTTTGCCATAAATCTTATCCTATAATGAAATTCTCTTTTACAGATTGGACCAATTTGTCCCGAACTTCAGTTGGTACACATATGCAAGTAGAAATAAAAATGATATCAATTATTAACACCAAACACCATGATAATGACAATGAACCAAATAAACGATTATAAAATTAGAAAATGTGTTTAACAGAAATTTCAAGTAAATAAACAAAAAAATAGAATTAGATTAAATCACAATTAATATGAAAACTTGAATGAAAGTACATGAAAAGAAATTCACAATAATATAATTGATATATATAAAAATAAGTAGAAGGATACATGAAAATTTGTCAAGCAAATTTATCAATTATGATATATTAATTCGTGAATACTGCAAAGAATAAAGACAAAAAAAAAAAATCTAAACCTAAATCAAACAAACAAAAAAAAACACGTAAGAAAGACTTTCAGACAAGAAATAAGTTTTCCCTAGAAATCTTATCTAAAAAACTAAGGAGTTACATTTATACATAAAATAGAAGTTCTTTTTTTACCCATATATTATAGGACTCCTGAATTATTAATTTTTTTTAATATTTAATGTTCATGTATAATTAAAATTTTATTTGTAGAAAATTGGTGAAAAGACAACTTTGTATAAAGAGAAACTTTTTAATGAAGGGTAAAAAATTCAAACAACATTATTAAAAACTTTCATACTTTTAATATGAAAAGGAATAGATACGCATTCCCACCTTAAGAAAGACAATTTGAAGAGATTCTTATGGTGAAAAGGAATGGATACGTTTCTTACCCTAAGAAAGACAATTGAAAGAGATCCTTATGGTGAAAAGGAATGAATCGCATTCCCACCCTAAGAAAGACAATTTGAAAAGATTCTTATGGTGAAAAAGAATCGATATGCATTCCCACCTAAGAAAGACAATTTGTAGACATTCTTATGGTGAGAAGGAATGGATATGCATTCCCACCTTAACACAATATGAAGACGTTCTTAGAGTGAAAAGGAATGGATACGCATTCCCACCTTAAGAATAAAAATTTAAAAGATATTCTTAAGGTGAAAAGGAATCGATATGCATTCCCATCTTAAGAATAATAAGTTGAAAATGTTCTTAGGATGGAAAGGAATGGATACACATTTTCACCCCAAGAATGACAATTTGAAGACTTCAATTTTCAGGCTCGACGATTTGCAGGCATGATGAAGCTAAAACTTTAATTTGAAGACTTCAACTTGCAAAATTTGGAGATTTTCTTGAAGTTCGTACACTTTAATATTTTTGAAGAACCATTATGGATGTTAAACTTCAATTTGAAGACTGAGAGGATTTGAAGGCTTCAACTTATGGACCTGGTTAATTTGAACTTCAACTTTCATGCTTGAATAATTTTGAAGGCTTTAATTTGCATATTCGGAGAATTTAAAGACTTTAAAATGTATATTTAGAATATTTGAAGACTTCAAGTTACTTGTTTGATTGAGTTAAGACCCTAACTTGTGAATTTGTAGAATCTCAAGTCTTTAGCTTGCAGACATAGTTAATTCAGATTTGAAGATTTTGAAGACTTCATCTTGTAACCTTGATTGATTTGCGACTCTATCTTGTGAATTTGAAGGTCATAACTTGCAATCTTAGTTGATTTGAGATTCCATCTTGGAAATTTGAAGAATCCAACTCATAAATTTGGTTGATTTGAGATTCTATTTTGTAGCTTTGAAGAATTTGAAAACTTCAACTTTCATATTTTGGAGGATTTGAAGACTTTAACTCATAGACTTAGATGATTTGAAGGCTTCAAATACTGTGCTCGGAGGATTTGAAGGCTTCATTTTGCATACTTGGAAGATTTGAAGGTTTTACCTTGCGCTTGTAGGATTTGAAGACTTCAACTTGCAGACATAGAGGATTTGAAGGCTTCACCCACGTACTTGGAGGATTTGAAAGCTTCAACTCACGTACTTAGAGGATTTAAAGGCTTCAGCTCACTACTTGGAGGATTTGAGGGCTTTATCTAGTATACTTGAAAGATTTGAAGACTTCAACTATCATGCTTTGGAAGATTTGAAGACTTCAAGTATACTGTTGAAAGAGCTCATATTTCATAGAGGTTTTCACCCATCAAGTCACCACTATTTGGTATAAGTCTGAAGATTGATGAAAGGTACTTACAACTTTAACTCTCATTTAAGAGATCAAGTGGGGACATGTAATTTTTTGACACTCATGCAGCTAAACTTAGAACACAATTCTAAATGCCTACAAACATCAATGAAGAGGATCAAGTAACAATGTAGTTCTGAAAGGGTGAGTGATTTCTTTTGGGTGTACTATACATAGTTTATACTCTTGTGAGCCAGGAGTAACATGTAGTTTATGCTCGTACATTAAGTAGTGTAATATCACTTCAAGGGTAGTACATTTTGAGGAATTTTGCATTTATGAGACCAATCCTTATGTCATCTGTATCAGCAAATTTGTAGGTGCCATTTAAATATGCTTCTTTTACTATATATGGTCCATCCCACTTTAAGGTGAATTTGCCCCTAGACTTATATGAAGTGATAATGGGTCTTTTTACTACAAGGACTTGATCTCTAACTTGAAATCATCTCAAACGAACCTTTTTATTAAAAGCATGAGATAGACGGACTTGGTAACATTCAAGATTTTTTTGAGCTTCAAGCTTCTTTTCATCAAGTGCTTCTAACTTGGCGAGACGTAGTCACACATTTTCTTATTCAGTAAGTCCCTCTTAAATAGCAAGTTTCAAGGAAGGTATTTGACGCTCAAGTGCAAGACTACTTCAACTCCAAAAGTAAGTAAATATAGGGTTACTTAAGTTGGTGTACGATATGTTATCCTATATACCCACAAGACTTCTTAAATTCTTTCATGCCAATCTCATTTGAACTTAGAGACTACTTTCTTTAGAAGATTACATAGAGCCTTAATGAATGTCTTGGCTAGACCATTGGCAGAAGCATGATACATAGAAGATTTATGCTACTTGAAGCCAAATATATCACAAATCTTGTTCATCAATTTGTTGTCACATGGCTTGCCATTGTCAATTATTATGTATCGAGGAATGCAAAATCGATATATTATATTCACTCAGATGAAATTTGCAACATTTTCCTTCTTCACTTTTTTGAGAGCAACAACTTCGGCCCATTTTGAGAAGTAATCCATTACAACCAAGATATATAGGTGTCTTCTAGAAGATTTCGATAGTGGCCCAATAACATCTAATCCCCAAGCATCGAATAGTCAATATGTGATAGTTGGGTGTAAAACTTTAGGAGGTTGATGTACAAAATTTGCATGGAATTGACAAGCCTTTCACCTTTGAGCATAGTCTAAGAAATCTTTTACCATGGTTGGCCAATTAATACCCTATTCTTTTTATGTGAAAGTGGAGCTTTAGACCAGATTGATTTATCCATATACTCTCCAATGTGCTTCTTGTAGAGCTTGGATTGCTTCTTCTTCTCATAGACATCGAAGGAGTACTTCCTTAAATGATATTCTATATAGTATGTCTTTATAGTATAAGAAATGAGGTGCACGATGGTGAATGTCAGTCCTTCTTCTTGCATCTTCTGAAAGTATCTCGTAACATAAGTAGTCGATAATAGCTTATCACCAATCCCCTTTTGTTGGCTTCAAAAACTGTGACAACATTCTCAAGCTTATTCTCCATATATTCATCTTTATCAGATGGTGATACTTCCCATTTTGGCAAATAGTAACTTGCGTTTGATTAGAAAGAGTCGGAGTTGAAGTTAGCGCATCTAAGGCATGAGTTGTTTTATTTTCCTTTTTTGGCATATGTTGGAGGGTTATATCTTATCACGACTTGATTTGGTCATGGTGGCGCCTGTTAAATCTCACCTATAGGGCAAACAACCCGAGCCACGCTATCCTAAATCATTAATATAACAGTAGTAGCAATATATATACACACAACTTAGCACAACCTCCTCGGGACTTGGAAGTCATCTACACAGAGCTACTATAAACACAAGAACACACCCATTTATACATAATAACAATATACATAATCTGTAATACTTCTACAAATATAAGCTATACACTATATAGGCCAATATCTAGATACAAAAGATGGCCATCAAAAAGGAAAGAGATAGTAGAGCATTTAGAGATGTTGATGCTCACAAATGTCTTTTAAAATGCTCACGAAACCCAATTCAGTGATTGTGGCTAGTACATGGACCTATACCATGGGAAGGTGCAGATATGTTGAGGTGAGTACCGATAACAGGAACCCAATAAGCCTCATCGGCCAAGTGAATGAGATAAAATAAACATAGAGAATGGCCAAATATAGAAACTATAGTAATGCTAACAATTCTAAACCCAAGTTAAAAAAATAAGTATATCTGGTGAATGACAGAGCCCCAATTGGATAACTTGTATAGTGTGCAATGATACTGATTGACAAACTCAAATGTCCAGTATTAACTATGTCTGTGGCATTCAGACACCCAATGGTGCAGAGCTAGACGAATCAACGTAGTGGGAACAAAAGGGACCAGCTGAGTTGGATCAACTGTGTACCACACAACCAATCGATGAAACCTAGATGGAACCATATCACAACTGTCACAAGATTAGGGTACAATGTTGTACTTGGGTGTGAAGCCCTAATATCTATGTTTGTACACTGATTGGGACCTCATAAGCCTAAAAGGTACATCCACGCACATCCTAACTAGCTAAATCACTGCGGAACCCAACTCTCAATATCATATAGTCAAGGGGTCAGACTGTATGTGGGTGTAAGACCCTAATGTCATGCTTGTGCGCCTTCTGAGTCCCCATAAACCCGAGGGTATACCCATGCACAATCATAGTATGTTCAGGTGTATGGGTCGAAGAATCAGTATCACTAGGCCCTTGAACCCTAATAGTCAAAAGGGGGCTTGGACCTCTAGTCCTCCTGACTTGCCCTCTGGTTGGGAAGTCAACCATGGCCAGATGGTCCAACAATCAGTTAGGTATATGACCCAAGAATAATCAATTGGTACTCGTACATCAATTGGGTCATGACCCAAGAACAATCAACTGGTGCTCGGATATAAACTGGGTCTATGACTAAAGAACAATCAACTGGTGCTTGGACCTCACAGTCGGTATCCGTGACTCAGCCTCTCAGATGTAGCCACCAGGACTTGGACCAGGGGAGCATTACCTAGGTCATGGACTCTCAAATGTGGACACCAGAGCTCGAAGCATGAGGTACATCATCCAGAACTCGAGGCATAGAAATAGTCATCCACTCACTAGTCTATCTAAAGATCCAGCAACATCGTATCTCAAGGAAGAGTCATAAAGCCCAACAAAGCATAACTGTCATCTCTCTTAGACTATAACAGGTAATACAATGTCAGGTAAGGAAAATAAGTGCACAATGACTAACAATTATTTACAGAAGTATATATGGCATAAACCAAGGTAGAGTCATGCCCAACCAAGGCCATGTATTACCACAACCTCATCAAACACAAGTACGTAGAGTAAACATGGACAATTATAGGTATATCATTAGTATCCAGAACAACCAAGCCCAACATAGTCATATGTATACCAGAATCAGTCCACAGTATAACATATAACTAGCAAAAGGCCTCACAGCCAGCATACACCAGTGCATTAGGCTCCACATTTATATAGATAAGAGTTAAGCCAGATACTTACCTGTTGTAGGACATTAGCCCATACCCAACCTTTACTAGGCCTTTTCATAGTTCAACAGTGTTAAAACTCAGCTAATATTATAGTTAGTGCTAAGACAATTATCCATAGGGAGATCACCACTCCACATCATCATATGCTACACATATGAAGCACAACCAACCATATATAATACCCTTACAATAAATTAGCCTTTCAACTACTACATAATATCAGTTCAGACTACTCCCATAGGTAAACGAGGGTCAAGATAAGTATCTATGCCAATCATATGGCATAAGTTACATTTAACCCCCAATAAGTTAACTCGCAGCTTATCAGTGCTAACACCATCTAGTACCATATATATAACTACTATAGAGCCCAAATAATGACCACTATCTTAACTGATCAAGTATAGCCTTTAATATAATGTAATCAAAATATGTAGGTCACGAATAATTAGAATCACGCCGATAGGATATAAGTTTCTGTGTTAGAGAGCCTAGCAAGTCAAATCAATATTTAAACAGCCAAATATATGTACACAAGTAACATCAATGCTTAACTCACCTATGCCATGCTCTAACTCACTGTTACCTTTCTTATCAAAAGCATACAATAACTTTGATATTGTTAAAACTAGCTAATATAACATATGTAGATATTCTAGAGTCCAAAGAATAATCATAGTCTTAGCATCACATATATATACACTTTACTTAGGGAGCTCTAACAACAAATAGGCTCTAACAACATATTTCAACTCAATCAAAAGGTAAGGAAGACCTAGCCTACCTGGAAGGTGGTTCCTCATGCTCTAGGTCTCGAGCCTTCCCCTTCCTGATAGCCTCCAAACATTGCTCAACTATCAGAACATGAACCATAGGATCAACACAATCGATTTGGCTATAAAATCTTGAGAAATGATGAAACTATACCAATTGTGCCTAAAATGGGAAAAAATTAGGGCCCATGTCCAAAATCCCAAACAAACCCCCGTAAAATAATCCCCATGATACCTTGAGTCTATGCTAGAAATTGAGCCCAAAATGGATCCCAAAAGACATAGAAGAGATTACATTTCTCATCAAAAGACATTTTTTACAAAATTTTATCGGCTAGATTTTAGCATTATACAATTAAATTATGAGAATCCAAATATACCACAGTGTTCATCTTGTAAAATAAAATAACTTAGACCTAAATCGAGATATCATAATGTAAAGCTTTCATATATTTTTGGTATATAGTCAAGGAAAATCAAGGATTTTACCTCAAAATACATACTGAAACTAGAATGCAACACCTCCATGGCATTCTTTGTGAAAAATTGGACAATGTAGCCTTTTGAATTGCTAAAATCGAAGTTACACTGTGTAATTTATGTTTGGATGAAGTTGGAGCAAATGGCTGTCGATGACCAACCTTATATAGCTCGCCACTGCATGCCTATTGGCTTCCACGAACGTGCATTCCAGGAACGGATGTAGGGTTGGTATGTGCCAGACCTCCATTAATGTATTTGAGGTGCCACAAACACGTGCCTGTGGCATGCTGGACATGCGCGGATGTTCCATACCTTCCGTGAACGTGGAGGGTTGGCTTCCTACTGTTGGCATTGATGTGCTGTCAAAATACAACACATTTGACGCTTAAAACTTGAGATTTTATGTGTTCTCAATGCAATATTTATGGTTTTTATATGTTTTTGTGTTTTTTACAGGAAAAGTAGGTTGGCACAATTTTGGAAAAAGTTGCAGTTTTGCTGGTTTTTAAAGACATATGAGACCCTCTACGAGTCGTAGCTCAGTATACGAGTCATAGAGGTGGTCTCGTGGAGATTTCTAGTGTTAAAGCACAAACTAAAGTTCAGCCACATGAAACCTTGTTATGGGTCGTAGATCATTTTACGAGTCATATTGGAAGGTTTCGTAAAATTTCTAGTGTTTTTCAGTGTTGGACCAAGTGCTATAGATGTGGACTACGAGAGGATAATACATGTCGTAGATCAGACTATGACTCATGAAGATGTTTCGTAGCAGTAAAGGCCAAGATTCAAGATCTGAACATGAAAACCCAAATACGACTCATGACCCTAGTTACGAATCGTAACTGCAAGTCGTAGGGTGCATCGACCATTTTTTCTAATTATTTTTGGGACTTGTTTATAAATACTATAAATAGTAAATATTAGGTTATTAAGCGTAGTTTTCATAGTTTTTAGATATATTGTAACAGAAGATAGAGTAGAGTTTAAGAAATTAGAGCATTTTTAGGGTTTTAGTTTTGGAGACTAAATTTTGGCGAGGAGATTCACTTGTAGATTCAAGTCATCTTTCAATCTTGTGATTCTTAATACAAATTGGGTTTCTTGTTCTTAAATCTTTTTGGGTAAGTGATTAACTATGTCTTCTCTATTCATAGTTTCTTTATTTTCCCAAAATATGAGTAGCTAAACTCACAACTTGGGATTGTGGGAACCATGAGAATATAACTTAAAAAACCCGGTTATTTGCAATTATTAGAATGGGTATTTGCATGTATTAAACAAATCTCTTCATTTTGAATGTTTTCTAGTGGTGGCCAACATTAGTACTCACCTAGTGTTACCTTCCCGATCCAGGTGGTAATGAATAGGAAAAGAGATTGACTAACATGATTCGATGATTTGTTCTCGTCTAATCAACCAAACTAGACCAAAGGGAGGTTGACTAGTACTATGGGTAATAGTTAGTTTAGTACATTATGGAGATGGGCCAAGTCCTATAGTGAAATTCGACCTTCACCTTTGTCCAAAGGGTTGGAAGAACCTAAATTACTGTCCTGCATGCGATATTCTAGTTGAGAATTGTGATATCTAGGGATGTTGAGTTAGTGAATCATGGGGAACATAATACCCAAGTCGCTCTCCATTATTGATTGTCTTATATTTTAGTTAGTTTAGTTTAATTTCTTATCAACCATTACAACTCCCCCTCCTTCTGGGAATTGGGTTAGTTAATATTTGAATTATTTATTAGTGAACCAATTTGTAAAGTCCCATCTTCCCTGTGGAATTCGACTCTAACCTTGTTTAGGTTTATTACTTTGACGTTCACTTTAACTTCAAAAGAGAGGTGTATCTTGAGCGTGATTAGGCACTACAATTTCTAAAACTTGTACAAGCCATTTCTATTCTGTTTGATGTTTGTTTTACGTAAATAAATAGTGCAACCACATGTATTTTAACAATCAAAATTCAATGGAGTGGTCAGAATTCCTGATGGAGCATCCTACGACAAAAAGAGGGTCTCTCTTCTTTCTAGCTAAATTTACCTAAAAGAACTGAGGGGTCCAAAATGTACCCAAGAAGCCCCCGCCATCCGACAAAATTCATTTTGGGCCATATTCGACATTCCAGAGTTGACCACACTATCAGATTCTCATTTTGAGCACGTTTAGCTAGGTTTTTATAGAAACTTACTTTTTATATTTCGATTAAACTAATTTTATAATTTTTGACTTAAAACTACACTGGGACCCTCAAACCTCAGACCAACCATGCTCGTAGCCTAACTTAGCCATTCTGGAATCGATAAAACCTTCATAATCTCATTTTGAGGTTGTTAGTTGGGACTTTACTAGAAACTCATTTTTATAATTATAATATCCCGTTAACTCAAAAATCCATCTAAATCACTACCAACTCTACCAATAACCATCCCAATAGTCCCAACAAGCCACAAATCGACCAAAGTTGCCACACACATGCTCAAATTAACAAAATACCTGCAGAAATATAGAAATGACCTAGAGGGCCAGTACACATCCTCAACTTTTGAGCATAATAGTGATATATGTGTAGTTCAAGTTTTTGACCTCATAAGTTCCTAAGAGTTATTTAATCACTAATTAAGAGTTACTAAAGACCTGCAACTATAATTTCTTCACGTCAACAATCATTTTGACTCCAAGTATTAATGTTTGATATTCTGCGATATTATTGGAGCAATGTTGTTTCAACATAAAGGAGAATGGTGTAACTTCTCCTTGTGAAGTGATAGACACAATGCCAGCTCTCGTTCTGCCATGATGTGCATCCCCATCAAAGTATAACTTCTAAGGAGGTTATATTTGGATGACCATTGCATATTTATTAGGAATCTCATCATTTAACACCCAATCATCTAGTATTAGATGGTCTGCCAAGTCTGCTAATGCTTGTCCTTTCATAGTTTTTTATGGGACATACACGATCTCAAATTGTTGCAATTAAAGTACCACCTTGTTAATTAATCACTGTGTACCACTTTTGACATGACAAACTTGATAGGATTTGCTTTGGAAATGAGATGGATGATGTGAGCTTGAAAATAATGCATTATATTTTGAATTGAGAAGATTAGAGCCAAGCATAACTTTTCAATTGGCAAATAATTCAGTTCATCTGGTATCACCATTTGTAACATGTCAATTTTTTTAAAGCTTAGACCAAGTCATCCTTCATATGATATAGGATTTTAATTGAGGATTCTTAATTAAGCATAGATGTTAAAGTCAATTTCTTAGTATGGGAATAGAATTGGAGCTGATGTGAGGTCATAGTTCTAATGTATGATTTTATAAAAATTTGGTAAACCAATGACTTTTAAGTTGTATATACATGCTAGGATCAATTTCTTTGTACTTAAAGTATATTAGGTGTGATTTAGAGTTATAAGGGATCTTTTACATCAAGCCAAGTTCAAAGAATTTCTAGCAACTAAGTTTTCGTATGAATCGATAGAAGAATCAAATTCAAATGACCATGTATCCTAACCTATAATGAGTTGGATAACCCATAATACATCAAATCAAAGATATTTGAATTAGCTTTTCAATGCATCTAATTTTGCATTAATCGAAGTTGAAAGTAGAAAGTTATGACCATTTTAGTGGAGAGGTGCAGTGCTGTCCGAAAGTTTGCGCCTGGAGCGCGTCGTGGACCCTCACTGGATGAGTTAATGACATTTTTTATTTATGATTCGAGAGTATTTTTATCTTAAAACCTTTGGGGGTCTATTCATGATCCCCAAAACGTATAAAACATCAGTTTTCATGATCAAAACCCTCTCCCTTCTCTCCTAAACATAAACGCTCAAGAATCATCAAGAAAA
>JAOTQJ010000083.1:11974555-12008850 GCA_025642045.1 Solanum sejunctum
AACTTATTCATCCTAGATCTAGGATCGACCACCAAATGAGGAGCATACTTTGAAAGTTGATTAAACTTGAGGGCATATTCCCTCACAATTATAGAATCTTGATTTAAATTCATAAACTCATCAACTTACCTTCCCTAAGCTCAAGAGGGAAGAATTAATTAGGAAAAACCAATTTGAACTCCTACCAAAGCACCATATTACCGATTCCCTTCTCCCCTTTCCATTGATCGCACCATATTTGGGCTACCCCTTTAAGTTGGTACGCCATCAAATCTGCTTTTTCATTCGGCCTAGCACCCATGATAGTCAATATCTTATGGATCTTCATTCACCTTTGACCTATAGAACACTGGAGGATTCATCCTCATGAAGTCCCTTACCCTAGATCTCGGGGTAATAGCATGAGGGGCTTGGGCCCCTTGGTTGACTTGATTGGCCACAACTTGGACAAGCATAGTGAGAGCATCCCAGAGCTCACCATTGGTAAGTTGCTCCTTGGGAGTTTGGGCCCTTCTTCCTCGAGTGTTAGGCATGATCTAGGGAACAATCGTTAGGGGCAAAAAAACTTACCACAACTTTATAACATGACTTAGAACATGGAGAAGGGAAATATTTCCTAAAACACCTCATAGCCTCCTATTCATAGTCATGGTGCGCTTCATAACCATAAATAGGACTCTAATCAATGCAGTATGTTGGACTCCGAGGATCTAAACAACCTAGTGCTCTTATACCAAGTTTTTCACAACTCAAGCCTAGGGCATAGATGTAACACGACGAATAGGGAACCCAAAGGGACCCCAAACAAGCCTCTTAACTTATCATTACACATCATTGGTCGTGGAAGCATATAAAAGGCATTTAAGTAAGAATAGGGGCTAAAGGGAAAGCTTGCATAACATCATAATCAAGAGACAAAGAGTCGATGCTCATATCATAAAACATAGCATGTCCAACAAATACCTCTATTACATAGATAAGAGTGGGGGTCAAGACAAAGTAATCGGACTCATTCTCATAGTCAAAATAGAACATAAAGAAGAATGTCTCAATACATAATAAGAGAAACATAGATAAACGTCCCAGAATGAAGGACTCACCAGCTAGCTTGAGTAGTACCGAACTAGCCATGTGTTGAGGAAGATAATCAACTTGGGCACCGATTCCTACATAGTGATATAATTTAGGCAAGAGTATGTGTCAGTACGTTTGAAAGTACAAAGTATGTAGGATGCAATGCAACAAGAAATAGGTATCATAGTCAAAATGCATAACAATAGGCAATAGACATCATATAACAATATAGCATGTATGACCATTGCTCAAGTAAAATATGCTTAAGTAACTCGTACTCATATAAGATATCATATGTGTAGAAGAGACCAAGCAAGATTTCAAAGTACAAACCCCTTGGTAGATTGATGATGATCTCACCCCATCATCCTGGTGCCAAAGTACAAACCCCTCACATATTGATGATAATCTCGCCCTATCACTCTGGTGGTGAAGTACAAGCCCCTTACATAGTTGATGAGTACAAATCCCCATCTTAGTTATCTGGGCTCTTAGTCCGACAGGGGTCGGGCATGGTCTAATGCAACACTCTATATAAAATATATCATATACACAAGCTCTTTCCATCATCATATAGTCATTCATATATCTCATGCTTTGGACCTTTAATTCCTCAAGAAACCACATCCAGACATTTTATCAAACACTTAGAGGGTGTGTAATGCTAGTGTAAAATCATGCAATTCAAGAGTAAAATTATGCTAGTAAAAAGCTTCAATAGATACTTGATAACACCCTCAAGAAATAAACATCAAAACCCTTCACCAATCCTTTCAATAGATCTTAGATTTATAGCTCAAAATGTGGTAAAACAGTCACAATTTCATATGCTGAAACATAGTGTGCATTGATTTCTATAATAATCAAGATCCATGAATAAATCACCTTTAAATCATGCAATTTGAAAGAAAAGGAAGCTTGGGCATCAGGGGTGAAAAGAACCCATGAAAGAAACACCCATATCTTAGCTTTAGAGAGACTCTTGGTGAAGATTGAAAATGGAGGCTTGAAACTTGAAGGAAACCCTTAGATCTGGGGGAGGTTTTGAGACTTGAATTTAGGAGTAAAAATATGTCTAAGTATTTTAGTGAGTAAAAGGGAATGTTTAGGATGATATGAGGGTGAAATATAGCTAAGTATAGGTAAAAATACATTTGGAAACACTTAAGTCTAAGACTTAAAAGTCTTGGACCGAAGTCAAAACTGACAGAATTTTAACACTAGCGCCAAGGGCGCGAAAAGCTCACAGGAATTTGACATTTGAAAAATTTAAATTGCTAATCGTTTGCTCTAAAATTGGGCTTAAACCCTTTTTCCCTAATTTTGAAACCCGGAACAAGAATATAATGTCAAATTTTTTATATCAAGTACGGATTTTGAGATATATAAAAATTATGATTTCGGGCACTTCTGAGGCACATTTTGGGGTCGTTTCACGAGGACAACTTATATGTTTTATGATATGTTCTAAAGACTCTCTTTCTTTATTGTATACTTTGACTATGAGGGTGAGTTCGGTTGCTTGTCTTGGGCCCCCGCTCTTATATATGTAGTAGAGATGTTGTTGGGCAAGTTATGTAATTATGCTATGAGTCTTGACTCTCTTTTTCTTGATTTTTATGATATGAAAGATGTCCCTAAGTCTCGGTTATATCTATTTACTATCTCTTGTTGTTATTTTACTTGCTTCCGCGATCAAGGATGTGTGTTTGATATGCGAAGGGACTTGTTTGGAGTCCCTTCAGGTTCCCCATTCGCCGGTCACGTCTAGGCCCTAGGCTTAGATTGTAATAATTTACATACTTTTCATGTACAATATCATCTAAACTCTACCGTAAGTACTGTTTAGAGTCATCCTAAATATATAAATCATAGAGTACTAAATTAATTATGTGTTTCATGACTCAAAAGTTTAAAATAATACTCAAATTTAAAGAAGCAAAAAGAAAACTAAAGAGAATGCATAATACCTATAGAAAACTTTGGTGAGTCATATTTTTGTTGATCCCTAAGAATAATATGGAATAATGAGCTTTTTAGGAGTATTAGGCTTGTTCTTTTTCTCCATGAAGTCAGAAAAGGATTTAAATCTCATACAAATTGAAAAAGAATAGTTAGTATAAAATTAAAGAATTAATATATCAGTCCAACAATGTAAATTAATGTCTCCTATGAATGAATTAGGAAAAAGAGTTATACTCATAATCAACTTTGTGGAAATTCTGAGCTGGCTATGTGTAGTGTTAATTTTAAAATAATTTCATCTCGCACAATTATATTCATCTTTCTTGTTTAATCAGCAAATATTTAAGGCTGCAAAAAATTATTAGCTGTGGACTATTTGTCGGAGAATTTCATAGTTAATATTTTGATAGTAAATAGTGTAACAAAAAATAAAAATAAGGATAGAAAAAGAAGATAAATTTGAAATAATATCGACTCTAAACTCCACCTAATCAAATTCTTTTTAAGAAATCTATGAAACTGTAATAAATATGCTACAATCAAAACTACATATAAATTACTTTATGTCCATTTTGAATTCTCAATTGATTTCAATACTGAAATAACAAAGTAAAATAAAATATGTATTTATTCAAAGATAAACTTATAAAACAATAGTGTAACATTACATAATTTGCAAAAAGAAATATAACAAAAAAGTACTTGAATGTAAAGAGTGTGCAATAGTTGATATTTATAATTGATGGTCATTACAATGACTAAGTTTAAAAAACATAGATACCATACATTTAATTTATAACTCATATATTTATATTTATATTAGATAGTAGCCCTGATTAACAAACAATTATAGTACTTAGCCGCAAATCCAACATCTAGATTTCCACAAATGAAAAACAATTGAATCGAAGATTTGTGTTGAGCCTTTTCTTGCTTGCCTTGGTGATGGATGAGCTGACGTGATCTATCCAGGAGAAGGTACCATGGTGTATGCTATTTGCAGATGACACAATACTGATTGATGAGACTCGGACTAAAGTTAATGATAGGTTGGAGGCGTGGAGACACGTCTTGGAGTCCAAAAGTTTCAAATTGAGCAGGATCAAAACTGAATATATAGAGTGCAAATTCAGTGATGAGAGGGATGAAGCAAACTTTGATGTGAGGCTTGCTACTTAACCTATCCCAAAGAGGAAAAACTTTAAGTATCTAGGGTCCATCATCCAGAATAGTAGCGATATCGACGATGATGTCACACATTGTATTGGGCAGCATGGACTAAATGGAGGCCTGCATCTGGAGTATTGTGTGATAAGAAGATACCAGCTAAACTCAAAGGTAAGTTTTACAGATTGGTGGTTAGACCATCCTTGCTATATGTAGTGGAGTGTTGGCCAATCAAAAACGTACATGTTCAGAAGATGCATGTCGCAGAGATGAAGATGTTGAGATGGATGTGTGGTCACACCAGGAGTGACAAGATTAGGAATAAGACCATTCGGGAGAAGCTTGAGGTGTCTCTGGTGGCTGATAAGATGAGGGAAGTGAGACTGTGATGGTTTGGACATGTGCAGAGAAGGAGTATCGATGCTCCTATTAGGAGGTGTGAGAGGTTGGTTCTAGGAGCTACACGGAGGGGTAGAGGTCGACCGAAGAAGTATTGGAGGGAGATGATCAGACATGATATGACGGAACTTGATCTCACTGAGGACATGACCCTAGATTGAAAGAAGTAGAGATCGCGAATTAGAGTAGTAGGCTAATTGATTTCTGTTCCCTTTCTTTTGCTCTTTGTCATATCTAGTTTATTCTACTTATGGATTTTTGAGACGAGGGTTCCCAAAAAACAACCTCTCTATTTTTATGAGGTAGTGGTAAGGTCAACCTACATCTATCCTCCCCAGACCCCACTTGTGGCATTCTATTGGATATGTTGTTGTTGTTGTTGTAAATTCCTATATTTCATGTTACAAACACGAGAAGTTCCAATGTCTTCGATGACAATTAAAATTTCATGATCTCTTGATTCAAGATATGAGAGATGATGTTCTGTATATAAATAAAATTTTTAATAATTCACTTAATCACATTTTAATTATCAAATGGATCTAGATCACCATTTATGGCAAATGTAAATTAAAGTACTTCCAGCAATATAATTCCTCCGGGATTGCCAACATCACTTTGCTTCAACACTTTTTGCAAGAAAATTGAGGCTCTTCTCTATTTTAAAGACTATTAAAGAAGATTCAACAAATTTGAGACACATCCACACGACATGTGTACATACATACTTGTTATAAATAATAAAATATGATAAAACTGAAATTGTAATGGAAGAAAACTGAAAGTAACCTATCGAGAGGCTTTTTCAGTATATTATAATTAAAATATTCAATTTGATATGATTATATTAAATTTTACTCTACGTAAATAATGTTACATTAAAAAAATCTAATGAAGAATAATTCAAAAATTTAAAAAACTAGAGTAGAAAAAACTATTACTTTGCTATTGTCTATAACAAATAATTTAAGAATAAAAAAAATACATACAAATTGATGCGAGAAAATCTTAGAACTCATACCATTTTTTTCTTACAATACCTAAAGATATATGAAAAAAATGTATTCAACAAAAACTAGTAATAACAAAGTTATAAAATAAAAGAAAAAGGATTATTTCTTACTATCAAAGGTATTGTGTGTAAGAAAGATTGCAAACTCACCGTTAGAAAATTAACACAAAAGAGAAGTACTAAACTTCCTTAACATATGTCATACAATAAAAGAAAAATTAGAGCAATTCATGACGCTTGAAGATTAATACCAGCATAAATTTCATGCAACACAGTTGATGCCAATAATAGAAATCCATCGTCATCCAAACCGAAGCCTAAATATTAGAAAAACGTAACACTTGGAAACTTTTGAAAGGGGAAAAAATTAGAGTCATATCCAAAGTATATTAATTAATATACTAAACCTTATGACATTAGTATTTATTATAACTACTAAATTTAGGATTTATATTATATGCAATATTTAATATTATTAAAATAAAATAAAATAAAATAATTGAAGAAAAAGGGTGCAAAAAAAGATTTTATCTAAATAAAAGTTTTTTAATGAAGGGCAAAAGTTCAAACAATATTTCTAAGTGCTTTCATGCTTTTAATATATTATACATTGATATAAATTTATTTATTTATTTAAATTTATTTTTTCATTTGCATAATTATGTTAATAATTTAATTTTTAAACTAAAGTAGCATCCATTATTGATAAGATTATAGTCTTTACGTTTTCTTTTCTTTGACATTATTAATATTTATATTATTAATATTTTTTATCAAATATGCCTTTTTTGATGTTCATCGAAATTTTGTACTTTTACTTTTTATGATTAATTTAATCAAAATATAAAAATTTGTAAAATATAAATAATATTTTATAATATTAATTAAAAATATATATTTACATTGGGATAAATTAACAAATGAAAGTAATTATTGGACAGGTCCTAACAATTACACCAATTCGAGTTAGGAGGTGCTATGCAAGCAGACGCTAAATAATTTAGATTGGACGCACACAACACTTTAACCAGAGCCACAAAAACTTAGAACCCTGAACCAATCGAAGGGCAGATAGAGTTCCCTTCCGTTCACTACACAGATGCTTGCTTCCTCTTCCATTTCCAGTTTTCCACTGCTTCAACTTTCTCATGAGTTCTAAGTAGAATTCTCTGGATTGAAGTACAAAATGCCATTTGCTGCAGCATTAGCAGCACCTTTGGCTCCCCTAATCTCTTCACGCGAAGTGTGGGCTTCTTCCGGCACAATAACGAAAAATAGCAATGCCCAAAGCCAGAAGTTGGAAATGAATGCTCTTGGGAACGTAAGAGAGGTGTTTATGAAGGACACAGACTCCATAAAGAAGGGAATTGGCAAGGGGCTGCAATGGGCTAACAAAACCTTTGGCATTCCCAAACTCACCAAGTCCTTTGATGATTTCATTTGGCTTCGTCAAGTTGAGGACCCGCGGGCCTCTTCAGAGGTTTCTGATGCTCCCTCCTGGCCTCGACCTCTTTACCCAGGTTCCTCCTTTTTTTTTTTTGTTGGATTACTTGGAATTTGGTTTCAACTGACATCATAATGTTGTGTAAATCTGTGCTATGTAATCCTTAGTATGTGTTTGATGTTATGCCTGTGGTTGTTTGCTGAAGTGCAGTAACATGGTACTTTATTTTTCTTCCATTTTCCCCCTTTTTAAAAAAACATTCTTGGGCTACGGTGGGGATTCCATGTGTTTAACCGGAAAATGGTATAGTTGAATTTGTCATGAGGTCAAAGATACACGGATTGATTTAACTCGTTAGTTTGTTTTCAAGATGGTAAATATGATATTAGATAACCTTATTAAGAAAGAAAATGTATTGAAATAAATGAAGGAAACAGTAATGCTCAGATACTTCTTGATTCAGCTTGCTTTTGGAGATAGCTTAGTGCATCAGATTTTGGAATCTGAAGTGTAAAGTACTCGTGTTCTTGAGCGCTCAGACTTGGTGAAGATTGAAGAATGTAAAATAACAGAAAACTTGGAGCCCAAGAATATCAATGTATTCCTTAGTATTGTCATTGAGAATAGGATCTTGGAACAGAGGGACTTTGTTTGGAAAGTCCATTTAGCTAGTGAAGATCCTTAAGAAGAGAGCGATTAGTATAGCTTGCATTCAGGAGACCAAGTCGGTAGGTTCTAAGGCACAAGACATAGATGGGTTCAAACTTTCATACTTAAGATACTTGGAGAACAAGAATGGTGTAGGCGTTCTAGTAGATGGAGACTTCAGGGAGTAGGTGGTAGATGTTCAGTGGGTTAATGATAGGTTGTTGGCGATCAGGCTAGTCGTTGAAGGCCTAACTTTGGACATCGTTAGTGCTTATGCCCCACATCTAGCGCTTAGATGAGAAGGTCAATAAACTTTTTTGGGAGGAATTGGATGTGGTTTTGAGTGGTATTTCGAACACTGAGAAGTTTTTCATTGGCGGAGATTTCAAAGGCCACATTGGGGCTACTTCTAGTGGTTTTCACGATGTGTATGAAGGCAAAAGATTTAGGGTTGGAAACAATAGTGGTTCATTGCTCTTGTATTTTGCTAGTGATTTTGAATTGTGATGCCTAACTCTTTGAAGAAGGATGATTACTTGATTGCCTTTCATAGTGCTGTGGATAAAACTCTAATAGATTACTTGCTTTTGACGAAAGGTGATAGAACCTGTTGTAAAGATTGTAAGGGTATTCCGAATGAAAATCTTACTGCAAAGATAGACTTTTGGTGATGGACTTAGATATTAAGAGAGGGAGGAGGAAGAAAAATCTATATGCTCGGCTTAAGACTAAATGAGGTGGTTTGACACGTGCCCTACCTTGTGTCATTGGGGAGAAGTTGATGGCAATGAGGGGCTTGGAGGGGTAGTGGAGATTCCAACAACATATGAATAAGACATCTAGTTGCATTACAAAAGTTGCCAGAGAGGATCTAGGGGTGTCAAAGGCTAACTTTGGTGGACGTCGAGGGGATTGGTGGTGAAATAAAGAAGTCTAAAGCAAAGAAGGCTACGTATGCAAAGTGGGGCGGATTGCATGATCAACGAAGAGAAGTGAGCAAGAGGAAATTTATAGGGCGACAAGGATGAGGGCTAAGTTAGCGGTTACAACAGCTAAGAGGGAAACTTTCAAAAGATTGTATAGTAAATTAGGGAATATGGGCGGAGATAAAAAATTGTACAGGCTTGCAAAGGCGAGAGAGAGGAAGGCTCGAGACATGGATCAAGTGAAGTGCAGCAAAAATGGAGAAGGTAAAGTGTTGGTGGAGGAGGCCCTCATTAAGCAAAGATGGAAAGCATACTTCCACAATCTATTGAATGAAACAGGGGACAAAGACATTATATTGGATGAGTTAGAACACTTGGAGAGACATTGGAATTTTGGGTACTGTAGGCATATTAAGGTTGAGGAGGTGAATTGTGCTATTAGTAAGATGAGCAAGGGAAAAATGATAAACCCAAATGAGATTCTGATAGAGTTTTGGAGGAGCATGGATCAAGTTTGTTTGAAGTGTTTGACTTGTTTGTTCAATGTCATTTTGAAGACTGCTAAGAACTTTCCAAAACAATTTAAGCAAATACTTTACGAGATTTTCATGCATTATCCATACTAGTAAAGCTCATATTATAAATTATTACCAACATTTGAATACAAAAACTTACTAGTTCATTCTTTATATAACCATCGCAAAATAAATAGTAATTTAGTACTGTTAGAATAGGAATAGGATTACATAGTCCTATTTAGAGTTGGAATAGGAATAATATTGTTTCCTAATTGGATTTGGATTAGGTTGTAGTGTCTAGAAATAGGGTCTTTATGTAGTAGTGACAATACACATGTTATAAACAATTCAATAATATTTTCCCCATATTTTTCACATGGTATTAGAGCATTGGTAAGGAAAAAAAAATTTCCGGTGGCTGTTCACTGATCCGGTGACTGTTTTGGTCACCTTCGTTTCTGTGGGTGTTGGGCAAAAACCAACACCACCACTAGGTTTGGAAAGCCTGGGCGACCACATCCCAACAAGAACCCATCGGAAAATCCTTCGCACGCGCCTTCACGTGCCGCCGGTAGTGAGTAATTCTCCGACGAGATCGACTCACGCGCTGGCGTGTGACAGGTCTCCAGTACGTTTTTTCAATTTTTCTTCTTCTGCTTGGTCGACGAGTCATTCCAACCAAACCCCAACCCTTTTTTGTCAGATTCAGTTGCCGGAATTAGGGTTCCGACATCTTGTTACTATTCCAAGCAATTTTTCGGCCATCTTTTCGATTTTTTTTCTTTTGGTGGGGTCGCCTAGTAATTCAGACCCAACCCGAATCATTTTTTTCGTTCTGATCGCCGGAATTAGGGCTTCGGCAATTTCCAGCATTTTTCGGCAATTCTTTTTGTGTTTCCAGCCCATTTTTTGAAACTTTCTTCTTTTCAAAAGATGCCTTTTGGGTGTGGTATGTTTGGCTTCAAAAGTCATTCTAGAAGATCTCGCTCTAAGTGTAGTTATTGTCACAAGTTTGGGCACACTCGGGACACTTGTTATACTTCGCATGGTCCACCACCCAGTTATGACCCTGTTGTCATAAAGGAATATAACAAAACCAATTTGGTGTTTTCATTTGTACTCTTCGTAGTGATAATGCATTAGAATACATGTTCTCTCAATTTCATCCTGCTGTTATAAAGGAATATAACAAAACCAGTTTGGTGTTTCCATTCGTACTCTTCGTAGTGATAATGCATTAGAATGCATGTCCTCTCAATTTCAGGAGTTTATGACTCACCAAGGAATTATTCACCAGACATTTTGTCCGTATACCCCTCAGCAGAATGGTGTAGCAGAACAAAAGAATAGGCATCTTATTGAAACTGCTTGCACTTTTCTCGTTGAATCCCATGTTCCGCTGCGTTTTTAGGGTGATGCCGTCCTTGCTTCTTGTTATTTAATTAATAGAATGCCCTTATCTTCTATTCAAAATCAGATTCCACATTCCATACTATTTCCTTTGTCACATCTCTATTCTATACCTCCTCGTGTCTTTGGGAGTACATGCTTTGTTCATAACTTAGCTCTAGGAGATAAATTAGTTCCTCGTGCTCTCAAATATGTCTTTCTTGGTTTCTCTCGAGTCCAAAAAGGGTATCGTTGTTATTCCCCTTACCTTAATCGATATCTTATGTCCATTGATGTCACATTCTTTGAATCTCAACCTTACTATACATCATCTGATCACCCTGATATCTCTGAGGTCCTACCTGTACCGACCTTTGAGGAATCTCCAATTGTAGTGCCACCTTTGCCACAACCCAATAAACCTCCACCTCTTTTGACTTACCATCGTCGTCCATGTCCAGCACCATTTCCAGATGATTCATGTCATGCGCCAGATGCTGCTCTTACTGCGGACTTGCCTGCTCCTAGCCAATCGAGTGCACTTAAAAAAAGGTATACGGTCCACTCGAAATGCTAGCCCACATTATACTTTCTTGAGTTATCATCGCCTCACATCATCCTACTATGCTTTTGCATCCTCTTTGTCCTCTATTTCCATTCGTAAGACTACAGATGAAGCACTTTCTCATTCGGGGTGGAGGCAGGCTATGATTGATGAGATGTCTGCTTTACATATGAGTGGTACTTGGGAACTTGTCCCCTTCCTGCAGGTAAATCCTCCGTTGATTGCCGTTGGGTTTATGCAGTAAAAGTTGGTCCTGACGATCAAATTGATCGACTTAAGGCTCGCCTTGTTGCCAAATGATATACTCAGATATTTGGATTAGATTTTACTGATACATTTGCTCTCATGGCTAAAATGGCATCTGTTTGTATTCTTCTATCTATGGCTACTATTCGTCATTGGCCTCTTCATCAGTTGGATGTTAAGAATGCTTTTCTACATGGTGATCTTGCGGAAGAAGTCTATATAGAGCAACCACCTGGCTTTGTTGCTCAGGGGGAGTCTGGTAGACTTGTATGTCGATTGCGCAAGTCACCTATGGTCTGAAATAGTCTCCTTGAGCCTGGTTTGGAAAGTTCAGCACAGTAAGTCAGGAGTTTGGCATGACTCGTAGTGAAGCTGATCACTCTGTATTTTATCGGCATTCTGTAGCAAATTTATGTATTTATTTGGTTGTTTAGGATATTGTTATCACTGCAGTGATGAAGATGGTATTACTAGTTTGAAGCAACATCTCTTTAAGCACTTCCAAACTAAAGACCTTGGCAGATTAAAGTATTTTCTAGGTATTGAGGTCACTCAGTCTGGATCAGGTATTGTTATTTCTCAATGCAAGTATGCCTTAGACATTCTTGAGGAGACAGGGATGATGGGATGTAGACCCATTGACACTCCTATGGATCCAAATGTTAAACCCCTTCCAGGATAGGGGGAGCCACTCAGTAACCCTGAAAGGTATAGACGACTAGTGGGAAAGTTAAATTATCTCACAATGACTAGACCTGACATTTCGTTCCCTGTGAGTGTTGTAAGTCAATTTATGACTTCCCCTTGTGATAGTCATTGGGATGCAGTTGTTCGTATTCTGCGATATATAAAGTCCTCGCCCGAAAAAGGACTATTCTTCGAAGATCGAGGACATGAGCATATCACCTGATATACAGATGTTGATTGGAGAGGATCACCCTCTGATAGACGGTCCACATTTGGATATTGTGTATTAATTGGAGGTAATGTGGTGTTGTGGAAGAGCAAGAAACAGAGTGTGGTTGCTCGGTCGAGTGCAGAAGCAGAATATCGAGCAATGGCTACAGCAACTTGCGAGCTTATCTGTGTCAAGCAGTTATTGAGGGAGCTAAAATTTGGTAAAGTTGATCAGATGGAACTTGTGTGTGATAATCAAGCGGCCCTTCATATTGCATCAAATCCAGTGTTTCATGAAAGGACCAAGCACATTGAGATTGATTGTCACTTTGTCAGAGAAAAAATACTCTCAAAAGATATTGTTACAAAGTTTGTGAAGTCAAGTGATCAACTTGCAGATATCTTCACCAAGTCCCTCACTGGTCCTCGTATTAATTATATCTTTAATAAGCTAGGTGCTTAGGATTTGTATGCACCAGCTTGAGGGGGAGTATTAGAATAGGAATAGGATTACATAGCCTATTTAGAGTTGGAATAGGAATAGTATTTCCTAATTGGATTTGGATTAGGTTGTAGTGTCTATAAATAGGGTCTTTATGTAGCAGTGACAATACACATGTAAATAAACAATTCAATAATATTTTCTCCCATATTTCTCACTAGTACATTACAAAATCTGGGCTTTACGCTCCAACCCAGCTAAACATGTCACAAAATTTAAGTTACAAACCATGGTATCACGATTGAACCAACCTTTAAAATTACATGTACATATACATTACGTGTACCAAAACTACTACAAAATATAGCAAATGTGATCTTCCGTAAGGCTCCCAAAAATCCTCTCTCCAATGGCCAGCTTCAAGCATCTCCTCATCTCGTTGGACATTTCTTGTGATAGAAATAACTATCACTAAACATAAAACTTAACAACAACAACAACAACATACTCAGTGGAATCCCACAAGTGAGGTCTGAGGAAGGTAGAAACTATAGGGTAAAGTAATAAGATTTGTGAGAAATATTGGAAAAGAATATTATTGAATTGTTGTCTACATTATTATATTTCTTTTGAGAAAGATAACTTTCCTATTATATATATATCCACAGGTATACTACTTTAAATAGTCCCCCTAGCAAAAACAATTACATCAGAGAATAGTCTATCTGAGCTTTTTGTCACAGATAGTCAATTACATCAAAAAGATCTTCTGCCTGTCCTAGGATTTCCTGTTTACACCAAAAATAATAAAGAGCTAAACAGTTCATTTTGAAAGTCCGTATGTTGCTTTTCTTGCCCTCAAAACACCTTTGATTCCTTTCTTTCCAAATGGTCCACCATATACAGGCTGGGACAATCTTCCATCTCTCTTCCTTTGTTGTAGCATTTCCCACATTAATCCAACAACTAAGTAGTTGCTCAATGTCTTCTGGTTTTACCCAGTTAATCTTCCTCAGGCTGCTGAAAATCCTCCACAACTGATCTGCCCATCTACAATGCAAAAAAAAATGATTGACTGTCTCAAGCTGTTCCTCACGCAAGTAGTAGCATCTTGAACTCATATGAAACTTCCTTTTTTTTTTTCAGATTTTGCTGAATCAAAATCACCTCTCTTGCCAGCAACCAGGTGAAACAATTCACCTTGTAAGGAATTTTTGTTTTCCAGATCATCTTCCAAGGGCAAGGCCTCAAGCTGCTTCTTGATTGGTTTAAGCTGCTATAGGCAGTTTTGACACTGAAAGTTTCTTTGTTACCAGCTGCCAAATTACCCCATCCTCTTCTGCAGTCAAGTTGTTGAAATCTGCCATTGTGTTGTGAAAAACCTCTACATCCATCAACTCCCAATCATTTAAATTTCTCCTAAGATTCAGGTTCTAGCCTTGGCCTGTCTGTAATTCAGAAACAGTGGCTCTTGGCAGCAGACTTAGGCTATACAGCTCTGGGAACATCTGCTTCAAAGGTCTCTGTGCAATCCATTTATCCTCCCAAAAGAGTACCTTCATTCCATTTCCCACTTTGAACCTGATTCTAGATAACATTAAAGGCCATAGATTTCTAACTGATCTCCATATTTCACATTCATAGGGGGTTGCACCACCTTTGTCATCCAGCTACTCTTCATTTCATATTTTGCCCTGCGCACCTCTTTCCACAACATATTGTTTCCAACCATAAATTTCCAAAGCCATTTTAGCATCAGGCTCCTGTTTTGTATTTTCATATTGCTGACCCACATGCCTCCTTCTTTTCTGCTTTTCAAGACTTCTTCCCATTTGATTAAATGAAATTTCTTTTTATCCTCGATGCCTTGCTAGAGAAAGTTTCTTCTTATTGCATCTATCCTCTGAATGATATTATCTGGAGCTGGGAAAACAAACATCATGTAGATTGGAATTGCATCCAATACACTGTTTATTAATGTTAATTTGCCCCCTCTGGATAGATATTGGCTCTTACAATTGGTCAACTTTTTTTTCACATTTTTCCATCACTCTACTCCAGACCTCCTTGGACTTGTTCTTTGCACCCAAAGGCATGCCTAGGTATGAAGTAGGCCGTGTGCCTAATATTCCACCTAAGGTCACCGCTAGGCTATTCACATCAATCACTTCATTTATAGGATAAATGAAACTCTTGCTCCAGTTAATTTTAAGACCAAAGACAACATCAAAAATGATGAAGATGGCTTTGACACATAGCATTGATCCCTCTCTGCTTCACAAAAAATAAGAGTATCATCTGCATATTGCAGATGAGTAATCTCCAAATCGTGAGTGTTGGTGTTGTCCACCTGAAAACCTCTAACTCATCCCCTCAGTCTAGCTGTCTGCATTAGGTTGTTCAAGCCTTCCATAGCTAGAATAAAAAGAAAAGGAGATAGGGGGTCCCCTTGTCTCAGACCTCTCTGGGAAGGGAAAAATCCACAAGGATTTTTGTTGACTATGACAGAAAATCTCACAGTACTAATGCAAAACCTCACCCAGCTGATCCACTTTCCTGCAAAGCCCATCTTTTTTAATCACCAGAAGAAAGTCCCAGCTTAGATGATCATGGGCTTCTGAATATCAAGCTTGCATAGGAGTCCAGGTAGCTTGCTCCTCTGTCTGGATTCTACACATTCATTTGCAATCAGAACTGCATCCATTATTTGTCTTCTTTTAATGAATGTCATTTGTTGTCTATCAACTAGCCCGTGTACAACCCTCTTCATTCTTTTTGCCAACAGTTTTGCCAAAATTTTGTATACCCCTCCAATGAGGCTAATAGGTCTGAAATCAGCAAGCTCTATAGCTCCTGCTTTCTTTGGAATTAAGGCAACAAAGGTGACATTATGACTCTTCTCAAAAGTTCCTGACCTGTGGAAATGTTGCATTGTTTCCACTAAGTCCAGCTTTATGATTTCCCAACAGTGGCTGAAAAAGGCAATAGTGTAGCCATCCGGTCCTGGAGCCTTATCAGCTGTGCAAGCTTTTATGTTGTTCAGGATCTCCTCTTGCTTAAAAGGTGCTTAGAGAAGGTTGCTCTCTTCTTCAGAAATCACTGGGCAATTGTGCATCTCCAGAAATGGCCTCCATTCTTCAGGTTCAGAATACAAACTCTCATAATATGCTACTATCTCTTGCTGTATCCTCTCTTCTTCAAACAACTCCTCCCCTCCCACTTTCAGCTTGGAGATTGTATTTGTCCTATGGGCATTTGCAGTTCTACGAAAAAATGCAGTGTTTCTATCCCCTTGCTTTAGCCATACTGCCCTGGATCTTTTTCTCCAGGCAGTTTCTTCCTTCTTGACAATCTCTCCAGGTTCTAGTTCCCTTCTTTCCTGGATCTCCTCTAGATCAACTATCTGTTGCAACACATTTTGCTTTTGCATCCCCAAATTCCCTTGTGAAGTCTTACTCCACTCCTTGAGTTTGTCTTTGAGAGCTTTAAGTTTTGCCACTAACACATAACATGGTTTTCCCTTGAATTTGAAAGAGCTCCACCATTCTCTGACTTTGTCATGGAAACCCTCAGCCTCTAGTCACCTATTTTCAAACTTGAAATATGATCTTGTGTTCTCCCATTTCCCACATTGCAACATAATGGGGGAATGATCCGAGGTCACCCTATATGGGTGTTTTGTCTTATATTCCTGAAATTTGCTTCCCACTTTTCAGAATAGAGGAATCTATCTAATCTAGCTGCTGTGTTGTGCCTATCACCTTTTTTCCATGTGTATTTACCCCCAAAAAGTTCAGGGTTCTATCAGCTCTATATCTTCTATAAACTCTGAGAATTTAGTCATACTTCTGTTGACTCTGCTGAAATTCTTCTTCTCCGAGGGGAACCTCAGTGTTAAAATCCCCACAGAGTACCCATGGGCCTGAACACAATCCCCTGGCAGCCCCTAACTCCCACCAAGTTTCTATTCTTTCTTCCCGGTTGTTGCGAGCATAGGTACTGCTTATGTGCCAATTAAAATCTTGATTCAGTCCAGTAAGAGAGCAAGTGACTGAGTATTTCCAAACAGAGCTAATTTCACCTGCCCAATCCCTTTTGTCCCACATGATAACAATCCCTCCCCTGGTACCACTAGCTTCAAGCTGTACAAAACTCACCCATCTATTCCCCCAAACTTCCTTCACCAAATTTGTAATGTCCCCCTCCACTTTGGTTTCCTGAAGACGAACCACATCCGCTTTCCACTTTCTCATCATATTCTTGATAACTAACCTCTTTTTTCTGCTGTTCATCCCCCTTATATTCCATGTGATTATGTTTAACTTCATCCTTGTTCTATGGCCAGGTATCCCCCTCTACTTCTAGTCCCATAACTCATGAATTTGGTGTCTAAAATTAGACCCTTTAATTCATCGATCCCCTTCTTCTTAGAACATGTGTTGGTGCTCTTCCTCTCTTTATTTTGTTGCTTATTATTCTCGATCTTCATGAATAACTCCTCCGCTTTTTCTTCGCAACCTCTGAAATCAACTCTAAATTCTGAGCTCAGTCTGAGTATGTGTTGCTCAATCCAGATGGTTGGACTGATTGGTTCTTCTATTGTGCCTACTGGATATTGGATTTTCAAAGAAGTGTCAATCTCAGTTATCTCGTCTGAGTTTGTCTGGTGAATAATGACCATCATACTTTCCTCCTCTGTTTTCGCGTCTGATAGTATAATTGCCATATCTCCCTCTTCCGTCTTCTCCCCCTCTCGATCGCTATCTTGGGTGCTTGTTATTCTTTCTGCTTCTACTCTTCTTTACTCCTTCTTTTTGGAATTAATTTGGGACAAATTTGCTTGTATTTCGATACTTACTAGATCCAGCCGTTGGGCCTCATCATTTTGAGCTCTGTTTGCATATTTTAAATCTTCTATCCTTCTTATTGGGTTGCTTTTTGGTCTGTCGCCATTTAAGCCCACACGAAGTTGGCCCTTTTCACTTTGTTTCTTCTCACGTGCTGTCTCATGTGCCTTCCAGTTCAAAAGTCCCCCGTCTTTCGAGGTACCCACGTGATCTGAAGTATTAACCACTGGGTTTTCCTTTGCGCTACCAAAGACATGTCTTTTGCCCAGCGGATCGATCTCTTCTTCCTCTCTCATCTTTTTCGTCTTGCTGACCGTCACCGGCGTCTCACACTAGATTGGTATGGTATAAACGAAATGACCGTAAGAGATCCTCACCTCCGTCGGAACCCTTCTACCACCCCCTTGACCTTTATGCGAGCCCATTGTAAATGATTTTTTAGACTTGTCTCCTCTGTCTCGATGAAGCCCCCGCATCGATTACCTACCTCTGTGAAGATGTCTTGTGACCATAGACTCAGAGGAAGACGCATGGCCCTTATCCATACCCAGTCTCTCCTCACTTCTACTGGCCAGCAGCCTGTGGTGTGTGACCACCACTCCAAGGAGACTACCATATTTTTCCATCCCCATGTCCCTGACATCACATGTTCCGCCGCTACTTTTGTCGGAAGTTCAAAGAGGAATAGATTGTCATTCATGGCGAAAACATTCACCCCAGCTGCAGCTTTCTAGGTGTTGCATGCCCATCTCCGCACGTCGTTAAGAGTGGGATTCTCTCGTTATGGACTTTGGAACCTGCCTACCAGACATCTACTAAGCAGATCCTTCTTCCCCTTTGCTGCTCCATTTATGACTTCAATATGGGCTTAATTTCCTTGCAGCTCTGCATTCTTCACTCTTTCAGTTGACCACCTACTACTTTGAACAACCTCCTTGTAGGACGTGTTTTCTTTTCTCTCGCCGTATTTCTTCTGTTTTTGGCCTACTAGTTGATTCGTCAACGAGACCAGCAATCTTGTGAGCAGTGTTACTCCATCCCCCTTTGTTTGGGGGCTCTGGTGTGATAATGATCGATCTACTCTTTCCCTGTATGGCAATGAAGCTGACATACCTGCCACTCTCATTGTATTTCAGTGCGCCATAAAATTCTTCATAGTGATCCTTCAAACTCCATCTTTTGATAGTATTTCCCCTAATCTTTGATGGCTCAATTAATACTGAAACCACCCACTTTAATACTCTAAGACTGATCTGTACCTTTCTCATTAAATTCCTGCTTTACTCTGTCCACTCGTACCATGCTTCCGTGCCTGTTATCCTATTGATATTGAAAGACTTGAAGCCTGCGTTGTAGGAAATGCTGTCGTTGTTGGGAAGTGTAAAATCGTCCATTGCCGGAAATGCACCTTTTTTGGAAAAGAAATTCAAAATTATTGATGGAAAAGTGTTGCTTCGAAGTATGTGCCTAGGAGCATTTTCTTTAGGAGAGAGAAAATTTGGCAGCTTCGTTAAAAACATGTCTCTACATTATTATATTCAGACCCTACTTATAGATGATACTATATTAGACTCATTTTCGAACTAGGATTCTATAATACAGTTCTTTTTCAAGTATGGTTCTATGTACTATTGTTATTCCTTATTCCTATTCTAAAATTCCCCCTCAAGCTAGTGCATATAAGTCATGTACCTAGGTTGTTACAAATGTAATTATTACGATAACCAATGAAGAGCCTGGTAAGATATCTGCAAGTTGATCACTCGACTTCACAAAATTGATAATCAATGTTGATGTGTTTAGTCTTCTCATAAAATACTAAATTTGATGCATAATGCCAGTCAATCTTGATGTGCTTAGTCTTCTCATGAAATACTGAAATTTTGATGCATAATGTCGATAAAACACAGAGTAATAAATCCTAAATTACAGTGCTGAACTTCCCAAACCAAGTTCAAAAGACTATTTCATACCATAGAGTCACTTACACAATCGATATACAAGGCTACCAAACTACTCCTGAGCAACAAAATCAGGTGGTTGCTTCATATAGATTTCTTCCTCGAGATCATCACGGAGAAAAACATTCTTAATATTCAACTAATTAAAAGGTAAATGGAGAATGAAAATATGGATCATCTCGAAATTGCTCCAAGAAAGTCACTTTAAAACTGATTAGAGATTGGTCATGCGCCGAATTATTAGACTTGAGGGTTGAAAATAGTCACAATCAGAGATAATAGAATTTTATGGGTAGGCTCGGAATTATGGCCTGACCCTACAAAGAAAAAAATATATGGATAGGGTCGGAATGATGACACAACCCTACTGGAAAATAGAAATTATATAGGTAGGAGCATATTGACGGCTCGACTCTACTGGAAACGAGAAATTGTATGGATAGGGCTGGAATGATGGCATGACCCTACAAACAAAAGAATTATATACGTAATGTCACAATAATTTATAACATCAGCTCTTATAGTATGGATATTGCATGAAAATCTCAAAAGTATTTGCTTAAATTATTTTGGGAAGTTCTTCCACCACAAATTGAAAACTTTTATTTGCTTAAATCTGAGATCAAAACAAGTTTTTAAAAAAGCAAAAGTTTATACCTTTAACTATTTTAGAATGGGGCTAATTTTAATATTAAATTATGATTAATATGTCTTACATGGAAGTCCTAATAAATTTCACAAGTATTATGTAAGTTTTATTAGTTAAGAGGTGTCATCCTCCCAAGAGGGTTTGCTACACCTAGACCATCCAAAAGAGAGGAAGTTTTAAGTATCTTGGGGCTATTATTCTAGGTAGTGGAGAAATTAATGATGACGCCACCCATCGTATTGGTACATGGTGGATGAAATGGAGGCTTGCATCTAGAGTCTTTTGTGATAAGAAGGCACATTAAGGCAAGTTCTAAAAAGTGGTGGTTAGTCCAAATATATTGTATGAAGCGGAGTGTTGATCAGTCAAAAATTCTTTTATCCAGAAGATGAAAGTTGTGTAAATGAGGATATTGAGATAGATGTATAGTTACTATGATTTGGAGAGATATGATTATAAATAAAAATTAATAGGACAAGCTGAGAATGGCTTCGGTAGAAGATATGATGTGGAAAACAAGATGGAAATGGTTCAAACATATGAAGAGGAGATTCATGCATACCCTAGTGTGGAGGTTGGCTATGGATGTTTTCAGAATTAGTAGAGGTAAGTAGAAGTAGTATTGGGGATAGATGATTAGACAGGATATGATGCAACTTCAGCTTACCAAGGACATGTCCTTACGTAAAAGGCTATGAAGGATACAAATTAGAGTAGAGGGCTAGTAAATAGCTCTTGCATACTAGTAGTCGTAGTAAATTCTTGGTCTTTGATTTCTGTTACTATTGGTTGTTTCTTCTACTTCGATTATAGTATTATTTTGGTATAGGTTGTTCTGTTTTTTTTTTTTTTTTAAAAAATGTTGTCATGCTATCTTTTGTATTTTGTCGTGCCTTCTTCACTTCCGTATTTCTTTTCCGAACTGCTTTTCTATGCTTCTCCTTGCGATGAGGGTCTATTATAAACAACCTCTCTACCTTTTAAAGTAGGGTTAAAGTCTGCGGACACACTACCTTTCCTAGATCTGACTTGTGGGATTACATTGGGCATGTTGTTGTTTGTTGTTGATAGGGCAAGGCTGGTCAATATTACTACCTAAAAAGTTGAATAAGAAGACACTTTAACCATCTTTTATATTTTGTGAGTGAATTGCTGAGCATTGATCTAAAATTTCAGGGGATGCTAAACTTAAAAGGACCTTTTATTCTTTTGAGCCCCATCTTAACATAGAGAATGTTTTTAACTTCTAATCAACAGCAATCACTTAATGTTGGTTTTCATTTATAAAATTACCACACATGTCAATTTTTTTTTAAATAACATAAAGAAAGTTGAAGAAGGAACTACAAAATCCTTTCTGGTATGTTAGTTTGGTGCCTATCACTTCAAAGCTATGTTGCTCGGACTCTTTAAAAATATTGACGGTTGCGTGTCATATTCTCCCAAAGTAGTGAATTTTTGAGAATCCATCACAGGTGCGGCATCGAAAATGAAGAGTTCCCGCAACTTAACTTCAAAGAAGTAGGAGGACCTCAGATCTAGTGTTCTGTGTCGACTACTTATGTTCCTGTGGAAATTTTAGCATGTAGTAAGTGGTACATGGTGAATTGTTCTTTTGTTTTGTAATCCACATGTCATCATGGTATCCCAACAAAGATGGTCACCCTTGATGAAAAGGGAAAAAGGTTGAGATTATTGAGAGTTTAACGAAGTTCGAAACAAAGGGAGAGTGTTTCTCTATTGCCAGGGTGGGGTGACTAACCAACTGTTAATTGATCGTATTTATACTGATCTACTAGGGGGGGTGTGGATTAGCTTTTTTAAGTGGCTTATAAGTTAAAAGCCAAAAACCATAAGTTGGGACCCCTACTTTTGGCTTCTTTTTTTTTTTTTTTTTTTGTACTTTTGCAGCTTTAAAAAAGTGCTTTTAAGCACTTTTTTTTTGTTACCCAAACACTTCCAAAACTTAAAAAGTGCTTAAAAGCTAAAAGCCAAAAAAATAAGCCCATCGAAACACGCACTAAGAACATATATTAGTTGGTATAGTGTGTATATTTGCTACGCCAAGCTAGCTCCTACCATAAGGGTTTGGGGTTTCTATTCAAGAAGGCTTAAGTTCTTCCTTTATTAACGTAAGGTCCAAGTGTAAGATTACTCCTTTTTGATTCTCACTTGATTTATTTTTATGCCCACAGCCCTGGCCTCGAAAATGAAAATATTTTGAGCATGAGTTTTTAAGTCCATTGGCCAATTTAAGTTAGCATGGGGAAAGGATCCCCTCCAGTAAATTTTGGTTCATTGGCCAATTTAAGTTAGCATGGGGAAAGGATTCCTGTAGTGAATTTTGCTGCATTACTCTTCATTGGAGTTATGAATGTGTGCCACATTTTGAAAATAACTTTTATACGTTTGAAATTAGTGCATCTTAACACAGTAGACAATTATATTATAATTTTTTTTCTTAATACATTAACTAATTAAAATATAAATAATAAACAAGTACAGAGATAGTAGATGAATGAAAAGAAAAAAAGGAACTATTTGTGTTCTGTTTTTTCTTGGGTACAATTTGTATTCTATTGCTATTACGCAGGAAAAGAAGACCAAAAGTTGAAGTGAACATTTAAAAAAATTGAGTTTATAATGTTAGATCCAATCCTTCAAAAGTAGTTCTCTAATATATGTCCACATATCCATAACTCCATTCAAGAGAATGGAGCAAAATCCACTGGAGTGGGGGGAATCCCTTTCCTTTTGAAGTGTGTTGGGGAAACCAGGTCAAAATTTGTCTCTATGCTTATAACGTTTGGGCAGGCAGGGTCACAGAACCTATTTTGTTTCTCTATGATAAGATCTAGGACATGTTGCTGTCTTTTCTGTATGTCTCTGTGTGGTGTGCCAGAATTATGCTTATTACTCATGCCCATCTTCAGGTTGTTGAGAATGTAAAAATAAACTTAATGCATCCTTGTCCTGCAATGTTTGACTTTGAGGCTTGATATCTTTTGACAGAACTATCTGGCATAGATTTGTTTATGGCTGATATCAAAGCATTGGAGACATATCTTAATTATTTCTACTGCATATCAAAGCGATGGACAAAGCCACTTCCTGAAACATATGATCCGGAACTAGTTTCGGAATATTTCAATTTAAGACCCCATGTAGTGGCTCTTCGTCTGCTTGAGGTAATTGAGATAATTTATTATGACACTTAACTGTGATTATTGTTCATCATTTCTGTTCAATCAGTCAAATTTTGGTTGATGGTCAACAACCTATTAGGATTTCGCCACACTGTAAGTCCAACTGAGTTTTGGGCACAATTATCGCGCATCTGGTGTCCTATCTTTTAGAAAGATATGTTTCAGATTCACACAAACTCAATTTAGAATCCTTGTGGGAGCAATTTGGCATGAATTGGAAGTTATTGTTTTTGGTTCAGTCTTTGGGACCAGGCGTACCTGGAAAGTTATCCTAGAGTTGTTTTCAAGTCTGGACCTCAAAATATACGTATATACCTCATATCATCTGATTAATTCATAGTCTATTTCAAAAAAATAAAAATAAAAATAAAAATCATTGCCATCAGTTCTTTTATTGCATGCACATCTGAATATTTGGTTATCTTTACCATTTATTAAGCTCTAGCCTCTTGAAGTTACTTCATTGGTCTCCCGTAACTACCTTGGTCATATATTAACATTCAGATCCTAAAGTGTCTCCACTTTCGTACTACTAGTTTGAATAGTGATACGGCTAGACTGGTTACTTCACTATGTTCCTCTTCCTTGATATTGGCTGTTATCAACCCAATAGTGTCTTAATTTATACTAGCCATTTTAAACTTGAAGTTTAGTACTCCCTCTGACCCATTTTATGTGGCACCCTTTCCTTTTTGGTCCATCCCAAAGAGAATATTACCTTACTTTAATTGGAAACAATTTATCTTTAAAATTCTCTTTTTACCCTTAATGAAATGATTCTTAACCAACACAAATATCTAAGAATTATTTTAGACCACAAATTTTAAAAGTCCTTTTTTTTTTCTTACCGTGCCAAGTCAAAGGTATCATATAAAATGGGATGGAGGGAGTAATTTATATTTTTTAATCATGTCCTTAAAGGGACTAGCAATTTGCATTTGGCAATAACTAAATAAACAGTAGTTAGCAGAAGGTATGTAACACACATACTGTGTGCCTCAATTGGAGTTGACGATAAAAACTGTTATACATACTGTGTGCCTCAATTGGTGTAGGTTTTATGACTTTTTTATTGACTATATAATTGTTTGCTACTAATATCATGGTAAAAATGATGGAGAGGCAATAACTTGGACTCATGGCTTATGTCTAGTTTCGGGCATATCCTCTACCTGTATTCTTTTCTTACAGTTCATCTGTCCATGAAACATTTCTTAGTAACTTATCTGATTCCTCTACATAAGAGCTTCTAACAAGGTTAATCCGTATAATTGCAATCTTATGGGGCTTTATGTTTTGTAGGTGTTTGTTGCCTTCACTTCTGCTGCAATCCAAATTAGAATATCTGGAATTCTCCCCTCTTCAAATGAAGATGTCAAGAAGGAAATGTCAAGCTACATTCTCGGGAAGGTTTTAAAGGAAACGATGCTAAACCTTGGTCCTACTTTTATCAAGAGTAAGTAGTAAGGACTACCTTAATTTTAGGTTTGGTACTGTTTAGGGCTCTCAATGAACTGCTGTTTTCACTTTTTCTTGTTTGAAGGTGTTAGAATTGAAAGAGGAATAGTATATTATTTCCTACTTGTACTTGGATTATATTGTAATGTCTATAAATAGGGTTCTTGTAGTAATGTAAATACACAAGTCAATAATATTTTTCTTCAATATTTCTCACATGGTATCCGAGCATCAGTGAGGAAACAAAAGAAAGAAAGGTCACTGTGCATCGGCTGATTTGTCACTTTCGTTTCTGTGGGTGTTGTATGAAAACCAACACCATCACTAGGCTCAGGAAGCTCGGGCGACCATAACCCAACTGGAACCACCAAAAAATAGTCCCTCACGTGCCGCTTGAAGATGGTTGTTTTCCAGCGAGATCTAGGTCACGCGCCGGCACCTGTGGCTTCTCGGGTGATTTTTTTTGACTTTTCTTTTGCTGGGGTCGGCCAATAATTCTGACCAAACCCCAGTCATTGTTTTCTAGATTCGATTGCCGAAATTAGAGTTCCAGTGATTTCAAGCAATTTCTGGCAACTTTGTCCGTGTTTCCAGGCAGTTCCCGATCAGTTTTTTGAAGTTTTTTTTCCCTCAGTAAGGTTGGCTCTGCATTTCGAGGCAGACCACATATATTCTTTTATTTTTTGACCAATTTCTAGTGGACGAATCTGATTTCCGGTGACTAGTTTTTATTTTTTGACTAGTTTCTTACTACTAAAGTTTGATTTCACAAGGTGTCCTTTGGGATCGATATTGTTGGCTCCAAAAGTACAGGAATATGAGGTTTAAATCCTATGATCACTTCAGGACCATTAATGGGTAGTTCCACTACTTAGGCATGGGCTTCCTCGGTTGAATTATAGTGCAAAGGTCAAGGTGTCCACGATCACTTAACAACCAATTCTTATGTGGTAGATGAAAAGAGAAAGACTAATGAGGAATCTGCAACAGCCAAAGCACAATGAGAGAAGGTTGATGCTTAATTGTGTAGTCAGTCTCTTATGGCGATCTTTTGATTCCAAGTTGATGTCCTTGTTTCACCCATTCCAAACATGTTATTCAGTTTGAGAAAGGGCTCGTGCTTTATATACCAATGTCATATCTCTTTTTATGATGTGATATCTCAAATGACCAACTTAAAGAAACAAGAATCCGATCTGTCTACATACTTGGGACAGGTTCACAGTCATGGAGGAATTTGAAACGTTGATGCCAGTCATTGCGAACGTGACAACACAAAAAGAGCACAGGCAGACATTGTTTTTAGTCCTCACACTTGCTGGACTTCTTCCTTATCATGATTCTGTATGTGATCAAATCTTAGCAAGTCCTACCACCCCTACAATAAATGAATTATTCTCTCGTTTACTTCGTCTTGCTACGCCTCCCAGTCATAAAGTAGTTTCATCACCCACCGTTGACTCCTCTATTCTTGCATCTCAAACTATTGATAAATGCACATCACTATGGAGAATCGACGAGGAGGTCGGGAAATTTGCAATGAAAGATCTCGCTCTAAGTGTAGTTATTGTCATAAGTCTGGACACACTCGCGACATATGTTGCAGTTATGATCCTATTGTTATAAATGAATACAATGAATCCCTTTGAAATCCCGCAAATAAGCAAACATCCAAACAAGTAGCACCTGTTGCTCAACCTAATGTTTCTGTTGCTCTGCCTGACCAATCATCCAATAATGCTTATATTGCTCAGACAGAATATGATGAGTTCCTTTAATATCGAGCAAGTAAGCAAATGTCTCCACTAGTAGCATCAACTCCTCAACCTACTGTTCCCGTTGCGGGTAATTCTTTTGCCTGTGTTTCACAGTCTAGTACTCTTGGATCATAGGTTGTGGACTCAGGCACTTTTGATCATATTTCTGGTAACAAATCAGTTTTGTGTGATATTGTTTATTCACAATCTCTTCCTGCTATTACTTTAGCCAATAGGATCCAAACAAAACTAAAAAGGGTTGGAAAAGCCCAACCGTTACTTTCTATCACCTTAGATTCTGTTCTTTATGTTCCTGGTTCTCCTTTTAATTTGGCATCTGTTGGTCGTTTGACGTGAGCCTTACATTGTGGCATTTATTATGCAGGATCGCAGTACGGAACATATGATTGGCACAGGATATGAATCACAAGGCCTTTACTATCTTACCTCTTCAAATTCCTTTACAACATGCTCCTTTACAAATCCTCCTGACCTAATTCCCAAATGTTTGGACATCCGAGTGTATCTAAGCTGAGAAAGATGCTGCCTAGTTTGTCTAGTTTATCCTCATTAGATTGTGAATCGTGTCAACTTGCGAGACACACTCGTGCTACCTTTCCCGTAGCATTGAGGGTCATTCTATATCTATTTTTCTTTAGTTCATTATGATATTTGGGGTCCTAGTCGAGTTAGTTTTAGGATTTCGTTATTTTGTTAGCTTCATTGATGATTATTCAAGATGTACTGGGGTTTTCTTAATGAAAGATCATTCTGAGTTATTTTCTATATTTAAAAGTTTTTTTGCTGAAATACAAAACTAGTTTGGTGTTTCCATTCGTGCTTTTCGTAGTGATAACACATTAGAATACATGTCCTCTCAATTTCAGCTATTTTTGACTCACCAAGGAATTATTCACCAGACATCTTGTTCGTACACCCCTCAGCAGAAAGGTGTAGCAGAACGAAAGAATAGGTATCTTATTGAAACTGCCCACACTCTTCTCATTGAGTCCCATATTCCACTGCATTTTGGGGGCGATGCTGTCCTTGCCTCTTGTTATTTAATTAATAAAATGCCCTCATCTTCTATTCAGAATTAAGTTCTGCATTCTATACTATTTCCTTTGTAACATCTCCATTCTGTACCTCCTTCGTCCTTGGGAGCACATGCTTTGTTCATAACTTAGCTCCAGGAAGAGATAAATTAGCCCCTTGTGCTCTCAAATATGTCTTTCTTGGTTACTCTCGAGTTCAAAAAGGGTATCGTTGTTATTCACCTGACCTTAATCGATATCTTATGTCCGTCAATGTCACATTCTTTGAATCTCAACCTTACTATACACCATCTAATTGCCTTGTTATCTCTGAGGTCTTACCTCTACCTTAGGTCCTACCTGTACAAACTTTTGACGGATCTCCAATTGTAGTGCCACCTCTGACAAAACCCAACAAACCTCCACCTCTCTTGACTTATCAACGTCGTCAACGTCCAACACTAGTTCCAGTTGATTTATGTTATGCGCCAGACCCTGCTCCTATTGTGGACTTGCCTACTCCTAGCCAACTGAGTGCACTTCAAAAAGGTTTACGGTCCACTCGAAATGCTAACCCACATTATACTTTCTTGAGTTATCATCGTCTCACGTTATCCTATTATGTTTTTGTATCATCTTTAACCTCTATTTCCATTCCTAGGACTACGGGTGAAACACTTTTGCATTCTGGATGAAGGCTGGCTATGATTAATGATATGTCTACATTACATAGGAGTGGTACTTGGGAACTTCTCCCCCTTCCTGCAGGTAAATTCACTGTCGGTTGCCGTTGGGTTTATGCAGTAAAAGTTGGTCTAGATGGTCAGTTTGATCGGCTTAAGGCTCACCTTGTTGGCAAAGGATATAATCAGATATTTAGGCTAGATTTTAGTGATACGTTTGCTCCCGTGGCTAAAATAGCATCTGTTCGTCTTCTATCAATGGCTGCGGTTCGTCATTGGCCTCTTCATTAGTTGGACATTAGGAATGCTTTTCTACATTGTGATCTTGCGAAAGAAGTCTATATGGAACAACCACCTGGTTTTGTTGCTCAGGGGGAGTCTAGTAGACTTGTAGGTCGATTGCGTAAGTCACTTTATGGTCTGAAACTATCTCCTCGAGCCTGGTTTGGAAGTTCAACACAATAATTCAGGAGTTCGGCATGACTCGTAGTGGAGCTGATCACTCTGTATTTTATCGGTATTCTGCACCAAATCTGTATATTTATTTAGTTGTTTATGTCGATGATATTGTTATAACTGGCAGTGATAAAGATGGTATCGATAGTTTGAAGCAACATCTCTTTAAGCATTTTCAGACTAAAGGCCTTGGCAGATTAAAGTATTTTCTAGGTATTGAGGTTGCTTAGTCTGGATCAGGTATTTTTATTTCTCAACGCAAGTATGCCTTAGATATTCTTGAAGAGACAGGAATGATGGGATATAGACCCATTGACAGTCCTATGGATCCGAATATTAAACCCCTTCCTGGATAGGGGGAGCCGCTCAATAATCCTAAACGGTATAGAGGACTAGTGGGAAAGTTTAATTATCTCACAATGACTAGACCTGACATCTCGTTTCTTATAAGTGTTGTAAGTCAATTTATGATTTACCCTTGTGATAGTCATTGGGATACAATTGTTCGTATTTTGCGATATATAAAGTCAACACCCGGAAAAGGACTATTCTTCGAAGATTAAGGCCATGAGCATATCATGGGATATATAGATGCCAATTGGGTAGGATCATCCTCTGATAGACGATTTACATCCGGATATTGTGTATTAGTAGGAGGTAATTTTGTGTCATGGAAAAGCAAGGAACAAAATGTGGTTGCTTGGTCAAGTGCAGAGGCAGAATATCAAGCAATGGCTGCAGCAACTTGTGAGCTTATTTGGATCAAATCAAATCCAGTGTTTCATGAAAGGACCAAGCACATTGAGATTGATCGTTACTTTTTCAGAGAAAAGATACTCTCAAGATACATTGCTACAAAGTTTGTGAAGTCAAGTGATTAGCTTGCAGATATCTTCACCAAGTCCCTCACTGGTTCTTGTATTAATTATATTTGGAACAAACTAGGTGCTTATGGTTTGTATGCACCAGCTTGAGGGGGAGTATTAGAATTGGAATAGGAATAGTATGTTGTTTCCTACTTGTACTTGGATTATATTGTAGTGTCTATAAATAGAGTCTCGATATAGTAATGTAAATACATGAGTCAATAATATTTTTGTTCAATATTTCTCACAGAAGTCATTCAATAACTTGCATATTTAAGTGTATTTCATTCCTAATCAATATTTACCAGTTTAATATTATTTTCTTATTGTGCAGTTGGTCAGTCTCTCTCAACAAGGCCTGATATAATTGGTTATGAAATTGCGGAGGTTGGTTGATGCACATGCCATCTATACTACTTTTTTCACCATTCTATCAAGCTTCATTTTTCTATCCTACATCTAGTGTATAGGATTTGTTGGTTGGACTGTCTCTCGCTCTTGCTAGTGTTGTTATATGTAATCTTTATCTGTATCATCCAACTGAATTGACGTCACAGATAATTTTACATTTATAAGTATGACGAACTAAAAAAGGTAGAAAGATAAGCTATGAAGAAAGTTTAAGGCTCAAGAGAAATCATTCATGTGGACAAGAGAATATCCTTAGTAATAGGGACACTTCACCTTAAATCATAAGGATGGGGGTTTGAGTCATCAAAGGAGCAAAAGTGTGAAATGGCCACTGTTTAACTCCTGACTATAGGGTGGATTTACCATACAAGAAAAAAGAAACTATACATGTGGGAGGATAGTTAGGATAGTTAGTGTACTGACTGAAGATCACTTATCAAAAAAAAGATAATTATAAAAATCTGAAAGTTGGTTCCGAATAGCAGGCAAGTATATAGAGGAACTGATGTCCTATCTTTTGATTTTACTTCATTAAAATTTCTTAGAACAGAATCTGTAGGATAATGGTTTATCCATTTTTTTTCCTTTGAGAATGGTAACATTCGTACTGAGAGCACTAGGACAGTGCTAAAGCCATATATCTGAGGACAGATCCAAAAACCAGCAAAAAAAATTGGCCAATTACAATTGCTCCATCTGATGTGAAAGGGGCTTGGGAATTCAAAGAAAATTGAAGATGAGTTTTTAAACCCCACAAGAACCCAAGAACAATTATGAAAAACAACAAAAGGTTAGGAAGATTAAGGCAATTTTTGGGGTAAACACACACATAAGTAATTAATTACCTAAACATATGTAAATGCAGCCAATAGTGTTAAATCTAGGGTAGATAGAAAAAAGGGTTAATCTGCAATTGAAATGCAGTGATTAACTCAAAGAATCAATAGAGACTAATAAGACAAATCGCCAACTCTCAAAGAAAATTACTTAAAACTCATAATTGGAAATAATCTCCCCTTCTAAATAAAGACATAATAGCCTATGTATACTAGGGTTCATTATCTAAGCAAAAATACCTAAATACCCTTTTTTAACTTAGGAATCGGTAGTCATACAATGAATGTAGTTAGTCCCTATGCACCTCAAGTGGGCCTAGATGAGGAAGTTAAAAAGCTCTTTTGGGAGGATTTGAATGAGGTTGTGAGAGATGTACCAAACACAACAAAAATCTTCAATGGGGCATATTTAATATGCATATCGGTGCAACTTTTAGTGGTTTTTTGATAATGTTCATGGAGGCTTTGGTTTTGGGGAGAGGAATTGAGGTGGGATATCTCTATTGGATTTTGCTAAAGCCTTTGAATTGGTTATTGCTAACTCTTGTTTCTGAAGAGGGAAAATCACTTGATTAGCTTTTGTAGTATGGTACCTAAGACTCAGATTGATTATTTACTCCTCCAGAAGGGTGATAAAAGCCTTTGTAAGAATTGCAAGGTGTTTCTAAGTGAAAATATTCCCACTCAACATAGGCTTCTAGTAAAGGATTTAGAGATTAAGAGGGATAAAAGGAACAAGGCTATTTATGCCCAACCAAGGATTAGATGAGAGGCCTGACTCCTGTCCTTTCTTGGTAGATGGGGAGAAGTTGAGTAGTTTGGGGGCTTGGAGTAGTAGCAGAGATGTGAAAATCATGTGGGACACTATGGCTGGTTGCATTAGAAAAGTAGCTACCGAGGTACTAGGGGTTTTGAGAGGGACCCTTGGTGCACGTCAAAGTGATTGGTGGTAGAATGGAGAAGTTCAAGACAAAGTAAAAGCTTAAGAAGATTGCCTATACAAAGTGGTTGGAGTGTATGGATGAGGATAATAACGAAGGCTTAAGGATATCTATAAGACGGTGAAGATAGACGCGAAGATGGGTATCACGAGTGCTACGACAACAACGTTTGAGCGCTTGTATATTGGGCTAGGTGAAAAAGGCAGGGACAAGAGATTGTATAGGCTCGCAAAAGAGAGAGAAGCCCGCGACTTGGACCTAGTGAAGTGTATCAAGGATGAGGAGGGTGAGGTGTTTGGCGGATGACAGTTCTATTAAGCAAAGGTGGCTAGCTTACTTTCAAACTCTTTAAACTAAAAAGGGGATAGAGATATTGAGCTGGGTGATTTGGCACACTCTGATAGTCATCGAGATTTTGGTTATTGCAGGCATTTCAAAGATGAGAAGGTTAGACGTTCTCTTAGTAGGATGAACAGAGGGAGAGCGATTGGACCCGATGAGATTCCAGTAGATTTTGGAAGAGCATGGTCAAGGATGGTATAGAGTGGTTGACTAAGTTGTTTAATGTTATTTTGAAGACGCTAAGATGCCTGATGAATGGAGGAAGAGTACTATGGTTCCATTGTAAGGAACAAGGGTGATATTCAAAACTGTAACAATTATAGGGGTATAAAGTTGCTAAGCCATACTATGAAGGTCTGGGAGAGTGGTGGAGATGAGGGTGAGAAAAGGAGTGTATTTTAGAGAATCAGTTCGGATTCATTCCAGGGCGGTCGACTACTGAAACAATTCATCTTGTTCAGAGATTAGTGGAGAAATATAAAGAAAGAAAGAGGGATCTTCAGATTTTGTGCATTCTTTAGATAGTGGAAAATAACTATAATTTTAAATTGCATATTTAAAGTAGCTAAAATTAAAAAAAAAGTAAATTAAAAAAATTGTTAATTCGGGATGAAAGTAGTACACTTGTCAATAATATATTTTTAGATGTTATATTATATTAAAAAATAATTAATTTATGATCTTTATAAGTAAAATAATTTTGAATTACATATTTAAAGTGACGAAAGTTTTTTCTCAAATAACAAAATAGAAAGATTATTAATTCGTGATGAAAGTAGTATATTTGTTAGTAATATATTTTTAGATGTTAGATTACATTTTGGAACATAATATATGGTCTTATATAATAGAAATAATATGTTTTTTGAGACTGTTAACTTTAGTATATTTATCCACAATCATACTACAAAAAAGTGCAGTTCCTCTTCATATTATAGAAATAATATTAAAATGATCAAAAAGCGAAATAGAGGGTATGAATAGTAGTTCTTCAATTTTTGATAACTATTATGCAACTCTCTCTTTGTAGAGAATAGAGAGCAATTTACAGTGTGATTGGAGAGCCAACTCTCTATATTATTCTCCAAATATAGAGAATAGAAGTAAAACAGAGTGTGATTGGAGATGGTCTTATTAAAATAATCCTTTATTGGAGACCCACAACATAAAGATCTCTAAAAAATAAAATAAAAGTTGCAGTAGCCAATTGAAAAGAGTAACTGTATAATTGACGTTAATAAGCAATCCTAAAAACTCTTTGTTTTTCCTGTCTCATTTTTACTATTGCATTGTTAGAGGCGGTGAAAATATGAAGCCTAAATTTGTTTCATTTTAAGCTGAATTCTCCTCACTTTCTCTTCTTATTTTCTATTTTTTTTAATTCATATTAAATTAAATATGAGCTCATTAAAAGTACATATTACACAGTTTTTCATCCATTCATAAAAATTCAGTTACTTATATTGAGTAGTTTGATTTTAAAAATTTTATGTGCACCCATTCGTACTTTTGTTTTTACTTATCCGATGCTTGAACACCCTTACTGAAATTCCTAGCTACACCACTAATTAGAAATGAACATACTTTGATCCTAATGGTCCATAATAGTAGATTGTTTAAACATTAGCCAGCAGGTATATTTCTTCTGGTTGTTTATCATGCCAATACAGGAGCTTGTTCCCGATTATTCAATTTTTTTTTTAAATTCCTGCTCTATACATGTTATTTCTATTTGAACTAGAATCTGTTGAAATTATGAAAAACCTGTGACTTTGGTCACAACTCCATCACTCTATGAGCAGGGCGTGTCCTGCTTTCAGTTCATATATGTAGATCAATGGCATTCTTTTGTAATAGATTGCTTTTTCTTGATTAGTCTTTCCATCGAAAGTCATATTAGTGCACACCTGCCACTTAGGGTCATTTGGTGTGGGGGATAAAAATAAACAGTCATGAGATAAAATAGTGAAGGGATAAAATTTTGGTATCTTGTTTACTAGCCAAGTTTGGAATAACTTATTCCACCGTTTATACCATGCTGATGGGATAAGTTATCCCACATATATAGTGGGATAACTTATCCCAGGATCTAATCCCAGAATAAATAATCCTGGGATAAGTTGTTTCCAACCAAAACGACCCATTAGAGTTCCATG
>JAOTQJ010000083.1:12008950-12036116 GCA_025642045.1 Solanum sejunctum
ATCCCAGGATCTAATCCCAGAATAAATAATCCTGGGATAAGTTGTTTCCAACCAAAACGACCCATTAGAGTTCCATGTCCATGTTCTTTGCTGTTGCCATGAAACATGTAAAGATGGTAAATCATGTTCTATTCTCATCTTTGCTTCAACTGGTTATTGCAGGCACTGTCTGAGCTCCATGACCGAATTCCGCCTTTCCCCAGGGATGTGGCCATGAAGATCATTGAGGAAGATTTGGGTTCTCCTATTACAACAAATTTTAGCTACATCTCTGAAGAACCTGTTGCTGCAGCTTCATTTGGTCAGGTGGCTTTTGGTTCTGTTCTAGTGATTGTTTTAAGTTTTTTCATGTTATATCTTGTGTTGTCATTTGCCGTCTTGATATGTTAATTTTATCGTATTTGCATACTATCATGCGCTTTTCCTTATTAGTCGCTCTTTTTGTTCCCTTTCCTTTTCTTTCCTTTCTCCATATCTAGTTTATTCTGCTTATGGGTTTTTGAGACAAGGGTTCCCAAGAAACAACCTCTCTACCTCTATGAGGTAGTGGTAAGGTTTGCGTACATTCTACTTGTGGGATTCCACTGGGTATGTTGTTGTTGTTGTTGTATGATAGTTCAGTATGCACCCCTTTACATTACGTTTTGGATATGAGAAATGTCAGTGATAGTACTTAATATCACAAAATTGTCTATTCATGGTATTGCCTTTACACGCTGTAGGTGTATAGAGGGAGTACTCTCGATGGTTCAAGCGTTGCTGTGAAAGTTCAGCGGCCAGACTTGCGTCATGTCATAGTTCGGGATGTATATATTCTTCGTGTTGCGGTCTGTGTCTGAATTCCATGATCTGATTCTTTTTTCATGTAATTGTAGATTCAAGACTAACCTTGCAATTGATTGCTTCAGCTGGGACTTGTGCAAAAGATAGCAAAAAGGAAAAATGATCTTCGTCTCTATGCAGACGAGCTTGGAAAAGGGTTGGTTGGGGAGTTAGATTACACCTTTGAAGCTGATAATGCCATGAAGTTTCAGGTATTTGGTTGGTTTTTGTACAACCTCCTCCTCCCTCCATAATAAACGAAGAAAACAAAGAAAATGGAATTAAATGAAGAAAGGGAGCAGTCAGTCAGATAAAAACTAAAAGCATCTGCAGAAGTATAAATGAAGGTCCTGTTAGCATTTGCAGATGCTTTTGATGGCTTTAGAAGTTAACTTCACACCATGATTGTGGTCCTTGTTGGTGTCTGCAAGATATATTAGCTTCACATACTGTTTTTCACTGTTGGTTGATGTTATGCCTTCAAATTTATGGGTGATATCTCAATTTTCCTTTGGGGCAGATCAATGCCAGACATAGGCTTGTCTTTGTTACAACAATAATCAACACATTTGAAATTCAAATTTATGGGTGATATCTCAATTTTCCTTCGTTCGATTTGTATGAGAAGGGGCAGATCAATGCCAGACATAGGCTTGTCTTTGTTACAACAATAATCACCACATGTTAAATTCAATTTCAATTTCAAATGTGTTGATTATTGTTGTAACAAAGACAAGCCTCTGTTTGGCATTGCTCTGCCCCTTCTCATGTAAATAGAAACAGTTATTCATTTTGATGTTTTGACTGCATCATAGAACTAAGATAATAACCGTGACCTTTCATTCCTTGTTATTGTTAAGTTGATTCTGGGTGCACATAGAAGTTGTAGTTTATTTGAAGTACTTATACAACACGCACCAGTCCAACCTAGCTTGATTCACATGGAATTGTCTTTTTCGAGTTTAACGCTTTTCTTCGGGATCATAGCTGAGCTCTTTCCTAGATATGAGACTCTTTTTCTGCATTTGTTTTTTTGTAAATGATAACAACAACATACCCAGTGTGATCCCACAAGGTGGGGTCTGCAGAGGGTAGGGTGTACTTAGACCTTACCCCTACCTTGGGAAAGTTAGAGGTTGTTTCGATTAGTTTCTCTTTCAATGAGTAACTGAGGATATGCTCTACTTATTTTGTCTTTCACCTTGTCAAACATTTACTGCAGGAACTCCACTCTACATATTCTTTCATCCGTGTTCCAAATGTTTATCAAGGTCTAAGCGGAAAGAGAGTTTTGACTATGGAATGGCTCGTTGGTGAAAGTCCAACTGATTTGATGATGATGTCCACAAAGGGTTCTGCCATTTATCAATCAACAGATGGAGAGGGGTGCCAAAGTGAAGCTAAACGACACCTGCTTGATCTGGTGCATTTAGTTTTGCTTTTTAATCGTTCTCTACTTCACTATGAACAAGAGATTATTTTAATCCTTATTGTGAAGCTTCTAACCATTTACTGAGGTGCATAATTCAAGCAACTCTTATATACAACAACATACCTAGTATGACCGCACATGGTGGGGTCTAAGGAGGATGAGGTGTACGTAGACTGTGTTTTTTTTTTTTTTTGATAATCGTGGTGTCTAGACCAGCTTGCTTACACGTCAACTAATTCCATGGGATACTTGCCGCCTTCCACCAGCAATATGTACCAAGTAACTCTATTCACCAAGGCTAGAACATGATGAAAGAAATCACTTAGTATTTTTGCCTCCGCTCAGATTAGAACCGGAGATATCATGGTTTTCACCTATTTCAGTGATCATTAGGCCACACTCTTGGATGCAAGTGTACGTAGGCCTTACACCTACTTTTGGGATAGAGAGGCTGTTTTATATTGACCCTCTGCTAAAAAAACCAGTATGACAAATGCAAAAGTAAAATTTGTGGTGGACATGCCGGAGAAAAGAAAAGTATCGACTATAAAAACCAGAAGGATAACCAAAGTAAAAGCAACAACAGTAGCAACACAATCTGAAGAATAATAATGTTACTGATAAGTAAAAATGGTTTTAGTAAGATGAGAAAATTGCCCGGCTACCTTCATACCTTTTATCCTAATTTTCGACCTCCATTCTATCCTTTCTAGGGTCATGCCTTTAGTAAGATGAAGATAGGTCTTGTCATATCTAGTCACCTTACCTCAATTCTTCCTCGGGTCCTCTCTATCTCTCCTTAGACCTATCACTGTTAATCTCTCACACCTACTCATTGGGCATCTCTACTCCTATTTACGTGTCCAAACCATCTCATTCTCACTTTTGGAATCTTGTCCACCAGTGAGGCCACTGCTACCTTACCTTGTATGTTGTCATTTATAATCCTATTTCTCCTAGCATATCTACACATCTATCTAAACATCCTCATCTCTGCTACACTCATCTTTTGTATGTGTGAATTTTTGACTTGCCAACACTTTGCCTTAGACGACATAGTCTAACAACCACTCTATAGAAATTACCTGTGAGTCTCGGTGGCACCTTCTACCCACTCCCCTCCAATACAATTTGTAACATCCTTGTTAATCTTCCCATTTCCCTGGATTATATAAATTAATAAATTTTTACAATCTTTGGATAGTTGTGGGAAATCAAAATCAATAGAGAAGAGGGAGTCAGTTCTTACAGAAGAAGAAAAAACAAGAAACAAAATGATATCTCTTTGCTTGATGGATTATAGCAAATACAATATGATTGAAAGAAATTCTCAGAAAACAATGTGACTAAAAGTTGGTTGCACTTTGTACCCAATATTAGCTTGAGTTGTTTTGTTGAAAGATTAGGAACTATCTTCTTCTGCAAGGCATGATGTGAGATGTATCTATCTTATAATATTGAGCCTTTTATGCTGATAGATTCTTCTCCATTAACTACTACTCTAGGTTAACAAAGGAGTACATGCATCATTAATTCAACTCCTAGATACTGGGTTACTACATGCTGATCCACACCCTGGAAATTTACGATACACATCATCTGCACAAATAGGGTATCTTTACAGTTTCTGCTAAGCTAATCAATTTTCTATTTGACAAAAGGAGTTAGAATTTTGTACTTATTGCTCTTGTTGTAGGTTTCTTGATTTTGGCTTGCTTTGTCGGGTGAAAAGGAAGCATCAGTATGCTATGCTTGCATCCATTGCGCACATTGTAAATGGTGATTGGGAGTCTCTTGTGCTCGATCTAATTGAAATGGATGTTGTTAAGCCAGGGACTAATTTACGCCTCGTCACCATGGTATTATCTACATGTAGTATCACATCTATTTTTACTTTTCAATTTTATGGTGTATGGCGCATAAAAGTGTCCTCTGCACATTTTAAAACCAACTGCTTTAAGCTCAAACAGATATCAGTTCTATGGATTTCTAACACCACCAACTTCTTGAAAAATTAACCAGGATTTGGAAGATGCTTTAGGGGAAATTGAGTTGAAGGGTGAAATTCCTGATATTAAGTTTAGCCGGGTAAGAATTATAAATTTATGTGCAGTAGTACTTGCGTTGCTTTCTCATGTTACATCAATGGTCCTACTGCATAGAGCCTGGTTGGCTTGTATTATGAAAAAAGTTTCTGATTAAATAGAAGAATCATTATACATACTGTCTACAGTCCATTTCTTTTGGAAATAATAGCGCCTCAATTTTATCTTTTTGTATGAGAGATGAACTCTTATTGTGATTAACAATGCCGATTAGACGCAAAAAAGAACTTAATCAAAATCAGGTGAAATAATCCAAACCAAGCAAGCAGGAATGGAATACATGGAACTGCAGTGGAAGAGAGGTGTTCTCTATAAAGCTTGCAACAAAAGCTTGTGCATGAAAAACAGCATTGTCGATGAATGGCTATGGAAATTAGCTTGGAAAAGTCAATGTCCCAACCAAAGTGGCTTGCTGTAGTTGGGTAACTCTTAAAGGAGGTGGTTTGGGACATGAAAGTTTTCTTTTATTTTAATTAGAGTGGGCATTTCCCTCTGCAGCAAATGTTACCTGTGCTTGCAAAATTCTGAGGACTCCTGCCATTTCTTTCCACATTGCCAGTTGCAGCAGATATATGGAATATGTTCCTGTCTTTTTGGCATTCCGTTGGTTATGCCGTATAGCATCAGAGAAGCTGCAGAAGTTGGGGACAGTCTAATGTAAGGAACATCGTCAAAAAGCTGTTCTAGCTTGCATTGGCGTCTGTGAAATGAAATAGGAAATAAGAGAGAACTGGGCTTGATTATTCTCTCAAGCTATTGGGGTTTAAATAGATAAGTTTACATGTTCTAAAAGGGAAAGGAAATCAATACCTAATTATGAAAGCAAATTAAGCTACCTACCATAATATATGTAGATGCTAAAATATTTACTGGAGTGGCTATGGCTAGAAAGGAATAGAAGATTCTTATGGCGAAACTCTTTTCCTACTTATGCTATGAAGTATCGATGTCTTACAAACATTTTTTGCTCGAGTAAACATCATAAAGTAAATAATTTTTATAAGCTTTTTCTATGTTGCTCGGACTCTTCAAAAATGTCGACGGGTGCATGTTGGATCTTCCAAAAATAGTGTATTATTGAAGGACCGACATAGGTGCTGCAACATTTTTGGAGAGTCCAAGCAACTTAGAGCTTTTTGACTTTGTTAGCTCTTAGAAGGCATATAGGATGATCACTATCCAGGAGCTACTTATTCTCTTTTCGTTCCTTTTTCTTTTAATTTTAATCATCTATTAAGGGGGTGTTTGGATTGTTTTTTTTTAAGTAGCTTTTATGTTAAAAGCCAAAAGCCATAAGTTGGGACCTTACTCTTGGCTTTTGTCATTTTTTTGTACTTTTTCAGCTTTAACAAAAATGCTTTTAAGCACTTTTTTGTGTTACCCAAACACTTCCAAAACTTAAAAAGTGCTTAAAAGTGAAAAGCAAAAGAAATAAAAGCCAATCCAAACACCCACTTAATGCATTTTTAATGAAACAATAAGAACTAAATGAGAAAAATATTATTGAAATTGTGTATCTATATTATTATATTGAGCTTTATTTATAAACAGTTAAACACTACATTATAATCCTTTTCCACATAGAATACTATATACAAATCCTATTCATATTCCTATTATAACACTCTCTCTTGGTTGGTGCATACAAGTCATATGTATCGAGCTTTGTTACAGATTTAACTAGTACAAGGACCAGTGAGGGACTTGGTGAAAATATCTGCAAGCTGAGCACCTTGACTTTACAAGCTTTGTAACAGTATCTCCGCAATTATCTTTCCTTTGACAAAGTGACAGTCAATCTCATTGTGCTTTGTCCTCATGAAATAATTGATTTGATGCGAAGGGCCTCTTGATTATCACACACAAGTTCTGACAAATTTATCCTAATTTTAGTTCTCTGGCCAACTATTTAATCCAAACTAGCTCACAAATTACTACAATCATTGCTTGACATTCTGCTTTATCACTGGGTCGATCAACCACACGTCGTTTACTCTGCCAAGACACCAAATTATCTCTTGCTAAACACAATATCTGCATGTAGAGTGCCTATCATTAGGTGATTCTACCAAATCAACATCTGTATATCCAATAATTTGCTCATTTGATCCTCAGAGAGTAGTCCTTTACTTGGAGCTGGCTTTAGCCCAAACAAGATGCCAACAACTGCTTCTAGTCACACGGAGAATTCATAAGCTGACTTACAACACTCACAAGAAAAGAAATATCTGGTCACTTTGAGATAATTCAACTTTTCAACCAACTGCCTATATCTTCTAGTATCATTGAGTGATTCCCCCGGTCTTGACAGGAACTTAGAATTCAAGTTTATAGGATTGTCGATGGGTCTACATCTCATTGTTCCTGTCTCCTCTAGAATGTCTATAGCATACTTGCATTGCAAAATAACAATACATTATCTGGACTAAACAATCTCAATACCTAGAAAATACTTTAGTTTGTTAAGGCCTTTAGTTCGGAAATGTTGAAAGAGATGTTGCTTTAAATTGATGATACCTCCTGATCAGTGCTGTTGTTAACGATATCATCAACATAAACCACCAAATAAATTCACAGATTTGAAGCAAAATGCCTATAAAACACTGAGTGATCTGCTTCACTACGAGTCACACCAATCTCCTAAATTATTGTGTTGAACATCCCAAATTGGGCTTGAAAAGACTGTTTTCAGACCATAGAGCGACCGACACAATTGACGTACACCGCTATTAGACTCCCTGTGAGCAACAAACTCGTGTGGTTGCTCCATATAGACTTCTTCCTCGAGTGCAGAAAAGCATTCTTATGAAGAGGCTAATGGTGAACAACAACCATAGATAAGAAAAGACAGGCATATGCTATTTTAGTCGCATGAAAGAAATTATCACTTCAATCAAGCCTAAATATCTGAGTATAGCCTTTGGCAACAAGGCGAACCTTAAGCTGATCAACTTGATCGTTTGAGCTAACTTTGACCGTATAAACTGATCAACTTGATTGTTTGAGCCAACTTTGACCGCATAAACCCAACCACAACCAACAATCGATTTACTTGAATGAAGAGAAATAAGCTCCTAAGTACCATTCATATGTAAAGAAGATATCTCATCAATCATAGCCTGGCTTAATCCTAGATGTGATAATGCTTCACCCTGAGACTTAGGGGTGGACATGGAGGACATTGTGGATGGAGATGTAGAAAAAAATCTTGGACTTCTTGAAAGTCAGTATAGGTAAGACCTCAGAAATATCAAGATGATCAAAGATGAAAGTAGGTTGAGACTGAAAAATGTAACATCGGCTGACATATGGTGTCGACGAACACCAAGTGAGGAGAAACAGTACCCCTTTTGAACTTGAGAATACTTGAGAAAGGCACATTTGAAAGAACACGGGGCTAATATATCTTTCTTGAGGCTAAGGTTTGATCAAACATGTGCTCCTGAAGACACAAGGAAAAGAGTATAGAGATAACTGAGGAAACAATATAGAATAAGGACTCTAATTCTGAATGGAAGATGAGGGCATTCGATTGATTAAATAGCAGATGTGAAGACTGCATCACCCCCAAAAGCAACAAAACATGGGATTCAATGAGAAGAGTGCGAGCAATCTCAATGAGATGCCTGTTGTTTCCTTTTGCTACCTTTTTCTATTGAGCGGTGGATGGACAAGATGTCAGATGGACTTTCTTTTTGAGTCACAAATTACTGAAATTGGGAGGATAAGTATTCTGTGGCACTATCACTATGATAAGTATGAATAAAAAGACCAAACTGATTGTGTATTTCAACACAAAAACTCTTGAATATAGAAATAACTCAAATGATCTTTCATTAAGAAAATCAAAGTAAATCTTGAATGATTATCAATAAAACTAACAAAACAACAAAATCCTAAGGTTGCCTCCCTTAGGAGCTTATATTTCAGAATGAAAAAGCAGACTCTTAGCACTATGTGGAAAGGTAGTTTGGGTGGGGTGGTGTGTTTTGTTTCTCAAGTTGACATGATTTAGAATGTAATGTGGATATACTAGACAAACTGGGTACCAACTTCTGTAGCTTGAATAAACTCGGATGTCCCAAACACCTGTGAATTAGATCTGGGGGATCTATTACGGGGCATGGTGTGGAGGAACTAGGAGAGGTTAGATAGTAGAGACCTTGTAATTTATTCTCCCCACCAATCATCTGTCCCAAATGGCAAACCTGCATAACAAAAGAATTGTCAAGAAATATAATAGCACAATTTGGGGCACACATCAAATGACTGGCAGATGCAAGGTTGAACAGACGTCTAGGGACATTAAGAAAAAAGTTTAGCAGGGCATAAAATAAGGGATTAACTTGTCCAACTTCTTTTCTTTTTGTTTGGGTCCTATTGGCTAAAGTAATGTGACGAAGAGACTGTAAATAACAATATTTGACAAAAGTGATTTCTTACCAAAAATATGATCAAAAGTGTCTCGAGTCCACAGCCCAATGTACAAGGGTACTAAGCTGTCAAACACAATCAAAAGAATTACAAGCAACAAAAGTATCAGGCTGAACTCGAGGTGACTTGTGAAGAAGTCTGCTTACTTAATGTGAGAAGACAAGAGTTTGCGAGAGAACTCATCTTGATTATTCCCACAAGCTATGGGAGTTTATACCTAAGTCTACATGTCCTAAGAAGGAAAGAAAATCAATACAAATTTTTCATGATCCAAGCTAGGGTCCAAGTGCGATTTGAACCTCGAAGGACCCCAACCAAGCCGTCTTAGCATATCATTAAGCATACAGAAGGCAAGAAGCTTCATTAACAAGCTATGATGATAAAGCGGAAGATAAGTCTCAACTCAAATGTATCAATAGGGAAGAAGCGACTCTAGTACAAATAGAAAGACAACATAGACTCCACACTTCTAACATGCCTCTATTAACTAACATAGGTGGGGGCATAGGACATGTTCCTAGCCCATCCTCAATGAAGAAAAGAAATAGTCTCAAAGTATCAACATTAGCCAAGATAGCAAGAAATAAAGCATGATAGGCTCACCCTCAAAACATGAGGAATCACCAATCAATCTTCAAATAGACTCCAAAACTAGCCATGACAATGGCGTGTAGGGTGAATGTCCTCCCCTACATCATAAAACAATGTTGACAAAGAAAGTATCCGTTAGTATATTTGAATGTACTAAGTATGTGAGTAGTGCAATGAGTTATAAATCCTGTTGCGCAATTGACCAATGTAAATATTGGAATAAAGGATAGGGTTAAAACATATATAACACATGAATATGGCCAATGCATAAAGGAAATCATGATGAGAATCTTTTAAGATCATGAACCATAAATAGTCAAATGACGTGTCTTAAGAAATCATGCATATGTAGATAGCAACTATAACCGACAATAAGACTATGTGAGCTATTACATGGAATCACAATGTTTCTTCTACACCCGAAAAAGGGCAATCTACTTGCCAAGGGAACTTTACCTTGCTAGGTTGGTGTCATGAAAATGTGCTATATGTGGATCCACTAGCTAGGCCAGAAAGACATCATAATCTTATGATGTATGTAGTTATGGGACTAGATATTGCTACTAAGGATCCTTTGGGTCGAGTCCATACCTCAAAGTCCACTCGGTGTTGAGTCAAAATTTCACAAAAAACTTATCATAATCATGAGTTATACTTGTCATAAAAATTATAAGACTTGCCATAAATCATAGCTTACAATACTCATAAATCATGGAACTTAACATATATAAAGGCAATCGATTACTACCAATCTATTTCATAAACTTGTGCATAGAATAACTCATTTTTCATGTGATTCATGTGATGTGGGCGTAGGCCTTCTATCATTACGAATCATACATCCTTGAGGAGTGTCATGTGGGTCTTAGTTCACGCCTTTCTTCAGCTTTCTTGAAAGACTTGTCAATCATGATCACAATTTGTAGTGAAGCTAGGCAAAAGCATGGATTCACATGTAATTGACTTAAAATCATGTAATTTGAAAGAAATCATATGTTATTATGTAAAGTAACATCGATTGAATCATAATTGAAAGAACTCATGTTGAATTCATGAACCCTAGGTAGCATGTAATGGAATTTGAGTACTAAGAGATAGGTACCTAGTAGGCATCATAGGCCGATTGAGTAAAAAAAGTAAATGCAATAGGAAATACTGAAATAAAATACAGACTGAGGTCAAGAACAATAAATAGTAAAGGTATGCACACAAGTGTAAAAAATCAAACAAGGCCTAAAGTAAATATACCTAACTAAGCCCCCATAAGCTTAGAAGGTACACTCGTTCGCAAGTCAAAGTAAAAATTCGAACAGATCCCCATAAGTCCAATAGGTACACAAAACAACAACAACAACGACATACCCAGTGGAATCCCACAAGTCTTGTGGAGTCTGGGGAGGGTAAAATGTACGTAGACCTTACCACTACCTCATAGAGGTAGAGAGGCTGTTTCCTGGAAGCCCGATAGGTACACAAAAAAGCTAAATTAAGAATAAAGGAACCAGGTAGAAATAAGGTCTTTTAAAAGTGTCAATATTTCTGACTAGTTAATGAACCTACTAATCTTGTCAGCAATTATGTTCCATCCTGCATTGAATGAAATTTCCGGAATGATTAGGACTGCCCTCGTCCTTCCACATATATTGATGATGCTAATATAACGGCCAAAGCTATTAAAATCCCTTGCACTGAAGGTTTCTGGAAAACTCTCTCTTCTTTTCCACCTTTTAACTCCATTGCCTCTGAACTTCGAGGCTTCTCTCAGAATCTTCACGATCCATTCCAAGGTTTTCCTGTCCAGAGACCCTCTTGTAATGAATTTCTGCTCCTTTCAGTCCATTCATACCATGAATCTGCTGTGTTAGTGGATCTCACAATGTCATAAGACTTGAAACCGACCACAAAATAAATGCTGTTATCCATCTAACAAGAAAAGAACAGGAAGGTACGATAAAAAATGCTTTCCTGTGATCAGAAGGACCACCGGAATCCAGTCACTAATTTAAAAAGTAATTTCAATTCATTACCCTGAAACTAGTGCCTGGGAGGAAATTAGTGCAACAGGAAGTAGGGAATGTCTAGAAAAATAACTTCACTCAACGTAAGGTTGCATCAGGATGCCAATACTAGTTGTTTTTAATTTGGGGTGGGGTGGGGGTGGGGGGTTGGCAAAGAGGAGGTTATTTTTCTGACTCTAACGAGGGGGGGGGGGGTAATATCAGAAAATGACGATAGTGATAGAAAAATAAAATTCCAGGACGGTGGTTCAGAAGCAAATTTGTGTAACAAGAGGTTGGGCAGGTCTAGAAAAAAAAAATGAAGACAGAGCACTAAAATATCAAAAATTCCCATGGCAGTCTTGAGAAGGAAATTGGTACAACAGAAGTAGGGCAAGTCTTGAAAATAACCACACTGAAGGTGAGGTTGCATCAGAGTACTACATCTTGTTACCATGAGATGTTCTTGCTGCCATAGATCATTATGGAATTAATACTTCACTGCTAATAAAGATGGTAGAGGCAGTAATAAGTGAGCAAGAGTTATTGTTGGTATGCTAGAGATAGGAAGAAGGACAAAATATATAGAAGCATTGTCATCCATTCTTCATATGTGAGGACAGAATATGCCACCTAATATATAGTATGACAATCCCTTGATGCTGATGCCTTCCTTGCATAAGCAGCCATTACCTGATTTTGGCCATTACGTGAGTGCGTAAAAATCGTTACAAGTATTGGATAATTCTTTTCTAACATTATGTAGAGCCATTACTGGTCATAGCCCCTTCCATACTGAAGTGCTTTTCTAGCTAGTGAATTAAGAAGCTTATCCCCTATCATATGAGTCTGGAATTTTTTAATTTATAAATGCTGAGTCACTTTTCAGATGCAGCTGTCAGTATGCTGTATAAGATCATTGGTATATGGTAATGTCATTTGTTCCTTCTGAATTCTCAGAGCATTTCATTTGATTTCAGCACAGGTTTAATATAGTCTATAATATAAAATATTATTATAAGAGTGAAACACCATGTATATCTCTGCTTCTTACCATCATATTGTTATATGGCTGATTATTATGATGTGTGTTTGCAGGTTTTGAGTAAAATAGTGTCTGTAGCATTCAAGTATCATTTCCGCATGCCACCATACTTCACCCTTCTGCTTCGGTCTCTTGCTTCGTTAGAAGGTAGATAATCATATGCCCAGCTCTTATATGTTAACTACTTCCCTTTTTTTTAAATCAAGGGTAAGAATTCTTTAGAATCAAAACAACACAAAGATCGTGTTGCTGAAAAGATTTACAGTTCATGCATTGAAACAGCCTCACAACTTCTATGAGGTAGCGGTAAGGTCTGCGTACAAGTTACCCTCCCCAGACCCCACTTGTGGGATTACACTGGGTATATTGTTGTTGTTGTTGTTGCATTGTACCGGTCAGGTTGGTCATGCCATTTGCTTCTTGTACAAAACGAACACTTGATTGCATAAAAAATTGGGAAACAGAAAAGATTTATACTTGGGGGTGACTACATTTTGTCCACTCCGTTCGCCGGATGGTAGACCATAGATGGAATAGAGTTCCAAAAGTTAGTTTCCTTTTTACAGTCTCTTGCCCAAATGTGGGAGGAGACATGGAGCACTTCCCAGTTTTGATAGGGTTCACCAAGGATCATCCCTAAGCCTTGATCCTTAAGCCTGTTTTTATTTGTCCTGGTGATGGATATATCGACGAGAGAAATTCAAGGTGAGGTGCCATGGTTTATGTTGCTAGGAGAGCTAGGATCAGATATGAGGATATCCTGGATAAAGAGGGAGTTAGTAATAAGATTACATGTGAGGATATCCTTGAAAAAGTGGTAGTAGCTTTGGTGGAGGACAAGATGTGGAAAGTGAGATTGAGAAGGTTCAGGCATGTGAAGAAGAGAGGCATGTATGCCCCAGTGCGGAGGTGTTAGAGGTTGGCTATGAATGTTTCCTGGAGAGGTAAAGATAGACCAAAGAAGTATTTAGGGAGGTGATTAGAGAGGACATTATGCAGCTTTAGCTTATCGAGGACATGACCTTAGATAGGAGGGTGTGGAGGACACAAATTAGGGTAGGAGGTTAGTAGGTAGTGATGTCTTGCCTTACTGTCCGTTCATATTAGGAGTCGTAGTATTGCTCCTATAGTTTGTTGTCCTTCAATTTCTAGTACTATTTATTGTTTCTTGTACCTCAATTATTATATTGTTTTCTTGTAGTTCCGTTTTGTTACTATCTGCTATTTTTGTTACTGTTTGTTGTTACTTGTACTTCAGTTACTTCTTTTTTGGAGACTGCTTTGGACTGTTTACTTGAGCCGAGGAGCTATCGGGAATAACCTCTCTACCTCTGAATTAGACGTAAGGTCTGCGTACACTACTCTCCTTAGACCCAACTTTGTGGGCTATACTGGGTATATTGCTGCCATTGGTGTTGTAGAGTCCTCTCCTGTCCCAGCTTTGCAAAAGATCCAGGAAGATTTTAGGAATTGTCTAGGTAGTTTGTGTGATATTGATTGACATGGTCCAGACTCCAGATTTGATGCTTGACTTCGCGATGAAGGAAAAGAGTGGTATGGTAGACTGAGTAAGACATGCCTCTCTCAACTAACCAGGTGAAATATTCAACCTTTGGTTTCCGTGGTAAGAAACTGAAGGACTGGCTGTGTCTTACTATATCCTTGTAACAACAATTTACATAGAAGTTCCTTTGGGATCTACTTTCCCAACTAAAGAGTCAGTCTTATCCTCGATATATACAATGTTACCAATCAAATGCAAGAGCTGGCAAACCCTGTCCTTTTCCTAGCAGCTTCTTCTGAAAGAAAGGTCTCATTCATGTTGGTCTTGATTTACTGCAGTTCCAACATTCACCACTGAGGAAATAAATTCCTCTTAAAAGTTGGAGTGGTCCAACCATACATCTTTTCAAAATTTGTTTTCCCTCCCATTCCCACTTGAAAGCTGTTAAAAGAAAGGAATCCGTTCCATATAGAGCTGATAAACTTCCAGCATCCTGACCCATGAGTGGATCTGGTAGCACCTGACTAGACATTTTGAGAAAGATATTTGGCTGCAATAACTTTCCTCCATTAGCCATTTTTCTCATAATAGAATCTTTGAATCCTTTTGAAAGGGCTCTATCGTAATAGACCTTATGTTTACTGGCTCCAAGTGTGCCCATTTCTTTGGGGTGATGACAATGGTCCTTCGCTCCTTGTTACTTTTCTCGAGGATGGCTCCTCTAGTTTCAACTAGACTGTTGATACTGAGAAGGTGCAGGGAGAAGACAGAAGAGTCATTGTGCAGGTGGCAAAAGCATATAGAATATGGTCCATGCGGGTAAGCTTGCGCTGCCTCCCTTCCACCACCAAAAGAAAAGGATAAATGATGTCTTTTCCAGTTGGAAAGTTGCTTCTCCATTTCTTCACGAAGCCTAACCATACAGATAAATATTAGAAACTCTGGCGGCCCAGTGGAAGACCAATACTTCAAGTTGGTGAGATACCTATGATTTAACCATTAAAGCATGTGAGCTAGCTTATGTAAATTGGAAACCTCCTTGCGGGTATACAAAGGAATTAGAATGATTAATATGGAGACCTCAGACGACCTTAGAAACAAGGATAATCAATCTTAGGAATAGGATTTCTTGTTCATTATCTTCTCAAAAATCAGTGTTTCATCAGGGTAGAGACTGAAGGTATCGTTAAGACACTTGTCCTTTAGAGCTAGCTGAAAAATCTTTTATCCAATATCCAATTTAATTGAACAGCTGTGGACAGCATCTTACTGATATCTTCTATACCAAAAATAAAGAGATAAGAGGATAGGGTATCCTTTGTCCAATCTAGTATGAGATGGGAAGAACCACAGAGAGCGCCATTAATGAAGAAGAAAATCTTTCTGATGATATATGATACCACTTGAGAATCACCAAGGGCTTGTTTGGAAAGCCACCTGTTTGGTGTAATCTTTCTGTCTCGCCTGTTTGGCTGGTCATGTAATTACTTGGTCAACAAGTAATTGGGTGTAATTGGTAGGGTGTTACACTCTCCAATTCATAGGGGAGGCTGTGAATTGCTGGTAATTACATGGTATAATTACAAATTGCCTACTCTTTAATTTTAAATTTTTTTATTTCTATTATTTTAAAATTCTTTTTATATTTATCATTCTAATACTTTCTAAATTATATTTTATTTTTATAATATTTATTTTTCATTTTCTTCTCACTCTCAGCCTTTACTTCATGTGATTCCATACAATCTTTCATATTTTTTTTAAAAAATTATTCTATGTTTATCTTTTTCATTAGCATGATTTTATTAGCATTCTAATTTTTAAATTACAGTTGAACTCATTGTTGAATAAAGTTATATCTTATATTTTTTTCTTTTCAATTATCTTTATGTACGTTGTGTTGACATTTATGTAGGTTATAATAAAAATGATCCTAGATTGTCATCAAAACAAAAATGGTCCTAGATAGGAGAAAATGGAGAGGTGTAGGACAAAGATTAGAAGGTAGTTGGGTGTTTTCTAGTTCTCACATATCAGTATTATTTTTACTACTTTCCTAATATCTTATTTTCCAATTTCCTAATATTATCTATTGTCTCCTTTCCTTGATTATCACTCCCTATATTATCCTATTCTTCGATTGCTATTATCATTTGCTGCTTTTTTTTTTTTTTTTTTTTTGCTTTGGTTATTGTATAATTTTTTGTTGTTGATGTTCTGTTCTTCATTTGTTTCAACATGACTCCTCCACTATTGTACTTCCTTTTTCAAACTTGTTTTAAATTGCTTTGTTTGATGCAAGGCTCTTTTGGAAACAATCTGTCTACCTGTACAAGGTAGCGGTAAGTCTGCGTACACTCCACGCTCCTTAGACCCTAGCTGTGGGATTTCACTGGGTATGTTGTTGTAAATCTGATTACCCGCTCACCTGCATGGAGAATTCCTATTCCCGCTTTCAAGCACGAAGTGCTTATTTTTGTAGTATTCTTTTCTATTATGCCTAAAATGTATTTATTATTGATATGTTATGTGTTCCTATTTGACGACATAGACAAATTTTAATTGCAAAGATCAATTCTAAGAGGGAAAAACAAAGGAGCAAAGAGGGTGAATTTCAAAATAAGTTACAGTATGGGATAACGAGATTCTAGTTAGCCTAACTGACAAATGGATGCACTCTAAGTATTTTTTGGTTATGTAGTTAAATTACATAGATTATGGTGTTTCTGAAAAAAAGGGAATTGGACATTGAATTAACATGAAAGTGCCTTCTAGATGAAATAAAAAAGAAGAGCATGAGAATGTTGTTGAAAGTCAGGAGAATCACTGAGACTCTACTGGACTAATCTAATAGTAATGTCATAATATTTAGAATCCAAGAATTAGATTTTCTTTTTAAAAATTATTTCATGTAATTCTGGAGCTAAGTGAACTGAGTTTGCAGATTGAGCTTCACCTTCGCAAAGCTGACTGAAACTTTTAATTCTGCCACCCCAAGGATCCCTGAAATTTAACTTTCTGCTAGTGCGGTTTCCAATTTTTAGCCAAAGCTAATTCTAATCAACTCCAAGGAATCTGAAATTTGATATTTATCTACTTTCAACTATTTTCAACAATCCCCAATAACATCCAATAAAAACTTTACTATTTAATTCAAATTTTGATCAAAACATAGGATCCAATCCACTCAACAATGGTGGAAACTTTGTTTTGGATGGAATCGAAAGATATAATCAGTATTTGTAGAAACAAATCACTAGCCTATGCTCTGATATCAAACTGATTGGGGAAATTAAATTGCGAAACACAATAAAAATAGAAGTAGAAGATATAAACTAGATGCAACTTTGATTATAATAGACTTTGTTAGAAGAAACCAAATACCTTATATTATAGGAATCAAATAACACCTAAGTTATATGGAACCATCTGTGAGAAATATTGGGAGAAGAATATTATTGAATTGTTGTCTACATTATTACATCGAGACCCTATTTATAGATACTATATTAGACTCCTTTTCCAACTATGATACTATAATACAATCTTTTTCCAAGTAGGATTCTATATAATATTGTTATTTCTATTCCTATTCTAAGTAGGATAGTGTTTACCTATTCCTATTCCAATTCTAAATAGGAATCCTATTCCTATTCTAATACTCCCTCTCAAGCTGGTGCACACAAATCATAAGCACCTAGCTTGTTATAGATATAATAAATATGATGACCGATGAAGAGCTTGGTAAGATATTTGCAAGTTGATCATCCGACTTCACAAAATTGACAATCAATCTCAATGTGTTTAGTCTTTTCATGAAATACTGAATTTGATGCATAATGCTAGTCAATCTCAATGTGCTTGGTCTTCTTATGAAATACTGAATTTGATGTATAATGTTGATAAAACATAGAGAGATAAATTCCTAAAGTACAATGTTGAACTTTCCAAGCCAAGGTTGAGAAGACTTTTAGATCATAGAGTAACCTGCACAATTGACATGCAAGTCTACCCAAACTCCCCCCCTCCCCAACAAAACCAGGTGATTGCTCTATATAAACTTCTTCCTTGAGACCATCATAAAAAAGACATTCTTAATGTCCAATTGATTAAAAAAGCCCATGCATTGGATTATTAGATATGATGGCTGAAAGTGGTCACATTCGATAAATAAAATTATATGGGTAGGGTCGAAATGATGCCACAACCCTACTGAGAAGGAGAATTAAATGAATAGGATCGTAATAATGACACGACCCTACTGGAAAATAGAAATTATATAGGTGGGATCATATTGACGGCATAACCCTACCGTAAAAGAGAAATTGTATGGATAGGGTCAGAATGATTGCACGACCCTAGTTAAATTAGATTTGATGAGTCACCGAAAAGACGAATGGAACTATGCAAATCAAATCTGAGTCACCAAAAAAACAGTGTTATGCAACTCAGATATGAGAAAGTAGTTCGAAAACTTCACGGTACTACACAAATTGAATATGAGAAGTAGTTTGGAGAGATGCACGGTGCTACACAAATCGAATATGAGAAAGTAGTCACCGGAAAGATTGCGGTACTACACATGATAAATATGAAAAAGTAGTCACTGAAAAGATGACACGGTGCTATACAAATTAGATATAAAAAAGTATTCACCAGAATGATGGCATGGTGCCCCAAACACTGGCAGATGTGGGGTTGACACAAATCAACCCTACAAAGTTACCGAAAATTGACGCAAAGTAACCTAATGTTTTTTTTTTGCTAACATATCATTGGCCAGATGGGCGGCATATATAGATCATAGCCACCCATCGGCAGAGAAAGCTTTTTGATTTTCTACTAAGATCGTAAAAGCTTTGATACCATGTGAGAAATATTGGGAGAAGAATATTATTGAATTGTTGTCTATATTATTACATTGAGACTCTATTTCTAGATACTATATCAGACTTCTTTTCCAACTAGGATACTATAATACAATTCTTTTCCAAGTAGGATTCTATATAATATTGTTATTTCTATTCCCATTCTAAGTAGGATAGTGTTTACCTATTCCTATTCCAATTCTAAATAGGAATCCTATTCCTATTCTAACACCATCAAGAGGCATGAATACTCAATCAAGTAGCATTGCAAGTTGGACATCTACAAAGGCAGAGAACTTTCAATGATCTCGACAAGGAGTTCAATATTCATTCAAGTCTAAGAAGATGAAGATATAAAAACTATTTATATTAGGGTTGATATTCAGAACTAAGTAACAGCAACAACGAACTAGTGATATTCATAACTAACAAATGACCTCAATACTTCTTAACTAGTCCTTAAAAGCTAAATGGCCTAATTATCATAATTTGAAAATATTAGTATATTCCATGATCGTGGACTCTGCAGAATCAGCTAAGTCCGCAATTGCGAATGGAAGTCGAGCAGACGGTCTTGGGGAGTCTGTCCTTCGGCTTCATTGCTTTCTCGAGGGTTCTAATTGCCTCAATGTTGATATCCTCCTTTGAGATAGTTCTATCACATTGTGGATCTTGAAAGCTTCTTGAATGGATCTTCTAAGGCATCTAAGCTACTATTGAGTAATTGGAATCTCCTAAGCTCATGATGTCTCCTTGGATTCTATCAAATAACAATGTTGCTCCCTCTCCCAGTCTGAATATTAATGGTGCAGCCAGCTTCTTTGTTGTCGTCTTGAACACTGCTCTTAGGGCAGGTTCCTTGTTGGATTGAATACTTATCAGTATACATATTGTGGTCCAACAAAACTGCATAGCTGTAACTTCCACTCATCTTCTCAGGATTGGCAGTGGCTGGAGATCCAAGCTTCAAAACTTTTGAAGCTGCATTTCCATATGTTGTTCGGAAGCTTCTCTTTGACAATTCTGTTGCATCGAGGAAAATTCTACATTCGGTACGTAACAGCTTTATACATTTGGTCTGTAGTCATACTGCAGTCGACCTTAATGGCGTTCCCAAGACATATTAAGAATCATATATGGTGTTCACCAAGCTTATTCTGTTTACTGATTTATCCAGTAGTTGGCTTATGGATGAAATTTTGACTTAATTATCTCATATCTAATCAGGGAAAAATTAACTTGAGTAACTTTGGCATGAAAGTAAATCATTTTTTTTACAGTGAAGTGGGTGAAGGTTTTTTTTCTTGAACCCTCATCTTGTACTCCTTGATACTTTTATTGGAACCTGCTTCATGCTTATCTTTTCTTGAGAATTTCTTCTCCTTGTTCTGTTATACAAAAAGTTTTCAATTTTTACTGATAGAGTGATAATTTTAACAAATAGATGACATTTAGGATTCACCCTTTTCTTCAATGTTATCTTTCTGTTTCCTATTCAGGTGGTATTAAACAGAAAGAAAGAATTTCAATGGCAAAAGTTAGCTCTTTTCCTAAGAGTGTCGGCAACTGGGTAAAGTGACATATTCCTTTGTTCATTGTACACTTGTTTTTGTTTTTTCTATTCAACAAATTTTTAAGTGTTCTAAATGCTTCTCGTTTGACATCCTCTTCTGTTACTTTTGCTTAAAGGAAGAAACTGACACACTTTTCAATAGATATAAAGGCCCACCACTGCTCATCTTTGCTACCTGACCTTTTCATTATCTTTTATAATGTCTTTCTACTTTGCTTTTTCAGTTCTTCATATCTTGTTTTATATGAGGCTAGAGGCTGCTTCTCTTTCTTGTTTAGCTGCTTCCTCAAAGGATGTAAAAACTGTTATTTCCTGTATCCAGTGGTGAAAGGCACTCAGTGTTGTTGGCTGTTGTAGGGACTGGAGAGCAGTATTATGTGTTTGAGTGGATGGAAATATTTTAGCAAGCAGAATGGGTGGGGGGAGAAGGAAATGAGCCATTTTGTCGTTTCCTTTCTTTCTCTAACGAGGAATAACAAGCTAGTCTATTGGTAATCTTTTTAAGAAGCGTGAGGAATGGGACAGTGGACTAATGGCAAATTAGTTTCCCTTTTTACATCTCCCCAACCAATATTAGGAGAAATGCACATTTCATACAGCATTCAATTAAAATTTTGATGCATTCTCTATTCAGTGAGGAAGTCTGAAAGAATAGACTTGATGGGCCAGTTTGCTACTGCATTTGGTTGCATCTTTTAGCTTCTCTTTCAGACATTATGGCTATTAGAAGCTTTTTCTCCTTGTGCGTATTGGATGATGACTGCTAATTTTCCAGGAAAGGGTTGAACACTATCATGGCACCAAATCCTCAAGCATCTCTTGCTTATTTGAACTTTATCATGGAACCAAATCCTCAAGCATCTCTTGCTTGTTCTTCTGATGGAGCTTCTGGTATATTTGATGTTGCAAACTTGGTCTTGAGAATACTACTATCTAAAGATGGTATTGTTCTGAGAAGATTGATGATGACAGCAGTGAGTACCTTTGCCTGATTGCCTTTGACCTGATATTTTTTACTGTTACTTGAAATATTACCACCTGTTTTTTCCAAAAGAATCGAAGGTTGGCAAACTTTGGCCTTAAATGGGATCCAGAGAGGGGCTGGGGGTTGGAAGTAGGTTCTTGCATTGAGCCATGTGGTTTGTTTAAGTATCTATGCCATGTGGTTTGTTTAAGTATCTAAATTCAGAGATGGAAAATTCCTTCTCATTGCATGTATTTAAAGGTAAAAAAATTATAAATATTTGGATGTAAAAAATTATGTTGGCCTAGTATTCTCTTTTTTACATTCGGAAAAACTAGCCAATATCTACATACTAAGTTGCTTGGAGTCTTCACTTTCGGTGCCACACCATGTCAACATGACGTAGGTGTGGGATCCATAATGGATTTGGTCAAAAAAAATTTTTGAGTGAAAGGTAACATTTTGGTCAATTTATTTTGGGTACTTTAATCAAAATCACTGGAGAAATTTGGGACAAGTACAATAATTTCTGTAATCAAAATAAAAAGTAGGGTGAAATTGAAGAAAATAGAGTACCTTGTATATAGAAATTTATATGCCAATCCCTTTCCTTATATCATCTTCAAGGATTATTCTCTTGATCAATATTTTCTCCTCATAACACCTTTTAAGATTTCTACATAATATCTTATATAACTAATCTTAGATATTTGAATTATATTTTGCCTAATAGTTTTTTACAGGATCCCTATCCACCAAAGTAACTTCTTGTTCCTGCGAAGAAAAATCCCCGCACCTGTATCCGTACTTTGGATCAGTATCCGTGAATCTTAAAATTTAGATCATGAAGGGCCCGACCTCTAGATCGGCACCCGTATCAGACACCCACTCCCGAGTTCAACACACTTAGTTTACAAGTGCCACAACTTGATATCCATTTCTCTGTTGTAGGATGGTGCTTCATTAGTTAAAGCATTTATTTCCAAGGAGGCAAAATTCTTTCGTCAACACCTTTGCAGAATTGTTGCCAGTATACTGTCCCAGTGGTTATTTGAAGTACTTGGCAGTAATGCAATTAGTTCCCAAGTGCAGCTAACTGGTGCACCCAATGTAATGCTAGGATCGTCTTCGGCTGTGTTCTCATGGGACTATGATTGTAAGTCGACCCTCAGAGATCGCCGGCTTAAACTGATTCTGTTCAAGGTGTTAGGTGATGCAAGAAAAAGTCCGATACTGATGATGAAGTTTTTCTGCTCGTCATGTCTGATTTTTATCAAAGCATCAGCTTTGGCTTGTCATCGGTTTTTGGTTTGTCTGGCTTACCTGGATCGTGCACCACTTGCTTCGCGGGAAGTTGTAGTTGGTGCATAAAGTTTTGGTTGGACCACAGGCAGTTGAGTTATTCAATATCCTCGTCTACAAGTTCGATTGAAGGAGATTGTAACAAATCACCTCTTGCGGATGCCTGGAATACCAGAATAGAGTAGCCTAGCAAAATGAAATTTGTTTACTTGCTTGAATCTAAAAAAGAAGTTAGCACTTGCAGTAACTACTTGATGTACTGTTTAACGTGATCCACTATCCTTGAAGCAATCAAACGACTTGCACTTTGCAAGTTGCAACAGAGGACTAATCTTGGCTCTCTATGGTTGACGTTATAGTAAGTTTTATGGGACAGGTAGTTTTAAACTTGTAATCTCCTTGTGTATGTATGTACATCCTCGTTCTTATCCTTGCTGGTTCTTTAAGATTTGTACAGACTAAGAAAAACAAGAACGCTTCTTGTACTATATCGTAAACGAATGTGGGGGTTCTTTTATGGGAAGAATACATAGTTCGGCATCCAGACTCGGGAATGTTCATTTTGGAAATCACTGTGTATTTATTACTTGACCAAGGAATTACACGACAATAGCAACTAAATGACCTGTTTGTTGGCACAGCATAATTAAAGTGTAATTTTGAGTGTCATGTTTGGTTGCACAGATATAATTATGTATTTTGATTCTTTTATTCTAAACTAGGTTTTACGTGAATGTCATGCTATGCTTATAAATGAAGTAATAAAGTATTGTTATAAAATAAATCTAGCTATTAACTAGAATAAATTTATGGAGGGATAAAATTTGAAAATTAAAGACGAGAGTGAGAAATATTATTGCTCTGTTCTTGCTTCGTTTGTGTGTATATCAATGTTCTTTCACAGCATTTAAAGACCTATTTATAGCACTAAAAAAAGTATAAGCATTCATGACCTGCATGAGACCCACCATGCACTCGTTTTCTCTTTTCCTAATTAACCATCATTTTGTTGGATAATTATTGCTTCCAACACTCCCCTTTAATTGTTCAAGAAGAAGGAAGATTTTATGTGACCTTAATATGCATTAGCTGTCGCGTTAAAAACCTTGTCAGGAAAAACCCAGTGGAAAAATAAACCTTGGCTAAGGGAATAAGAGTATATGTATTTTCTCCCCAAATGAAAGTTTCATTTGATATTTTGGAGACGGCGCATTCCAATCTTATATCTTAACTTCTTGAATTTTGACGTTGGTAATGTCTTAGTGAATAAATCTGCAAGATTATTATTTGAACGAATTTGTTGTACATCAATTTCACCTTTCTTCTGAAGATTATGAGTGAAAAATAATTTTGGTGAAATGTGTTTCGTTCTGGCTCCTTTTATAAAGCCACCTTTCAATTGAGCTATACACATGATATTGTCTTCAAATATGACAGTGAGTACTTTGACATCATTTTTCAATCCATATTTTTTTTGGATGGAATGTATCATCGATCTCAACCATACACATTCTCTATTTGCTTCATGAATTGCTATTATTTCAGAATGATTTGAAAAAGTAGCAACAATGAATTGCTTTGTAGATTGCCATGATATAACAGTTCCTCCGTATGTAAACAGATAGTCTGTTTGAGATCAAACTTTATGTGGATCTGATAAATAATCTGTATCTGCATAATCAACAAGATCTGCACAATCTTTGTTAGTATAAAACAAACTCATATTAATTGTACCTTTCAGGTATCACAAAATATGTTTTATACCATTTCAATGCTTTCGCGTTGGAGAAGAACTATACCTCGCTAACAAATTAACAAAAAATATTATATCATGTTTAGTTGATTTAGCAAGATACATAAGTGCTCCAATAGCACTGAGATATGGTATTTCAGGACCAAGGAGTTCTTCATCCTCTTCTAGAGGACGGAAAGGATCTTTATTCGCTTCAAGCGATCTAACAATCATTGGAGTACTTAACGGATGTGCTTTGTCCACATAGAATCGTTTTAACATTTTCTCAGTATAGGCAGATTGATGAAAAAAAAAATTGTCTGCTAAATGTTCAATTTGTAGACCTAGACAAAGTTTTGTCTTTCCGAGATCTTTCATCTCAAATTATTTCCTTAAATATTCAACTGCCTTTTGGACCTCTTCAGGAGTTCCAATGAAATTTATATCATCAACATAAACAGCGAGTATTATAAAATCTGATCTCGATTTCTTAATGAAGATACATGGACAACTGACATCATTTATATATCCTTCATTTATCAAGTATTCACTAAGGCGATTGTACCATATACGCTCTGATTGTTTCAGACTATATAATGATTTTTGCAATTTGACTAAGAATATTTCTTGAAACTTATTACATGTTTCAGGCAATTTAAATCCTTCGAAAATTTTCATGTAAATTTCATTATTAAGTGAACCACATAGGTAAGCTGTAACTATATCCATTACATATATTTCAAGATTTTCATGTACAACTAAACTAATGAAATATCAAAAAGTTATTGCATCCATAACAGGTGAATATGTTTCATCATAAATTGACACCGGGTCTTTGAGAGAAGCCTTGTGCAACAAGGCGTGCTTTACATCTTACAATTTTATTTCTTTCATTTTGCTTTCATAAAAAAATTCATTTATAGCCAACTAGTTTTATAGTATTAGGTGTTTGGACTACAAGTTCAAATACATCACGCTTAGAGAGTGAATTCAACTTAGATTGAATTGCTTTTTCCCATTTAGGCCAATCATCTCTACATCGACATTCTTCGATGGATTTAGGCTCAATATCCTCAGTCTCTTGCATGAGGTTAAGTGTAACATTATATGCAAAAATATTATCCACTATAACTTTCGATCGATCAAAATTTATCTTGTCACCGGTAGAACTTATAGGAAGTTCTTAATTTGCTTGAGTCTCGAGTTTACTGATTTCTTCAGGAATATTCGGATTTTTCAAGTCTTGACCTTCTTCAGGAGGTTCTTTTGTAGTATCATCTTTATTTTTACGCTTCTTTTGCTAAGAGTTTTATCTTTTGAACCCAATGGTCTACCATGCTTCAGGCGTGTTTGGGATTTAGAAGCTGTTCTACTAGCAGATGGTCCCTTTGGGATATCAATTCAGATAGGTACATTTACTGCAGGGATATGTGACTTAGTTATCCATTTCAAATCAGTAAATACATCTGGCATTTGATTTATTATTGTCTACAAGTGGATGATCTTACGGACTTCTTGTTCACATATGCGTGTTCGTGGATCAAAATGAGATAGTGATGAGACTTTTCACGCAATTTCTTTAATTTTTTTGGGGGATTCCTTTTTCTCTCCCTCTAATTGTGAAAAAATTATTTTATCAAATCGACAATCTGCAAATCTAGCAGTAAATAAATCTCCTGTCAATGGTTCAAGGTATTGAATTATAGAGGACAAGTCAAATCCAACATATATACCTAACCTCCGTTGAGTGCCCATCTTAGTACGTTGTGGTGGTGCTACAGGCACGTATACCGCATAATCAAAAATTCGTAGATGAGCTATATTTGGTTCATGACCAAATACTAATTGTGACAGAGAATATTTATTATAACTAGTCGGTCTGAGACATACAAGTGTTGTTGCATGTAAGATAACATGACCCCATATGGTAGTGGGTAATTTTGATTTCATAAGCAATGGTCTTGCTATCAATTGTAGGTGTTTAATAAATGACTCTGCAAGGCCATTTTGAGTATGAACATGAGCTACCGGATGTCCAATTTTTATCTCAATTGTTGTGCAGTAATCATCAAAAGCTTGAGATGTAAATTTACTATCATTATCTAGATGAATAGATTTAATTGGATAATCTAGAAATTGCGCCCTTAATCTTATTATTTGTGTTAGTAGCCTTTCAAATGCCAGGTTGTGGGATGATAAAAGACACACATCAGACCATGTTGATGATGCATTTATTAGGACCATAAAATATCTAAATACTCCACTATGTGGGTGAATCGGTCCATATATGTCCCCATGTATATGTTCCAAAAATCTTGGGGATTTGATGCTGACCTTCAAGGTTGATGGTCTGACAATTAATTTTGCATAGATAGCAAGCAACATATGAAAATTCGTCATTCGCAAGAATCTTTAGGTTCTTTAGCAGATGATCAATGGAGTTTTCAATAATTTGTCTCATCATTATTGATCCAGGATGACCTACTCGGTCATGCCATAGCATAAAATGTTTTTGGACCAGTAAACTTCTGGTTCACGATCGAATGTTCTTTACTGGCATAATTTCCGTATAATATAGGCTAGACAATAAAGTCGACAATTTTTTCAAAATATATTTCTGTCCCGAGACACTCTTGGTTATACCAAGGTATTCAACATTCATTTCATTTAGTGTCTCAACATGATATCCATTTCTACGAATATCTTTAAAATTTAGTAGATCTTTCGGAGCCTTCAATTATATTTTTTTTCATTACCAGATATTATAGAAATGTCACAGCCCAACCCCGGGGCCATG
>JAOTQJ010000083.1:12050967-12110664 GCA_025642045.1 Solanum sejunctum
GCGGCTCTGCCGTGGCGGTGACCTTGTCGGCCTGCGTATGTGTTTGTATACCTGTTCTTATGACTATATCTGGTACTATTGGCTGTACGTTGGTGCATGGGCGACCCATGGCTGGCAAAGCGGACAATATATGCACGTGTGAGGTCCGGGCTATTACAGGAGATTTACCTTAGGTAGTTGGAATAACACTCGAAAAAATTATAGTACTATAAAAAAGGAAATCTTAGTCATAGTACTATGTATACTAAATTTCAAGATGATTTAGTCAACAAAGAATTTTTGTTAAGAGTATACTATAAGACAGCCAAAGATGTTTTACAAAAAGAAGTTAATAATTTAATTTTGAAATAAATATTTTCCAGATGGCAAGCTTTATTAACTACCTTCGATTTTCAAATAGAATGTATTAATGGAGAAGATAATTCTCTCCTAGATTTTTGAACACGAGAATTTTTATAGGGAAATAGTAAGACTAGAAATACCAGGAATAAGGCCCCCGAGGTTCTCACTTCAGCCCTTTAAAACAGAAGATAAAATGAAAAGGCCCTTCAAAGAAGGGGATAATGTCACGACCCAAAATAGATTGCAACTAAAAGAAAGGAAATAAAGCGGAAACCATCTCAACATAACATAACCAATACCAAAATCTGGAGTCATGAGTAAAAGAGCATCTAAGCAACACAGAAGTGTAAATATACAAGTCTCAAATGAAATACAAAACTGTCTCATAGACTCTAATACAAGAGTAGAAGGAAAGTAAAAGAAGTCCCAAGGATCCATGATGACCCGAAGTTTGACCCTCACTACAAAGGTCTGGATGATAACGATAACACTTAGATGGAATGATCAACTATCATGTCTTGAACACTATACATGATCAGTAGGGAGAAAAAAAAGTAAGGGGCAAGTACACCATAATGTAACCAGTAAGTTCAATCAGCTAAGAAAGCAAAATCGAATCAAGCATGTAATAATGAAGAACCCTATCCTAGCATCTAAAAAGGTTAGCACAAGATAAAAATATTGGTAATAATAATGATCTAAAATATCCTCCAAAATCCATGATGCCATATAACCACAATAAGAAATATAAATCACAACTCATCAATCCAAATACCAAGGGTGTTATAGCCTTATCACCTGCCCGTGGTCAACTAATATCAAAATGGTACAACCTTGGCACCTATATATGGTCAAGTACAATAGAATGCCAAGTACTTGCCACCTGCCCATGGTCAGAGTTGATGAAGTGTAAATCTCACTCATGCCTCTTGCCCGAGTCAACGGTTTGGTACCAATGTAAATCGTAATGTCGTTTCCTCCTTCCTAGGTCAAAGGATGTTACAATCCACATATAATACATATAACTCAATAGTGCAATCTAAATGTGAAATCAAAATACAGTAGGATTACCAATGCATGAATAACATTATAATCCTAGGTACTCAAGGGGTAATATCAAGCGTCATACCTAATGCTCATACCATTACTATATTCTAGTTCATCATAGTTATATCAATAATCAATAGTGTCAATAATACCAGACCTTAATCGTTCTAAGTATGCGAGAATATCTATATCACTGGACCTAATGCATTCCAATTAGTCTCACAAGCTTCATTTAGTCATACTCTATCTCAATTCCTCATCATTTCACCATTTACCTCTAAGAACATCAATAGGATAAAAATTATATCATAATTTGTCTCTATTGGGATCACTTTCCATCATTATATCAACATATCAACTCAATTACATAGTTATTTCTCTAAATCTAACAATTATCACATGAATAACTCAAATCCAGTCCCAAAAGTTAGTTGAACCTACTTCAATGCTGAAACAACACTCGGATAAACTTTCAATCACCTTATGTCCTTAAATTGAGCCTCCAATTCCATCAAATACTATCAACAATTGTTACTACTCATCAAAAAAAGTATTTTGATAACCATATTAGCATAATTTAGGCTAGGGGTAAAATAATCAAAATTAGGGCTAAAATTTGAAAGTCTCAAATGTGAAAATTTTATCGAAATCAAGTTCTACTCAAAAAATAAAGATCATGGATGAAAATTTTATTCAAAAATCAACGTTAAATTGAATAACAAATTAATGGTCAAAGTTTGGAAAACATAGTCTAAGAATCCCCAATTTTGGGTGTTTAATTTCATAAAATCAAAGACCAAATCAAGATAAAACTCATAGAAAACGATTAGCTTATTGTTAGAAACACTTACACAAGAAGAATCTTCAAAAATCTTTCTTCAAAATTGCCACAAAAAGCTTAGAAGCTTGAAATAGATTAAAAATAATGTTTCTCAAGTTTAAAACGTCAAGGTATACCCATCTTGTGAATGCAGAAACCAAGAGGCCTCAACTCGCTGTGTGCATGACCCAATAGACCCACTCCTTGGTACATGTGGAGAAGAAGGCTGCCTGCACCAGATATTAGTAACCAACAATTGCCAAGTCCAATTTCCCTTCTCAGAATAGACCCCCAAAACTCATTCAAATTCAGAATATCAGAAACTAAATATATTATCTAATCACGCTCAAGATACAACTCATTTTGAAGTAAAAGTGATCGTCAAAGTAATAAACCTAACTAAGGTTAGGGTTGAAGCTAGTAGGGAATACGAGACTTTTGCAACTTTGTTCACCAATAATCAATTCAAATTTCAACTAACTCAATTCTCTAAAAAAGGGGGTGGGGTTTGCAATGATCGATAGAAAAGTAAACTAGACTAACAAAAATTGGAAGACAAACAATAATGGAGAGCAATTTGGGGTATTCTGTTCCCCATGATTCACCAACTCAACTTTCTTGGATTTTACAATTCTCAACTAGAATATCGCATGTATGATGGTAATTTAGTTTCTTTCAACCATTTCGTTAAAGGCGAAGGTCGAATTTTAGTATGGGACTTGACCCATCTCTATATTGTGCTCAACTAACCATTACCCATAGTCCTACTCAACCTACCTTTGGTCGAGATCAATTGATTAGATAAGAACACATCATCGAATATTGTTAATCATTCTCTTTTGCTATTCATTACTACCTAGATCAGGAAGGTAATACTAAGCAAGTTGTAATGTTAGTCACCACTAGAAAACATTCAAAATGAAGAAAAATGTTTAATACATGCAAATATCCATTAGGAACTACAAATAATCTGGGTTTTCTAACTTAGATTCTCCTGGTTCCCACAGCCCCAAGTTGTGGGTTTAGCTACTCATAACTTGGTCAAATAAAGAAACTATGAGTAGAGAAAACATAGTTGATCACTTATCCAAGAATATTAAAGAACATGAAAACCCAATGTATATTGAGAATCACAAGATTGAAAGTTGAATTTAATCTATAAGTGAATTTCTTCTCCAATATGTAGTCTCCAACGATAAACCCTAAAAGTTTCTACTAACATTTCGTGCTCTCTATGTGTCTTTATCTGCTCTATTCAAAAAGTTCAAAAACTTTAAAAACTACTTTAAATGATCTAGTATTTTCAGTATTTACAAGCAATTCCCCAAATAAATAAGAAAAATCATTTGGCGCACGATACGAGTCACAGTTATAATTTATAACTAGTGTTAAGAGTTGTAATTGGGCTTTCATGGTCAGCCTCCTGCATCTTGGACTTCATTGATACGAAACACCTTCATGAGTCTAGTTTAATCTACAACTCATATCAACTTCTCGCACTCCATATTTGCATCACTTGGTACGAATCTGATCAACAATAGAAATCATTATGAGATATCCCTTTATGACACATAGATGGAACAACAACTCGTAACTGGGTCTCGTTTAGAAGACTTCATTTTTGCTTCAACACTGGGATCCTCCACGGGACCACCTCTATGTCTCATAAACTAAGATACGACCTATAGCATGTCTTGTTTGTCCTAAGAAATTTGCAAATCTACAACATTTTCCAAAACTATGCCAACCTGCTTTTCCTGTAAAAAATACCATAAAAACACATAAAAACCATAAAAGTTGCTTTGAGAATGCACAAAATCCTAAGTTTTAGGTATCAAATGCATTGTATTTTGACAGAACATTAATACCCTCAACTTAGTATTGTTGCTTGTCCTCAAGCGACAACTCAATCTATATAGATAAAAAGCAACACATAGAAATCAATCCAATGGCATGTACCATATTCAAATCCAACTATGGTACCCATATCAACTTGTTCAAAACAAGATCTTGTAGCTATTTAGCAAACCAAAGCATATTCATATATTTGACAAGTATGACAAGTAAAGGAACATCAACAATCCACAATCACTGAACAAGTAAAATGTTTACAATGTAATTCAAATGCCCTCACAAGAAGGAAGTTCCTTGTACACACTCAATGAATATTTCAGATTGAACCATGGGACTGTCCAAGCACACTCACTCTCACAAATGACATTCATGCATAATGACCAGTACTATAGGCTTGCTCATGTACTCATGACCTGAACTGTTGACTAATGTTGCTAGGATCACTTAATGGCTTTATAAGCTTGAAATGAAGGTTCATGGGGCTTTTGTATGGATTTTTGTACAACTAGTGACTAAAGGCCAACCTTGAACCATGATTTTTAACACTTTCACCTTACCAACTCAAATAATTTCCACATTATTCTCCCTTTTTTTCTTCATATTAAAGCTTCTCCAGATATTTTCTTCTCATTTTCAGCTTTTGCCTCAATTTCAGACACCATTTTTCTTATTCAACTTAATCTAAGGAATATTTTTCTCTTTATTTCAATTTGTGCATGACTTTCTTCTCTTTCTTCACATTCTCAACTCACCACCTCATGTTTGCTATTTTACTCCTACACTAGTCACCCTCAATTTAGGCTTTTAGCCTGTATCAAAGTGCACAATACCTATTCCCTAATCCAGGGCCACTTTTGGCTGCCACCCTCAACTTAGGCTTTATGCCTAAATCAAAGTTGACTATGCTAAAGGATAGAGCAGGGCAAATTTCAAGCTATTCCACTAGACAAGGTTAGACTAAATAGGTGTTAAGAAAGAAATGGTGCATGTAAGGCTCAAATATTTGAAACAAGAGATGAAATTCTCATTTGGTTAGTCATTTTAGGCAAAAGTAGACTAATTCAAATATCGAGGGCCTAAGAACTATTCCTAGTCCCTATAATCTCCACTTCAACTTAGAGTAACAGGGCAAGTTTGGAATCAACACATAATGCAAGAATGTCAAAAAATTAACTCACACATATATAGAATTGCATACATAGCCAACAAAAACTCAAACATCATGTTTTATATGTCAAATTGCCCTCACTTAATCATAATAAATATTGCCAAATCATTAAAAACTATAGATGATTAAGGTGGGTACCAACTTTCAAAATATTTCATAAAACATCAAAAATAAGGTACATGCCATATACTAAAAATATCATCACCAATTTAATAAAAATTAAATATCCACGAGGAAAAAGAACACAGGCAAAAAAACCTTGAGATCAAAATTTGGGGTAGTTATGGACTAAAAGCTACTCAGACTTCACCGTACTCCATCACTACCCATGAACCATCAAAAAAAAATTGTGCCTTGTCCTTAATGCACCAATTAAGAAAGAATAATATAGTAGAGGCCAGAAAATATACCTCCACGCTCAAGCACCTATCCACCTTGGGTTGCCTCCCAAGCAATGCCTAATTTATAGTCGCGACACGACATAGCTATCTTGAGTACTTAGACTTTCCCAAGATCCCAATCTTCAACCGTCTGTATCTCTTCTACGTTCCTAGTATATGGATTGACTCTTTGGCCGTTTACTTTGAAAGTCCTTCCCTTTTGTCTCTCCAATTCAATGGCCGCGTGACCAAAGACAAGTTCTAACTGGAAGGGTCCAAGTCATCTGGATTTAAGCTTCCCATAGAACAATTTTAATCTAGAATTGAAAAAGTAAAACTAAGTCAAATGGTATGTATTTGTAGTTTTCTATGTGGCGGTCATGTTGGATTTTCATTCGTTACTTATATAAGGCTAAGCTCTCATATGCTTTTAATCAAAATACATCAAGCTCATGAAGATAGCTTAATGTAGAGTTAGTTGCATCATTCCAATCTAGATTTAACTTTTTCAATGCCCATATTGCTTTATGCTCAAGTTCCGCGAGCATATGACATGCCTTCCAAAAAATAAGTTGGTACAGGGACATGCTAATAGGTGTCTTAAATGCATTCTGGTATGCCCATAATGCATCATCCAGCTTTCGAGAGTAATTAGCTTTAATTGCATTCACAGTTCTGGATAAAATCTGCTTAATTTCCCACCTCCACTTGCCTACTTGTTTAAGGATGTTAAGGTGTTGCCACCCTGTGTTTCACTCCATACTTTTCAAGAAGAGGTTTAAAGAGTCTATTGCAGAAGTGATAACCTCTATCACTGGTGATAGCCCAAGGAGTACCAAATCTAGAGAAGATGTTCCTTTTGAGTAATGTTGTGACACTTTTACCCTTATTGTTAGGTAGCGCTATCGTCTACACCCACTTGGATACATAATCCAAAACAACCAAGATGTACTTGTTTCCATGTGAACTAATAAATAGCCCTATGAAATCTATCCCCTACACATCATATAACTTAATCACCAAAACAGGATTTAAAGGGAGCTCATGATTACGCATAATCCTACCTTCTCTTTGGCACCTGTCACAAGCTTTAGAATAATGATGAACATCTTGATGGATTTTGGGCCAATAATACCCATATTGTAAAATGTTATGGGTTGTTCGAATCTTATTATGATGTCTACCTACTAGTGATGAGTGGCATGCTTCAAGTATGCTCGTCATTTCTACCTTAGGGACACAACGACAAATAATCCAATCAGCACATACATAGAATAAGTATGGGTCATCCCAAAAGAACTTCCTCACATCATGCATAAACTTTTGATATTGGTGTGTGTTTAAGTCAGGTGGCACAATATCACTTACTAAATAATTTGCATAGTCCACAAACCAAGATATAAGATCATGGGATGTAGCCAACACTCATTCATCAAGAAAGGAATCATTTATCTCCAATTCATCATCAAATTGCAACATTGCCACATCTTCTTATCTGGATAGCTGATCTTCAAGTTGATTTTCTGTTCCTTTCCTATTATTGACATCAAAGTTGAAATGTTGCAAGAGAAGTATCCATCTTATCAACCTTCGCTTTTCATCCATTTGGGCAAACAAATACTTAAGTGCTGAGCGGTCATTATGCACTACCATTTTAGCTCCCAACAAATATGAGCAGAATTTTTCGAATGCGAAGACCAATGCAAGAAACTCTTGATCTGTAATAGTGTAATTCTATTGAACTATATCCAGGGCTTTACTAGCATAATATGTGGGATGTAAGACTTTCTCCTTGTGTTGTCCCAATACCACACCTAGAATAACCCCACTTGCATCACACGTGATTTCAAATGGCTTGGACAAATCAGGAGCTACAATAATTAGTATTGAGATCAATCTCTTTTTCAACTCTTCAAAAGCTTGAATACATGCATAATCAAACATGAACTTTGCATCTTTCTCCAATGATTTGCACAATAGATATGAAATTTTAGATAAGTCTTTCATAAGCCTTCGATAGAATCTTGCATGCCCCAAGAAACTCCTCATACCCTTAATTGAGATAGGTGGTGGAAGTTTCTCCATCATCTCAAGTGTAGCCTTGTCGACCTCAATGCCTTTGCCAGATATTCTATGACTCAACACAATACCCTCTTTAACTATGAAATGACACTTTTCGTAGTTTAGAACTAGATGATTTTCTATATATCTTTACAACATATCATACAAGTATGCCAAGCAATCCTCAAATGAGTGCCCAACCATGCTGAAATCATCCATGAAGACGTCAATTTTACTCTATACCATATCCGAGAAAATGACATCATGTTATATTTGAAATATTGCTAGAGCATTACACAATCCAAATGGCATATTCTTAAACATGAAGGTGCCATAGGGACATATATAAGTGGTTTTCTCTTTATCCTCTTGAGTAATAATGATTTCATTATAGCCAAAATACCTATCAAGGAAACATTACCACTATTTTTCTGCAAGTCTATCAAGCATTTGATCTATGAATGACATAGGAAAGTGATCATTCTCTGTTAAGGCATTAGGCTTTCTATAATTCGTAGAAATCCTCCATCTTATAACTAGCCTCATACGTCATAACCCAATCCTAGGGCCAGGTGACACAGCAAATGGGGATCCCGAAGGAAGCCCAAGCAAGCCAATTAACATATCATTACACATCCTTAGTCGCAGAAGCAATTAAACAACAATAAAAGAATAGACATAAGGGCAAAGGGACTAAGGAAGACTTTCATAACATGGACATCAAAAGAGTCAAAGCTCATAGCATCAATATATAACTTGTCCAACAACACATCTAATACATAGAATTGAGTAGGGGCTAAGATAACTTTCTTGGCTCACCCTCATAGTTATAAGCATGCCTCAAAAGAAAGATAGTCTTTATACATAGCATAGGGTCAAAGACATTATCCCTGAAATTGAGGACTCACCAACTTGCTTTGAGACAAATCATACTAGCCATATGGAGAAGGAGGAGGATCAAGTGAAGCTTTGGTTTCTACATACTAAAATCATATAGGCATAGAGTATGCATTAGTACTTTGAATGTACTAAGTATGTAGAATGCAATGCAACAAGAGGTAGGCAACATAATTGAAATTCATATTCCTAAATAAGCATATAGCAATATGGAATGCATGAAAGATGCTCGTAGTAAAACAAGTTTACATAGAACATTTTACATGTGTAGGAAGAGACCATCATTAGTAACCAAGGCCTACCACCTCCTTGGCGAGGCTATTAAGGTATATACCCCCCAATGTGGTAGCATGGGCCTACCAACCCCCGAGCAATGCGATTAAGATATAAAACCCCTAACATGGTTGCATGGGCCGACCATCCCCTGAGCTAGGTGATTGAGGTATATACCCCCCCCCCCAACATGGTAGTTCGGGCCTACTACACCCCAAATGAGGCAATTAATCAACTTTCAACACTATAGGTACCATTCATATCAACATATACACATATCCCTTTCATTATTATAAAAGTCACTTAACTCATATACCATGCATTAGGCCTTCAACAACTCAAGAAGCATTAACTAGAAATTTTATCAAACACTTGGCAGGTGTGTAATGCTAGTATAAAACCATTCAATTCAAGGGTGAAATGATGCAAATAAATTCAATGTAAAACCACCTACCAATACTTAGTAATATCCTTATGCAATATACATCAAAACCCTTTATCAAATCTCAAGGTAGATCAATGGTTCATAGCTTAAAACATGCTTAAACAGTCATACTTTTATGAAACCCCAAAGTAGTTCATAGTCAAATTCATAATAAGTAAGACCCATAAGTAAATTAACTAGAAACACATAATTTATGTATAAAATGAGCTTGGGAACTATGGGATAAAGGACCTAATGGTTGAAACCCACATACCATAGCTTTGCAGAATTCCTTGATGAAGATTGGATTAAGAACTTGAAGCTCGAATGAATTCCTCAAGATTTCGAAGGAGATTTGGCACATGAATTTTGAGTGAAATATTTGTCTAAGTGTTTGAAAGAATATTGGGGAATGTCTTGTATAATATGAGGTTGAAAAATATCTATGTATAGGTGTTCTTACGCATAGGGAGGCTTAGGCCCAAGGCTTCAAAGCCTTGGACTGAACTAAAAAAAATAAACTAGCACAAAATAACACTTGTCCAATCAATACTGGAATTCGTCATTTTAGGTTTTTCAAATTCTGATACTATAGCTGTAAAATAGGGGTTAGGCCTATTTCTTACTCAAGTTTGCCCCCCGATCAAGAATATGAAGTCAGATTTTTTATATCACGCATGAATTTTGGATAAATGGAAATTATGATTATGGGCACTTCCAAGGCACATTTTCTGGAACTTTTAGGGTTGTTTCAATATCTCCCCATTGGGAACAGTCATCCTAAAATGTCAAAGAAATGTAAATAAGAAGAGTAATCATGAATAAATCAGCCCCAATAAGAATGCAATAAAACACTTAAACATCATTTCAAAAATCTCAATATAAGTATCAAAACAACCATGAACTTGTCAACATACACATGAATACATGCAAATGACATAAGGGCTGATACATGAGACATGAAGTCACATAGGAGACTTATAATTAGTACCTTAGGCTTGAATAGAATGGAAGAGATAGGGATATCACTGTTGCATGTCCGCTTTGGCCTCCCATATAGCACCTATGACTTGTTGATTCCTCCAAAGGACCTTAATGGAAGCCACATCCTTGTTCCTCAATCTCTTTACTTGTCTATCCAAGATATCTACTAGAACCTATTCATAAGTCCAATTGTACTCAACAATACCCATAATATCTAATGGAACAATAGCATTTGGATCATCCACACATTTCCTCAACATGGATACATGAAAGACCAGATGAACCAAGTCCATTTCACTAGGCAACTCCAAATCATAAGCCACTTTGCCAATACTCCTAAACACACTATAAGGACACACAAATCTTGGACTCAATTTACCTTTCTTACAAAAACGAACTATACCCTTCATACGTGAAACCTTCAAATAGGCCCAATCACCAACTTTAAATTCAAGCTCCCATTTCCTCAAATCGGCATATGACTTTTGATGACTTTGAGCTATTTTCAACCTTTGTATAATCAACCTTACCTTCTCTATAGCCTCCATGACAAGATCCAGACCTAACAAAGATATTTCTCCCACGTCAAACCACCCAACCAGTGATCCATAATGTCTAACATAGAGGGCCTAAAAAAGAGCCATACTAATGCTAGAATACAAAAACAACATTACCCCAATGCCTCAAAGGCTCTCGCCCATTAAAGGGTAAGGGGGGTCGGATGTACGCAACCTGACCCCTATGTTTAAAAACATAGCGCAACTATTTTCAAATGACCCATGATGAGCATCGAAAGTTGCACTGACTAACTGCTACTTCATAATTGAAAGAAGTGCAGACAGTTTAAAGAGCTATTTTGCTTTATTCCATCATACCCCAAAGCCAAAAAATAGTGAATCTTTGGCTCCATCCGAGATTGGTGGAAACATACTAATGCTAGAATGATAGCTATTATTATAAACAAACTCAACCAATGGAATATGATCATCCCAACTACTCTTTAAGTCCAAAATACAAGTTCTAAGCATATCCTCAAGAGTTTGGATAGTTCTTTTGGCTTGGCCATCCATTTGAGGGTAAAGTCCATACTAAGCTTTACCATGATACCAAGAACTCTTTGGAAGAGTGAGAAGTAAATTGAGCACTATGATCTGATTTGATGGACAAGGCTAATTCATGAATGTACAATTTAGCATAGTCTTCGGCACCATAAGTAGTCTTAATTGGTAGGAAATGAGCCTACTTGTCATCCTATCAACCACAACATAAATAGAATCAAAACCCTTTCTAGTCTTAGGCAACCTAACCACAAAATCCATGTTAATTTCCTCCCACTTCCAAGTAGGAATCTCCATATCTTGGGTTAGGCCACCCGGCCTTTGGTGTTCGACTTTAACTTGTTGGAAATTATGATAACAGGAGACAAATTTGGAAATGTCTTTCTTCATATCTCCCCACAAAAATACATCCTTCAAATCTTTATACATCTTGATAGAATTAGGGTGAATAGAATACGAAGCATTGTGAGAGTCATTAAGAATCTTCTCTCTCAAGTCACTGATATAAGGCATACACAACCTACCTTGGTACCTAAGGCACCATCTCCCTCTTTGGAGAAAACCTCCACCTTGACCTCTCTCACTAAGGTGTTAAATTCTAACAAGGAGGGGTCAAGATCTTGCTTTGCTTTTACCTAATCAACCGAGGAAGATTTTGAACCATCAACAACCACAATGCATCCATCATCAACGTCTTCCAACCTAACCCCCAATCTACTGAACCGATTGACCTCTCTATCCATCTCTTTGCCCCAATCATCAACATGATCTAGGCCAACCATAAACACCTTACTCAAAGCATCAGCCACAACATTAACTTACTTGAATGATAATGCACACTCATATCATAATCCTTAAGAAGCTTTAACCACCTTCGTTGTCTCAAGTTGAGATCTTTTTGAGTGAACAAATACTGGAGAATCTTATGGTCGGTAAACACATCGACATGTGCCCCCACACAAATAATGACACCAATTTTGAAAGCAAATACCATGACGGCCAATTAAAGATCATGATTAGGATTATTCTTTTCACACACTTTAAGTTGCCTAGATGTATAAGCTACCACCTTATCGTTTTGCATCAAAACACAACCCAAATCAATTAGGGAGGCATCACAATACACAACAAACCCTTTCAACCCTTCCGCTTGTTAAAAGATTAGACAGGACACAAACTTATCCTTCAAGGTTTGGAAACTCTTTTCACACTCATCGGTCCATACAACTTTAGCCTTCTTTTGAGTAAACTTAGTCATCAGAGAATAAATAGAAGAGAAATCATTCACAAACCTCTGGCTGTAACCTGATATACCAAAGAAGCTTCTAATATTCGATGGGGTCAAAGGTCTAGGCAAATTTATAATCATATTTATCTTTTTAGGATCCACCTTCATGTCATCCCCTGACACCACATGACCTATAAAGGCAACCTCTTTCAAGAAAAATTAACATTTCTCATACTTATCATACAACATATCTTCCCTCAATCATTGTAGCACTACCCTCAAATGACCCATATTCTCCTTCTCACTATGAGAATAGATCAAAATATCATCAATGAAGACCACCACAAACAAATCAAGGTAGGGTTTAAAGACCCTATTCATAAGATCCATGAAGACAGTTGGTGCATTGGTCAACCTAAAAGACATAACAACAAATTCATGGTGCCCATATCTTGTCCGGAAGGCCTTCTCGGGCATGTCACACTCCCTCAGTTTTACGTGGTGATATCCAAACCAAAGATCAATCTTAGAGGAGTCACTAGCACCTAGAAGTTGGTCAAACAAATCATAAATCCTTGGTAGAGGATACGTATTCTTTATGTTGACCCTATGAAGTTTCTGATAGCCGTTGTATATTCTAAGAGACCCATTCTTCTTCTTCACAAACAACACTGGTGCACTCCAAGGTGATTGGCTAGGACCAATAAAACCCTTCTCCAACAAGTCCCTCAATTACTCCTTCAAACCTTTAACTCTGCTAGGGCCATACAATAAGGGGGAATAGGAATGGGTTGAGTATCAGGAAGGAGGCCGATAATAATGTCTATGCCCCTTTCGGGTGGAACACTGAGAAGGTTACTAGAAAAGACATCAAGAAACTTATTAACCACTAGAACCAACTGTATAGGAAGGATTTTAGAGTCCATATCCCTAACAAAATGATAGAGAAACCCCTAAGAGATCAAATTTGGGCTTTAGTGCAAGAGATAAATCTACCCTTGACCACCATATCATGACTCTCCCACTAAAGGACTAGTTCATTTAGGATTTGGAATTTGACCTTACAAGTCTTACAACTAATAGCAGCATAGTATGCATGTAACTTTTCCATCCAAAGAATGATATCAAAATACACCATATCCAACTCGACAAGATCACAAGGCAATATTTTATGCAAAATACAAATGGGGTAATTTCTATAGATATTTCTAGCAACAATAGATGCACCAATAGGTGTAGATATGTGATAAGACTCACACAACAATTCGGGCTTAACATGAAACATTTTGGCAATAAAAGGAGTAATAAAAGAAAGAGTGGTGCTTGGGTCTATCAATGAATGCACATCAAAATCAAAGACTTTTAGCATATCGATGATGCGGGTACCTTATCGACACCTTATCTCCCTTAGAGTGAATAGAACTAATTGTGCCTTGGGGCACCACCTTGTTGACCTCGTCGCCCTAAGGGGACCACATTAGAACCCCAACCTTGTGGAGAACATCTTTACCTTTATTACAATTATGTGGACAATCTATTGCCTTATGCCTCACTTTCCCACAACTATAACAAGCACTAGTATACCTCAAGTATGGGCCATTATGACCCTTATCACATTTTTGGACACATAGTAATAAGTACCACACCACCATCACCTTGGGCCCTTGGGAAGTTGATGGAAAACCTTCCATTAGGAGAATGAAAAGACCTTTGGCCTTGATGAGATCGACCACCCTTGGGACTTTGGAACCTACCATCAAAACGAGCCCTATTGACCTATTACCCCTTCTCTTTTTGAATTTCTCCCCCTCTAGTTGTTCGGTATAAGTCAGAAAGCAGGACAAATCTATGTCACTGATCAATATAGCGGCCTAACACTCGTCATTCACCAAATAAGATACATCCATCACAATAGACCTTGGGTCGGCAACCAAGTGTAGAGCATATTTAGAGAGTTGGTTAAACTTTAGGTCATACTCCCTCACGCTCTTATATCCTTGCTTCAAATTCATGATCTCCACTATTTTGGCCTCCCTAAGCTCAAGAGGGAAGAACCAATTGAGGAAATCTGCCTTAAACTCCTCCCAAATAATCACATTATTGTTACCCTTCTTCTCCTTCTATTGAGTATACCATATTTGAGTCACCCTCTTAAGTTGGTAACCTGCCAACTCTGCCTTATCTTCTGACCTAACACCCATAATAGCCAACACTTTGTACATCTCATCAACAAGTTCTTGAAGGTCCTCGTCTATTTTAGACCCATACAACTCCAGTGGGTTCATCATTATGAAGTCCCTCACCCAAGATGACAAAGTAGGAGCATGAGGGGCTTGGGCCCCTTTATTAACGTGATTAGCTAGGGTTTGAGATAGCAAAGTTAAAGCATTCGGGAGCACTCCATGAGCTGTTTGTTCCTCAGGTGTGCGGGCTCTTTTTCCTCTTGTGTTAGGTATGATCTAGTATAGCAATGAATAATGATTTGCGAGGGGACCTTACCTTAACTTCTATAGCACAACATAGAGTAAGAAGAAGGGAAACATTTTCTAAGACATCTTATAGCCTCTTACTCATAGTTGTGGTGAACAATACAAGCACGAATAAGACTCTAATTGATAAGGTATATTGGACACCGAGGACCATTAACAACCTAGTGCTCTAATACGAAGTTTTTCATGACCCAAGTATAGGGCCTAGATGAGATACAACAAATGGGAAACTCAAAGGAACACCAAGCAAGCCTTATAACATATCAATACATATCTTTTGTTGCGGAAGCCATTAAACAACAATAAAAGAATAGAAATAAGGTCAAAGGGACTATGGGAAGACATTCATTAACTTATCCAAGAACACCTCTAATACATAGAAGTGAGCGGGGGCCAAGACAACTTTTCAGGCTCACCCTCATATTTATAAGCATGCATCAAAAGAAAGAGAGTCTTTATACATAGCATAGGACTAAAGACATTGTCCCCGAAATTAAGGACTCACCAACTTGCTTTAAAAGAAATCATACTAGCCATGTGAAGAAGGAGAATGATCAAATAGAGCTCTGGTTCCTACATGTTAACATCATGTAGGCATATAATATACGTTAGTACATTTGAATATACTAAGTATATAGGATACAATGCAATAAGAGGTAGTAATAAATGAGCATATAGCAATATGGCATGCATGAATGATGCTTGTAGTAAAATATACTTATATAGAATATTTTTTACATGTGTAGGAAGAGACCATCATTAGTAACCAAGGCATACCATCTCCTTGGCAAGGCAATTGAGGTATACCCCCAATGTGGTAGCACAGGCCGACCACCCCCCGAGCGAGGCGATTAATGTATAAAACCACCAACATGGTTGTACATGTCTACCACCCCCCGAGCTAGGTGATTGAGGTATATATCCCCAAACATGGTAGTTTGAGCCTACTGCCCCCCAAATAAGGCAATTGATCAACTTCCAACACTATAGGTACCATTCATGAAATCAAACACATCTCTTTCATCATCTTAAAGTCACTTAACTCATATACCATGCATTAGGCCTTCAACAACTCAAGAAACATTAACTATACATTTTATCAAACACTTGGTGGGTGTGTACTGCTAGTATAAAACCATGTAATTCAAGAGTGACATTATGCAAGTAAATTCAATGTAAAACAATCCACTAGTACTTGGTAGTACCCTCATGCTATATTCATCAAAACCCTTTATCTAATCTCAAGATAGATCAAAGGTTCATAGCTCAAAATATGCTTAAATAGTCACAATTTTATGAAACCCCAACATAGTTCATAGTAAAATTCATAATAAGTAAGATCCATAAATAAATCAACTTAGAAATATACCATTTACATTAAAAAAAATAGCTTGGGCACCATGGGTGAAAGAACTCAATGGGTGAAACCCACATAGCTTATCTTTGGAAAATTACTTAATGAAGATTGGATTGAGAAATTGAAACTTGAATGAATCCATCAAGATCCAGAAGGAGATTTGGCACTTAAATTTTGAGTGAAATATTTGTCTAAGTATTTGAGAGAGTATTGGAGAATGTCTTTTATGATATGAGGTTGAAAAATGACTAAGTATAGGTGATTTTATGCATAGGAGGACTTAGGTCCAAGGCATCAAAGTATTGGACAAAAATTAAAAATAATGGCTCAAAATAACATTGGTTCGGGCCCTAGCCACATCGCGCCAGGTGTGGGGATCAACACTAGAATTCATCATTTTCGGATTTTCAAATTTTGACACTGTTACTCTAAAATTGGGGTTAGGACCTCTCTCCACTCAATTTGGCCCCCTAATAAAGAATATGAAGTCAAATTTTTTATGTCACGTACGGAGTTTGAGAAATATGAAAATTATGATTATGGGCACTTTCAAGGCACATTCTATCACTTTTAGGGTCGTTTCATCATAGGAATCAATTTATAGTTAGCATTGGGTACCACTGTGATACCCCTTTTTTTAGAACACACTATACCAGGCTCACCCATTCACTATTGGTGATTAGGTAGATTACTCCTGCATCTAACCATTTAGTGATTTCATCAAGAACCACCTATTGCATAGAAGGATTCATGCATCTTTGATGTTCGATGCTTGGCTTATAGTCCTTGACTAGCTGAATTTTTTGAGTACATAACCCCGGAGTGATACCAATAATATCTGCAATAGTCTATCCAATAGCCCTTTTAAATTGCTTGAGCACTATTACAAGGGCATCTGCTTGCTCATCATTCAAGTCCACAGCTATGATGACTGGAAAAGTATTGTTCTCTCCCAAGAGTGCATATTTAAAATGTGATGGAAGTGCTTTCAATTCTAACACCTATTGTACTTCTATAGAGGTTTTATGGGCAGCAGCTTCTAATTCTACAAATCTAGCCTCAACTTCATTTGGTGTCGTGGGCCAAATAACACCCCTAGAGCATTTACTGTCTCCTCATAATTTGGGATACCATAACTATCAAAGTTTATCAATAAGGCCTCCAAAGTGTCAACACCTAATGATAGCTCAAGTGGTACCTCTGACTCATAATCATCAACAGTCTCTATAACTGAAATGACTCTCAGATCACTGTCCTTCCTTGCTTGTTGACATACATTGAACACGACCTCATCTTGACCAAATATGAATGGGAGCAGCCCCTTCTCCATGTCAACCAGAGTGTGGCCAGTAGCTAAGAAAGGCCTCTCCAAAATAATAGGGACTGCAAAATTAACCTCATAATAAAGAATAACAAAATATGTAGAAAATATAAAATTTTCAACTTTTACCAAAACTTCATAGAGTACTCCTACAGGTTTCTTGACTGTTCCATATACAATTAACAAACATATCATAGTAGGAGTAGGAGTTCCTAAACCAAGTTTCTTGAAGATTCCTAAAGTCATTAGATTGATGCTAGCACCGAAATCACAAAGTGCTCTTGCAAATTCTACCTCTCCTATAGTGCATGGTATAGTGAAAGTGCTTGGATCTTCACACTTTTTAGCTAATGGCTTGGTAGTGATAGCACTACAATGTTGAAGATCTTTATAATGCTCTTGACTTATAGTCTACTTTTATGTAACTAAGTCTTTCATATACCTTGCATAACCTGGCATCTTCTCTAAAGCTTCAACCAATGGGATATTGATAGATAATTATTTGAGCACTGCGAGGAAGTGCTTGATCTTGCTTCCTCCTCCCTCTTCTTGAGTCATTGAGTGAAAGGGGGAGGAGGCCTTGGGATGGTACTATACTTTTTTGTCTCTTCAACCACTTCACCTATCCCATTCTTTACACAATCTTCTCTTTTGACAACACCTTTCTTCACACCTCCCTTCACACACATATTTTCTACCTCAGTTGGTATAGGAAGGTCCATGGTACTCTTACCTCCCCTAGACATGATTTCCATACAATACCCCTCATTCTTCGAATGTTGAACTGTATTGCTCGATAATATACCTTTCTGACGTTGATTCAATTGTGTAGAAACTTGACCAAATTGTTGCTTAAGTTGCTTAATGGCTACCTAATAAGACTCTATATTTTTATTTATACTAGAAATAAAGGACTTCATTCCTATTGAAATCTTATCTTTTGTTTTGACCTTTTTCATCAATCGGTCAAACATCTCTTCAATCCTTGAATTGCTTGCCTCGAAATCACGATTATGGGGTTGAACATATGGACCACTCCAAAAACCATTTCTTCTACCCCATTCGACTTCTAGTACCCTATTTATTTCAAAATAACTACCATGATTATCTTTATAAGCAACTTCATAGTTGTAGTTCTGGCCTTGATTCTCGAAACCTTGATGTTAATAGTCCGCATTAGACCCTTAGGCATTATTTTGAAAACCCACTGCTTGATGACTAACAAAACAAGCATCCTTATCATAATAATTCTCTTTATACATGGGCACTCTAGGATGTTGGTGGACTTCCACATGCATTTTTTCTTGTTTTTACTTAACCACCAAATCCATACTTGTGCGGAGCTGAACAAGTTGTTGTACGATCTCCTCGTTGATCTTAGCTTGCTTGGAACACATTCACAGCACAAGAGCTCCTTGTAGAAACTCTCTTCCTTTCCTCCCATGTAGGTTAGTTTTGACCACTTACTCCATTCTCTATGCGATCTTAGTGAACAGTTGATCCAAGAACATGCCCCCATTATAGTATCAGCACAAGCTTGTTTATTTTTATCGAGAACATGATAAAAAATCTCCACCAAGACATCGTCAACAATATTATGGTCTGGGATGCTTCTTAAACACTTTGTTAACCTATCCCATATTGTAATAATTGAATTACCTAGCAATTGCTCAAATTTGTTGATTTGATCTTTCAATTTGAGATTCTTTGACCTTAGGAAGTGCCTTTCTAAAAAGGCATTCTTTAAATTCGTCCAACCAGTGACTGAGCTTTTAGGGAGTTCTGATAGCCATACTATTGCATTACCAGAACACGTACAGTCCAATAACATCCATGAAAAGATTTTGCGTTTCTATCATGCTCTTGCAAATAATATCTACATTATGCAAAATGGATATGAGGATCGTTGGAAGGTAGACCAGCAAACAAACCATGATTTTAAAGCATTTGGAGTAATCCACTTGAAATTATGAACTAACTGCTAGCCAGTAATATTGGCAACAATATACCTCCTGTTAGTCCATGGCCATGGGATTCTATCTATATTCATTCCATCTATAAGCATTCTCATTGAAGTCCATAGGTTGTGGCATATTCTCCATTAGTGGTGGATTCTCAACCCTATCCTCAATATCATCATTCCTATTCATAGCATCATTAACCATGATATTAGCATTCACTTGAGCCATTCTCCTTGTAACCCATTGGATCTATAAATGAATTAGAGTCAAGGGAACGCCTTGAGTCGTTATATTGGGCATAAAATACCTAGTATACCCTGCGAAGAAACTAAACAATTAAAAACAAAAACAAAAGTAAAATACAAAAGAAATAAGAAATTAACACTTCAATTATACTACTAGTGAATCCAAATTGAAGTCTCACCATATTCCCCTGCAACAACACCATTTCTCTAATCGCACTCAAGATACACCTCTTTTTGAAGTAAAAATGATCGTAAAAGTAATAAACCTAATAAAGCTTAGGGTCGAAGACCACAGGGAATATGGGACTTTTGAAACTTGGTTCGCCAATAATCAATTCAAACATCAACTAACTCAATTCTCTAAAAAGGGGTGGGAGGGGTTGCAATGATCGATAGGAAATTAAACTAGACTAGCAAAAATTGGAAGACAAATAATAATTGGGAGCAACTTGAGGTATTGTGTTCCCCATAATTCACTAACTCAACTTCTTTTGATTTTACAATTCTCAACTAGAATATTGCATGTAGGATGGTAACTTAGGTTCCTCCAACCCTTTGGTCAAAGGTGAAGGTCGAATTTCACTATGGGAGATGGCCTATATCCATAGTGTGCTCAAATAACCATTACCAATAGTCCTAGTAAACCTCCCTTTGGTAAAGTTTGGTTGATTAGATGAGAACACATCATCGAATCCTATTAATCATTCTCTTTTCCTATTCATTACCACTTGGATCGGCAAGGCAACACTAGGCAAGTTCTAATGTTGGGCCACTACTAGAAAATATTCAAAATGAAGAGAAATGATTAATACATGCAAATACACATTCTTAGAATTGCAAATTATCTGGGTTTTCTAGGTTAGATTCTCATGGTTCCCATAACCCCAAGTTGTGGGTAGCTACTCATAACTTGGGCAAACAAAGAAACTATGAGTAGAGAAAACATGGTTAATCACTTATCCAAGAAGATTGAAGAACAAGAAAACCCAATGTATATTTAGAATCACAAGATTGAACATTAAATTTAATCCACAAGTGAATCTCTTCCCCAAAGTGTAGTCTCGAAAGATAAACCCTAAAATTTCTACTAAAATTTCGTGCTCTCTATGTGTATCTATCTGCTCTATCGAAAAACTTTAAAAACTTCAAAAACAACTTTAAATAATCTAGTATTTTCTATTTTTAGTATTTATAGAAAAGTCCCCAAATTAATAAGAAAAACTGGTTGTCGCATGATACGAGTCACAGTTATGAATCGTGACTAGGGTTACGAGTCGTAATCGGGCTTTCGTGGTCAGGCTCCTGCATCTTAAAATTCACCAATACAAAACACTTTCATGAGTCATAGTCTGATCTATGACTCATATTGACTTATCATAGTGCATATTTTCATCACTTTGTCCAAATCTGATCAACACTAGAAATCAATAGGAGACATCAGTTTATGAGTCGTAGATAGAACTATGACTTGTAACTAGGTCTCGTGTGGATGAACATCAGGTTTGCTTCAACACTAGAATCCTTTACCAGACCACCTCTATGACTCATAAACTGAGATACGACTCATGGAGGGTCTCATTTGTCCTCAAAAATTAGCAAAACTCCCTACTTTTCTCAAAATTGTGCGCACCTACTTTTCCTATAAAGACAAACACAAACACACATGTAAACTATAAAAGTCTCACTAAGAACGTATAAAATCCTACGTTAGGCATCAAATGTTCTATATTTTGATAGCACATCAATATCCATACCAAAAATAGCGATCCGGACACAATTAAAACATCAAAAATCACTTTTAAGGCGTCCTCTACATATTTGCTGATAAAAGTCAAGAAAACTAGCTTAAAGCATCAAAATACCAAAACTATCCTTGACAACCCTAGATATTACTCTGGAATAATTTCTAGTTTTAGTTTCACCCATCGAAAATACTAGAACGGTAGAAATTCTAGTCTAAGCTTTTGAACTTCGAATGTTGACTAAAGTCAAACTTTGATTTTCAAAATGACTAAAATCATAACTTTGGGCCTAAAAACATCATTTGTAACTCCAAATTAAGTTCTACAACATCCTGAAGCTCAGTTTCAAAGTTTTAGAGCTAATGAAATTGACGGATCCCTAATTTAGTCTTCGAAACTCAGAATGACACAAAAACTCATTTTTTTCAATAACTTAAGCCTTTTAAAATGCCAGAATTCATATTTTTAACCTTTAAAACTCAAGATTTCAGTTCCAACCATTCAAATAGTTCAAAGTAGGCCAAAGCAACTTACAAAAAGGTAGAATAGTAATTTTCACAGCTAATGCCAAAAATGACCAACTAGGTGATTACATTATTTACCACAAAAATTGAAATTCGTCAAACATAAGGAAAAGAGGAGTACTTGAAGCCTAAAAAAGGCTAGGATATCTAGCCTACATGTTAGACTCCAACTTCCAAGTAGTCTCACAAATAGAATAGTGTCGCTACTGAACCTTTAAAGAAAGTATATCTTTAGATCTAAATCTCTGGACCTGCTTGTGCAGTCTAACTATAGGTTCCTCTTAAAAGGACAAATCAGGATCCAACTCAACAGAGTCAAAAGAAATCATGTGAGACTCATCTGGAATATATCGGTGGAGCATAGGAACATGATAATAGGATGAACAGAAGATAATCACAGTGGTAAAACCAACTCATAGGCTACCTCACCAACTCTCCTTAAAATCTTAAATATGCCAATGAATCTGTTACTGAGCTTGCCCCTTTTCTCGAATCTCATCACATCCTTCATTGGTAAAACTTTTACCCAAACACTTCCACCAACAAAGAATTCAAGAGCTCTAACTCTATTGTCAGCATAACTCTTCTGGTATCTATGTACAGTTAAAAATCTACTCTAAATCAGTCAGACGCAGTCCATGGCATCCTACAGCAAACAAATAATTAAACACCTTAGTTGAACATAAATCAAACCATCCAATGGGTGATCTACACCTCTGATCATACAATGCCTCAAATGGTGCCATCTGGAAGCTGGAATGGTAATTGCTGTTATACGTGAATTCTATCAATGGTAAGTCTTAGTGCCTTTGGGCCTCGAAATCAATAACACAGGCCTTAAGGATGTCCTTCAGCACCTGAATAGTGTGCTCTAATTGACCATAAGTCAAAGGGTGAAAACCTAAATTTAAATCCACTCTAGTATCTAAACCACGCTATAGAGCTTGCCAAAATTGAGAAGTAAACATATATCCTCTGTCTAATACTATAGACGTTGGCATACCATGCAATCTAAAAATTTCCTAGATGTACAATCTAGCCAGTTGCTCCGCACTATAGCTAGTCCTCACTAGTAAGAAGTGTGTTGACTTGGTCAATTACTCAACGACCACCCAAAATGAATCAAACTTTCCCAAACCAATTTGCAAACTTATAACAAAATCCATATTAAATCTCTCCCACTTCGACTCGCAAATGGGCATCCTTTGCATCAACCCACTGGGCTTTTGATGCTTATACTTCACTTGTTGATAATTCAAACACTTTACCATGAACTTAGCTATGTCTTTCCTCATGCCAAACCACCAATAACGTTGTTTAAGATCATGATACATCTAAGCCATACCTAGATGAAAGGAATATCTATTACAATAGGCCTCCTTCATTGTTAATCTCACCCAAATCCCAACTTTAGGCACATAAATACTACCATTAACCCTCAAAACCCCATCAGAATACAAAATAGCCAGTTTTGCTTCACCTCTCAATGCTTTGTCATTAATCATACATAATATGGTCCTCTAATTGGTGTGCACATATCTGATCAAGCAAGGAAGATCCTACCTCAGCAAAGGCCAAAATGCTTTGAGGGGGAGAAATATCCAAACGGACCATCTGCCTAGCAAGTGATTGAACCTTTACAGCTAAGGGCCTCTTATTCGCTGTTATGAATGCCAAACTCCTTACACTAGTAGCATTTTCACTCAAACCATTACCACTATATTGTCCTTCCTATGGTGATATAGAATAGAGATATAATTGTACGTAAGCGACTCCAACAACCTACACTACCTCGTATTTAGATTAGGCTACGCAAAGATGTATTTGAGACTTCATAAATTTAATAGAGGCATTACTCAACTTGAATGACATAATAATGAACTCATAATATGGGTCTAAAAAATTGTCTTTGTGATGTTAGACTCCCGAACACTTAATTAATGACAACCAAAGCACAAGTTAATCTTAGAGAATATCGAGGTACCCTAAAACTAGTCAAAAAGATCATCAATGCGAGGCAAGGGATATTAGTTCTTGATGGTCACTTTGTTGAGTTAATGATAGTCAATACACATACGCATAGTGCCATCTTTCTTCTTATGAATAATATAGGAACACCCCAAGGAGATGCACTCGAGCGGATAAAGCCTTTTTTTAAAAAATCTTCAATTGTTGCTTTAACTCCTTTAATTCGGCTGGAGACATATGATAAGAAGCAATAAATATAGTCTTAGTGCTCAGCCCTACATTAATAAAACGTCAATATCATGATCCAGAGAAAGACCAGACAAATCAATCTGAAATATATCCATAAATTCTCTAGCAACCCTAGTAGTCTCTAATGATGGAGTCTACTATGAAACATCCAAAACATGAGCTAAATATACCAAGCACCCCTTTCCTATTAATCGAGAAGCATGCATATAAGAAATAACACCCTTATGGTAGGAACTAGGTGCTTCAGTCCACATCAATTGAGGCAAATCAGGGAAAGATAAGGTCATGATCTTCATATGATAGTGAAGAATAATATGACGAGAAGACAACCAATCCATGTCCAATATCACATCAAAATCAACCATATCCAACAATATCAGATCTGCAATTGTATCTCCCTCTAAGAAAGTCATAACATAATGTCGATAAACCTAATTCACTATAAAAGATTCCTCTAGAGGGGTGGAAACACAAATAGGCTTGGTAAATAGCTCACACATAATATTAATATCAAAGCGAAATAGGCTAACTGTGATGGCATACTAGAATCATACCTGTGATGACTGCATCTGAGGCCTCTACCTCGGTCCTTTCTGGAATGCATAGAAATCTCTACAACCTCTAATAGCCTATGGGCCTTGAGGGGCACCATCTCTCATAATACTATGACCTACTATAATACCACCCCTTATGCCTAGGGAAGTGTCTCTAGCTGCTCCCTGAGGTCCTGAAGTCTAAATGGGAAACACCTAATATGGACAATGGTTGGCGAAGTGACCTGCCTTATCACAAACATAATAAGAAATAGGATCTAGTCGTTGAGATAATTATGCCAAAGAACCACCACGTCAAGCTGAACCACTTTCACGACCTATCTATGTAGGCTTAGATCTGATAGAGTCAGATGCCAGAAAAGTTACCTTAACTACCTACCCTTGATGTCCTTGCCTCTAAATCTCTTGGTCCCATGGTGGGTGTCCACTAAACTATCTATGTCGATCGAACCTCTTCCTGCCACCCAGTATATCTTGTTTGATGCTCTTTAACATACTAGCATGATACATAACACTTAAAAATGTGCCTCCAACCACCACCAAGGAAGTTATAGCATCCTAAAGATACCTTTCTAAGCCTTTGTTAAACCATCGAATCCTCTCGAACTCTATAGGAATATTAGACAAGGCATATCTAGATAAAGAATGGGTCTAACCTCATAATTTTAAATCAATATAAAGATCTGTTATAGTTGATCAAACTCATCTCTATGGTTGTCTCAAAGGTTATATGGTACAAACCTATCCAAAAATATCTTGATGAACTACCCCAAGTCATATTTGGAGATCCAATAGGTCAACGAGGTACCACTCTACTACTTCTTGCAAGGCCAGTGAACCAGTATGAAGTGTAGGCAACTCTATGCAAGTTAAGAATAGCCCAGTTACATAAATGGTCCTGGCTCTTACAAAAAATCATAAGCTCTATCGCCAGGAGTGCCATCAAATCGCGGCAAAGACAACTGTACAAACCTCTCAAAATTCTTCTACTCTAATGTAGACATAGTTTGGCTAGTAGAAAATGATGGCACCATAAATAAGGGAGGTGTAGTATATGGAGCAATAACCAAACTCAAAAACTAGGTATCTGTCGATCTAGATGCCTGAAGTGGAGTAATAACAATCATAAGAGGGTCTGCTTGAGCTGAAGTAGGATGCATATTAAAATACCCCAAACCTTCCTAGGAATTCCCCATAATCATAATTCCCTTATATCTCAAATTGACGCTATTTAAACATACTTCCTCATAACTCAGAAAGACCCTGTGATGCAATTTTATTCCAATATCTCAAAATTCATGCAGAATTTCACAAATTCAACTTCATATCTTGTTCATAGGGCAAATTTATGTGTTAAATGAGTACCTACAAGGCATACTTTGTTCATGTAAAGAAAAATAATTTTTGGTGAAACTTTGCAAAAATAAAAGTTGTCCCCGACGTATCCACGATGCGGACCTAACGTGGACTAGTTCAAAAGTTTTTGAAAAATGTTTTTTCACTCCAAGGTAATTAGGTAATAACTCTATACCTATATATGCAAAAATTGCTCATTCTTTAGCCGTTTTGAGCCCTAAAAACAACCAAAAACCTCTCAAAATCCTCTCTAATCTTCAACAAATTCTCCGTCCATTCTCAAGGTTATCAAGAAGTCTTGTTGGAATTAAAGAAAAATAAGTCAAGCCCCAAGACCTTCCTCAAGATTCAAGTCTCTTTCCAGATCTAAGGAATTTCTTCAAGCTTCATGTCTCCATTAAAGCCTTCTTCAAGAAGTTCTTCAAGGTGAAGGTATGTAAGTTTTAGCCATTGGGTTCTTCCACCCATGGTGCCCTAATCTCCGTTTTACTCAATTCGGATAATTTAAAGTTGATTTCACAAATGGGTTTACTAGTATGAGCATGTCTATGAACTATGTTAAAGCTATATAAAGTTGTGACTATTTTGTTGTATTTTAAGCTATAAATCTTGGATCTAATGTAAAATTTGATGAGGGGTTTTGATGTACATTGCCTGAGGGTGCTGCAAAGTGTTGATTGATGGTTTTAAAATAGATTTTCTTGCATGATTTTATCTCTAAATTACATGATTTTATACTACAATTTCACACCCTATAAGTGTTTGATAAAATGTTCGGTTATGGCTTCTTGAGAAATTAAAGGTTCAAAATATGAGATATGATATAATTGATGTTATTATGATGGAACACGCTTATGTATATGATAAATCCTATACAGAGTGTTGCATTAGACCATGCCAAATTCGGGGGGTCCAAGAACTCGGATAACAAAGATGGGGATTTGTACTCATTAACCGAGGGAACGATTTGTACTACTCTACCTAGTGATGGGGTGGCATCATCACTAACCAAGTTGGGGGTTTGTACTAATCAACTGAGTGAAGGGTTAGTACTTCACCACCTTAGTGATGGGGTGGTCTCATCACTAAACGAGTTGGTGGTTTGTACTCATCAACGAAGTGAAAGGTTAGTACTTCACCACCTAGGTGATGGGCTAGGATTATCACCAACTGAGTGAAGGGTTAGGAATTCACTATCTAAGTGATAGGGCAACATAATCACTAACCTAACAAGGGGTTTGCAATTTGAAAATTTAATTTGGTTTATTCTACACATATGATATCCTATATGAGCGTGAGTTATTTAAGCATGTTTTACTTTAGCATTGATCATACATGTCATATTGCTATATTATGCTTATTTTCTATCGTTATGCATTTTGATTATGATGCCTATTTCTTGTTGTATTGCATTCTACATACTTAGTACATTCAAATGTACTAACGCATACTCTTGCCTACATGATATCACCAAGTAGGAGCCGGAGCCCAAGTTGATTATCCTTCTCCTCCACATGGCTAGTCGTTACTACTGTAGCTAGTTAGTGAGTCATCCACTTTGGAGACAAAGTCTATGTTTCTTTTATTATGTATTGGGATATTCTTCTTTATGTTCTATTTTGACTATGAGGGTGAGCCCGATTGCTTTGTGTTGGCCTCCCGCTCTTATCTATATAGTAGAGGTATTGTTGAACATGTTATGCATCTATGATATGAGTCTTGTGATATCTTGATTTTGTTGATATACAAGATTTCTCTTAGTCCCTTGCCCCTAATTTCAACATGTTAATTACTTATTTTCGTGACCAAAGATGTGTCATAATATGCTAAGATACTTGTTTGGGATTCCTTTAGGTTCCCTATTCGCCGGTCACATCTAGGCCCTAGGCTTGGGTTGTGAAAATGACGGTATTAGATCCCTAGGCTAACAAATCCTCATAGTCCAATAAACTGCGTTGATTAGAGTCATATTCATGGCTGTGTTGTGCACCACAACTATAAGTAGGAGGCTATAAGATATTTTAGGAAATATTTTATTTCTTCCTGATCTACATTGTGCGATAGAGTTAGATCCCCTAGGGCTTATTGCTAATCCCTAACCATTACATTATAGGATATGCTGCAAACTACTCTAGACAGTGTTATGATGAATGTGGAGATTTACAATGCTCTAGGGTAAGTGGCCAAAGCGGCGACAAAATTGGTAACTCACCTCGATCAATAAGTGGGTGCTCCTGAGACATCTAGTAGTGAAAGGGGAGGTAGTGAGGGCAAGAGGTTCGGTAATATGGGTATGTTCTAAAGCTCCAAGAGGAGAGATAGAAGTGGTGTGGTGCCTTATACTAGGTGCCCAGAATATGGGCCATAATGACCTATGGTTGAGAGGTACTAATGCTTGTTATAGATGTGGGAAGATGGGTCATGAGGTTAATGATTTCCCTCGTAAATGCAATTAGAGCGAAGGAGGTGATGGAGGAATGACTAATCCCAAGTTCCTGACGTGTAGGATTGACCATGGTGTCCCTTATTAAAAGAACATGGGTGTATGCTTTGGGTGTGGTGAGATAGGCCACAAAATTTCGGATTGCCCATATGGTCGACTCTAAAATCGAGGTGGTCATGTTGATCAAGTGGCTCAAGGAAGGGATGAGATGCCCAATGTTATTATTAGTAAGTTAAAGTTCCTTTTACTTTAGTATGCATCGGCAGTAGGCCGGGTGTGACCTAATTTTTCTCTATTTTGTTTGATTTCTAATAGGGCCTATTATGTGCCCAAAATACTGTGTGGAACTTTGGTGTCTATCCTTTTATTGAGCATGTTGTTGCTAGAAAGTCCATAGGTGTTGATCCAGGTTTGTATTGCATTAGGTCTTGCTTTGTGGTTTGTTAGAGTTAGGTTGGGTGGATTTAGATATCATTAAAGGAATGGAATGGTTGCATGTATGTTGTGTCTTCATAGATAGTAAGACCCATAGAGATAGCTTCGGATTCCCTAAAGAGACCATCTTTGAGTGGGATGTTGTTGAATGGTAGCAAGGGAGTTAGGTCCAATTCTTGTCATAAGGTACACTTGGTCTCTAAAGGGTTGCATTTTGTCATCTTATGAGAATTGGAGGTGTTGAACCTAAGTTGTTTTGTTTATAGAATTTTTGTTGGTGGTAGATGAGACCTTGAATATCCTTTTCCAGTGTTTTAAATTTAGGGTGGTGTCCTTTGGTATGAATAATGCACTGTTTATGCCTATGATTATCATGAATAAGATCTTTTAGCCCCTACTCTAATAGGTTTATGGTAGGTTTGGTTATGATAATATGGTTCGTTCCCTAATGAGGTAGTGGATATGAGTCACTTGAGGGCAGTACTACAAGTTTAAAGAAAAAGGTTGGGTGCTAAGTATGAGGGACGGGAATTTTTGATGGTAAGAGGTTTCCTTCCTAGGTTGTGTGGTTCCAGGTGATGGTATTAAGGCAGACTTTGTAAGGAGAAGGTGATTAAAGGTTAGCCTAGACCTTTGACTCCATCGAATATTAGGAGCCTCTTCAGTTTAGTGGGCTATTACAGGAGATTGTGAGTGGGCTCTCTTCTATTGTTGCTCCTATGACTTAGTTGACCATAAGAAAGTCCATGTTATGACCGAGGTTTTGGAGTAGGTTGATTTAATAGGTCTTGGAGTTGTTATTTGTTTTGTTAATACTTGTTGCAAGTATGATTCATATGTATGTGGGTTGATCGTTGATTCCTTCCAATCAAGGAGACTTTAAATTATATTCTAGAAAATATGCATAGATTTTGCATACTTGAATTTGGGTTTGATTATTATGATTCCTAAAATTCTGTTGATGCATGGGTAGTATTTATTTGATGATTTTAATGTGATTTGAACCATTATATGAGAATTTATTTTGACTTTATGAAGTTATAAGTATGCATGTTTCCTTTTTGAATTATTTATGCATGAGAGATTACACTATGGATTTAAACATAGAATTAATAATGTTTTCACTTCAACTTCGTGTTATGAATGTTGATTTTAAATGGAGTCTTAATTACCTATGTTATTTCATCATTTTAATAGCACATGTGTTTATTTACATGGATTATTTTGAAAAATTATGTTATGGGTAAGCCCAATTTCACTTTATGGTATGATTTTGATAAAAAGTTGGTTATGATAATATTGTGATGACATATATATCTTTGATTTTATCACTTTGAGCATTTTGGGTGCTTGCACCATTTTGTATACGAATGACTTATTACTATGCATGAGTATTATGACTATGAAATTAGGATTTTTTTGGTGTTTCAGCCTAAGTATGACTTATTATGAGTAGCGTTTGGCATTTTATCCCAATTGTGCATTGAAATGATCTGGAAAATGATTAAATCCTCTTTGAAAGTATATATGCGAATATTATAAGTATTCTTATGGGATGACGACTTAACTTGATATGGTGGAGGTCTTGGGGTAGTTTGGGCTACTTGAATGACATGCTTTCAATGAGTATAGAACTCGTAAGTTTGTGATGTGATAGTTAAGGATGGTCTGTCTATTTGGTCAACTACAATGGGTTAGTAACTTCTCTAAGGTTGATTAGAAGTTTGGGTTTTACTCCCAAATGGTGGATGAGGGTAGATGATAACCCTATGTGTCCTATCCTAACTGTCTTATTGAACTAGGAATGAACATTTTGGTTATTGTTAAAGTTATTTGGTTGGCCTGTGCACTGGTTGTGTCAATTGGGATTCATAAATGGGGTCTTAAAACCCTATCTTCGCACGTTTGTGGAGGTCTCTAGTGGTGGAGCTTTGGTTTATTTAGAGCTTGTTAATCATTACGGGGTAATGCTGCAAGTCTTGCGGATGAGAGGTTGTTTGTTAAATATGATAGATGTGAATAAAGGATAGCGAGAAGGTGGTTAGCATTCATTAAGGATTATGACATGAGTGTGCATTATTTCGCCATTAAGGCTAACGTTGTGGTTGATGCTCTTAGTACAGTGCCTAAGGATAGCTTTGTATATGTGGATAATGGTGGCAAAAGGGAGACTAGTAGGACCCATTGATTAGTTAGATTGGAAGCTATGTTGAAGAAAGTTGATGCATGGTGTTGTAGTATTCATGATGGTTCCAAATCTTCTTTGGTTTTATAGGTCTAAATTAAGCAAGTCCTTGATTTTGTCTTATTAGGGTTGGAAGTTTTGGGTGAAGAGATGGTAGAGTGGAGGTTGTCTTCTAAGGGGGAGATTGTGGTTTATTGTACCAAGTGGACTATATGGGTTTAAGGTTGAAAATTGAGTTTAGGATTGTTAGTCCTTATAGAATGTAGAGGGAGGTTGGCAAGGTTGCTTAAGGATTGGAATCACCTAGGGATATGGTTATGATATGTTTGGTTTTCATGCTCCTAAGTTGAAGGGATGTGGTGATGACTCTAGTGCCATAGAACTCGAGAAATTGTAGAGGATATGGTGCATAAGTTGGTTTAAGAGAAGGGTCTAGTAGAGGTATTGAATGAATGAGTCGAGAAGTTCACTGATAAAGATGTGATGTTCGTTAAGGTTCTTTAGAAGGTTTGTCATGTCGATAGTACCTCTCGGGGACCCGGAGAGGGCATGGTGAGGCAATATTCATACCTCTTTCATTCTATTCAAGCTTACAATAACACATCGAGTCCTTTTATTATTTCAAGTCCTATGTTTCAGCCCATATGTATTCACATACTCATGCTTAAGTTGGCAAATTCATGATGATTTTTACACTTATGTTCAGATAGTGTTTTAAATGTAATGTTGCATTCTTATTGGGGCTGATTTGTTCATGATCACTCTTCTCATGTACATTTCTTTGACATTCGAGGATGAATTTTTCAAAGGAGATATTGAAACTCCCCACACCTACCTAGGAATGCTCCATAATCATAATTCCTTCGTATCTCAAATTGACGATATTTAAGCGCCCCTCCTCATAGATCAAAAAGACCCTAAGATGCAATTATATTTTGGATATCTCAAAATCTATGCAGAATTTTGCAAACCCAACTTCATATTCTTTTTCAAATGTAAAAATTGTGTGGGCAAATGAGTAACTATAAGGTATAATTGGTTGTGCCAAGAAAAATAATTTTTGGTGAAACTTCGGAAAAACAGTAGTTGTCCATGACAGGTCCACGATGCGAATCTGACGTGGACTGGTTCAAAAAATTCCAGAAATATTTTTTTTTCAATCCAGGGCAATTGTGTAATAACCCTATAAGTATATATGTGAAAATCCCTCGTTCTTTAGCCATTTTGAGCCCTAATAACCAACTAAAAACCTCCCAAAGTCCTCTCTAATCTTCATCACATTCTCCATCCATTCTCAAAGTTTTCAAGAAGTCTTGTTGGAATTCAAGAAAACCAAGTTAAGCCCCAAGTCCTTCCTCAAGATTCAAGTCTCTTTCAAGATCTAAGGAATTCCTACAAGCTTCAAGTCTCCATTAAAGTCTTCTTCAACAAATTCTTCAAGGTGAAGGGTTGTAAGTTTTTGCCATTTGGTTCTTCCACCCATGGTGCCCTAATTTTCTTTTTACTCAATTTTCATGATTTAAAACTGATTTTACAAATGGTTTTATAAGTATGAGCATGTCTATAAACTATGTTAAAGCTATGTAAAGTTGTTACTATTTTGCTATGTTTTGGAGCTATAAATCTTTGATCTAATATCAGATTTGATGAGGGATTTTGATGTATATTGTTTGATGGTATTGCAAGGTGTTGATTGATGGTTTTACAATGGATTTTCTTGCATGATTTCATATCAAAATTTCATGTTTTTATACTACCATTTCACACCCTCTAAGAGTTTGATAAAATGTTCGGTTATGGCTTCTTGAGAAATTGAAGGTCCAGAGTATGAGACATGATATAATTATGCTATGATGATGGAATGAACTTATGTATATGATAAATGCTATATAGAGTGTTGCATTAGACCATGCCCAATTCGAGGGATCCAAGAACCCCGATAACTAAGATAGGGGCTTGTACTCATTAACCGAGGGAAGGGTTTGTACTTCTCAGCATAGTGATGGGGCAGCATCATTAGTAACTAAGTTGGGGGTTTGTACTCATCAACTGAGTCAAGGGTTAGTACTTCACCACCTAAGTGATGGGGAAGCATCATCACTAACCGAGTTGGGGGTTTGTACTCATCAACTAAGTGAAGGGTTAGTACTTCACCACCCAGGTGATGGGGCAACATTATCACCAACCGAGTGAAGAATTAGTACTTCACCACCTAAGTGGTGGGTCCGCATCATCACTAAACTACCAATGGGTTTGTACTTTAGAAATCTAATTTGGTCTATTCTACATATATAATATTTTATATGAGCATGCATTATTTAAGCATGTTTTACTTTAGGATTGATCATACATGTCATATTGCTATATTATGCCTTTTGTTTATCATTATGCATTTTGATTGCGATGCCTATATCTTGTTGCATTGCATCTTACATACTTAGTACATTCAAATGTACTAACGCATACTCTTGCCTACATGATATCACTATGTCTGAGTCGGAGCCCAAGTTGGCCATCCTTCTCCTCCACGTGGCTAGTCAGTACTACTCAAGTTGGTTGGTGAGTCCTCCACTCTAGGGACCTTAGTCTATGTTTCTCTTATTATATATTGAAACATTCTTCTTTATGTTCTATTTTGACTATGAGGCTAAGCCTAGTTGCTTTCTCTTGGCCCCCACTCTTATCTATGTAGTAGAGGTGTTGTTGGACATGTTTTATATCTATGATATGAACCTTGACTCTTTTGATCTCTTGATGTTGTTGATATACAAGCTTTCCCTTAGTCCCTTGCCCCTAATTTCAACTATTTTATGTTAATTACTTATTTTCACAATTAATGATTTATGGTGATATGCTAAGAGGCTTGTTTTGGTTCTTTCAGGTTCTCCATTTTCCAGTCACGTTTAGGCCTTAGGATTTGGTCGTGACAATGATGGTTTTAGAGCCATAGGTTGATAGATTCTGAAAGTTCAACTGACCATGTCGATTAGAGTTTTATTCATGTTTGTGTTGTGCACCACAATTATAAGTAGGAGGCTGCGAGACATTTTAGAAAATGTTTCACTTCTTTCTAATCTATATCGTGCGATAGATTTAGATCCCCTAGGGTTTATTGCTAACACCTTACCATTATATTATAGTATATGTCGCAAACTACTCTGGGGCAGTGCTATGATGAACGCGAAGATTTACAATGCTCTAGGGAAAGTGACCAAAGTGGCGACAAAATTGGCAACTCACATCGGTCAACAGGTAGGTGCTCCTGAGACTTTTACTGGTGAGATGGGAGGAAGTAAATCCAATAGGTCCCATAATATGGGTAAGTTCCAAAGCTCTAAGGGGAGAGATAGAAGTGGTGTGGTGCCTTATGCTAGGTTCCCAAAATATGGTAGAGGCCATGATGGCCTATGCTTAAGAGGTACTAACGCTTTTTATGGAAGTGGAAAGATGGGTCATAAGGTTAATAATAGCCCTCGTAAATGTAATAAGAGCAAAGGCGATGATGGGGGAGTGACAAATCTTAAGTGCCCGACTATAGGATAGACCATGGTGGCCTGTGTTGGAAGAACACGGGTGTATGCTTTAGGCGTGGTGAGATAGGCCACAGAATTATGGATTGCCGATATGGTCGACTCTTAGATCGAGATGCTCTTGCTGATCAAGTGGCTTGAGGAAGGGATGAGGTGCCCGATGCTATTACCTATAAGTTAAAGTTCCCTTGGCTTTAGTATGCATCATTAATAGGCCCAATATGCCCTAATTCTTCTCTATTCTTTTTGGTTGCTAGTGGGGCTTGTTATGTGTCCAAGTTGTTGTGTGGACTTTGGAGTCTATACTTTTGTGGAGTATGTTGTTGCTAAAAAAGGATCATAGGTGTTGATCCTATTTCGTACTGCATTAGGTCTTGCTTCGTGCTTTGTTGGAGTTGGCTTTGTCGATTTGGATGTCATTATAGGAGTGGAATGGTTGCACGCATATTATGTCTTCGTGGATGTAAAGACCCATAAATATAGCTCCCCATTCCCTAATAAGCCCATCTTTTAGTGGGGATTGTTGAATAGTTGCAAGAGAGGTAGATCCACTTCTTGTCATATGGTACAATTGGTCTCTAAGGGGTTGCATTTTATAATTTTGTGAGAATTGGAGGTGTTGGACCTAAGTTGTTTGGTTTATAGAATTGTTAGTGGTGGTAGATGAGGCCTTGAATGCCCCTTTCCATTATTTTGAATTTAAGTGGTGTCCTTTGGTTGGACTAGTGCACCGGCTCTGCCTATAAATCTCATGAATTAGATCCTTTAGCCCCTACTCTAATAGGTTTATGGTTGGTTTTGTGATGGTAATATGGATCATTCCCTAATGAGGTAGTTCATGTAAGTCTTTCGAGGGTAGTACCACAAGTTTAAGGAAAAAGGTTGGGTGCTAAGAAGGAGAGATGGGAATTTTTGTGGTAAGAGCTTGCCTCCCTAGGTTGTGTGGTGCCGAGTGATAGTATTAAGGTGGACCTTGTAAGACGAAGGTGATTAGAGGTTACTCTAGACCTTTGACTCCATCGAATATTATGAGCCTCTTGGGTTTAGTGGGATATTATTGGAGATTATGAGTAGGATCTCTTCTATTGTCGCTACTATGACTTAGTTGACCATAAGTAAGTCCACGTTGTCACTGATGTTTTGATTAGGGTGATTTGATAGGTTCGACAGTTGCTATTTCTTGTGTTATTCCTTAGTGCTAGTAGGATTCATATGTATGTGGGTTGAATATTGTGATTTCTTAAATTCTATTGATGCATGGGTAGTGCTTATTTAATGATTTTAATGTGATTTGAAGCATTATATGAGGATTTACTTTTGGTTTATGAAGTTATTATAAGTATGCATGTTCCCTTCTTGAATCATTTATGCATGAGAGAGTACACTACGGATTTAAATATGGAATTAATTATGTTTTCACTTCAATTTCATATTATGAGTGTTTATTTTAAATTGACTCTTAATTACCCATCTAATTTTCTCGTTGTTGATAGCATATAGATTCATGTACACAAATTATTTTGAAAAATTATGTTATGTGTAAGCCCAATTTTGTTTTATGGTGTGATTTTCATAAAATGTTGGTTATGACAATATTGTGATCACATATATATCTTTGATTTTGGATGTTTGAGCATTTTAGGTGTTTGCACTATTTTCTATACGAATGAGTTATTCCTATGCATAAATGTTATGACTATGAAATTATGATTTAGTATTTGAGCCTAAGTATGAATTATTATGAAGGTTGTTTGGCTTTTAAGCCCAACTCTACTTTGAAATGATTTGGAAAATGACTATTGCCTCTTTGAAAGTATGTGTGTGCATATTATAAGTCTTCTTGTAGGATGACGGCTTAGCGTGATGGGGTGGAGGTCTTGGGGTAGTTTGGGCTACTTGCATGGCATGCTTTCAATGAGTGTCGAACCTGTAAGGTTGTAATATGATGGTTAAGGGTGCTAAATCTATTTGGTCAACTATAATGGGTTAGTAACTTTTGTAAAGTTGATTAGAAGTTGGGGTTTTACTCTCAAGTGTGGATGAGGGTAGGTGATAACCTTAACTGTCCTATTGAACTAGGAATGAGTATTTTTGTTACTGGTGGAGTTATTTGGTGGGCTTGTATACCAGTTGTGTCTATTGGGTTTCATGAATAGGGTCTTAAAACCCTACCTTAGCATATTTGTGGAGGTCTCTGGTGGTAGAGCATTAGTTTATTTAGAGCTTGTTAATCATTTGGGGGTAGTGTTGCAAGTTTTGGGGATGAGAGGTTGTTTATTAAATATGATAGGTGTTAATGAAGGATAGCGGGAAGGTGGTTAGCATTCTTTAAGGATTATGATATGAGTGTGCATTATTTCCCCATTGAGGCTAACGTTATGATTGATGCTCTAAGTATAGTGCCTAAGGGTAGCCTAGTATATGTGGATCATTCTGGCAAAGAGGAGACTAGTAGGACCCATCAATTAGTTAGATTGGAAGTTAGGTTGAAGGAAGTTGATGCGTGGTAGTGTAGTGTTCTTGATGGTTCCAAATCTCCTTTGGTTCGAAAGGTCTAAATTAAGCAAGGCTTTGAATATGTCTTATTACGTTGGAAGTTTTGGGTGAAGAGATGGTAGAGTGGAGGTTGTCTTCCAAGGGGGAGATGGTGGTTTATGGTACCAAGTGGACTAGGTGGGTTTAAGGTTGACAATTGAATTTAGGATTGTGAGTCCTTGTAGAATGTAGAGAGAGGTTTCCAAGGTAGCTTAAGGATTGGAACACCTAGGGATATAGCTATGGTGTGTCTGATTTTCATGCTTATAGGTTGAAAGGATGTGGCGATGACTCTAATGCCATAGAACTCGTGAGATTGTTGAGGTTTTGTAGGATATGTTGGCCTAAGAGAAGGGTCCGGTGAAGGTATTGGATGGATGAGTCAAGAAGTTAATTGATAAAGATGTGGTATTTGTTAAGACTCTTTGGAAGGTTCATCATCTCGGTAGAACCTCTCGGGGAGCCGGAGCAGGCATGGTGGGGCAATATTCATACCTCTTTCATTCTATTAGAGTTTACAATAACACATCGAGTCCTTTTATGATTCCAAGTCTTATGTTTTGGACCCTATGTCATTCACATACATGCACTGTTAAGTTGGCAAATTCATGATAATTTTTGCACTTATGTTGAGATTTTGAAAATGGTGCTTTAGATGTAATGTTGCATTATTATTAGGGCTGATTTGTTCAAGGTCGCTCTTCTCATGTATGTTTCTTTGACATTTGGGGATGAATGTTCCTAAGGGGAAGATATTGAAACACCCCAAACCTGCCTAGGAATTCACCATAATTGTAATTCCCTTATATCTCAAATTGGAGATATTTAAACACCCCTCCTCGTAGCTCAGAAAGACCCTATGATGTCCTTTTCATAAATTCGACTTCATATTTTTTCAAAGGGCAAAATTGTGTGGGGAAACGAGTACCAACAAGGTATACTTTGTCTGTCCAAAAAAAAATGGTGAAACTTTGCAAAAATAGTAGCTGTCCGTGACGGGTTCGCCATACGGACCTGACGCGAACTAGTTCAAAAATTTTAGAAAATTGTTCTTTTTCACTCCAAGGCAATTGGGTAATAACCCTATACCTATATATGTGAAAATCTCTCATTCTTTAGTTGTTTTGAACCCTCATAACCAAACAAAAACCTCTAAAAATCCTCTCTAATCTTCATCAATTCTCCATCCATTCTCAAGATTTTCAAGAAGTCTTGTTGGAATTCAAGGAAACCAAGTCAAGCCCCAAGTCCTTCGTCAAGATTCAAGTCTCTTTCCGGATCTAAGGAATTCCTTCAGGCTTCAAGTCTCCATTAAAGTATTCTTCAAGAAATTCTTCAAGGTGAAGGTATGTTGGTTTTAGCCATTGGGTTCTTCCACCCATGGTACCCTAATCTATTTTTTACTCAATTTGCATGATTTAATGTTGATTTTAACAAAGGGATTTACTACTATGAGCATGTTTATGAACTATGTTAAAGCTATGTAAAGTTGTGACTATTTTACTATGTTTTGAGCTATAAATCTTGGATCTAACGTAAGATTTGATGAGGCATGTTGATGTATATTTCTTAAGGCTATTGCTAGGTGTTGATTGATTTTTTTAACAATGGATTTTTCTGCATGATTTCATCTCTAAATTGAATGGTTTTGTACTAGTATTTCATACCCTCTAAGTATTTGATAAAATTTTCGGGTTATGGCTTCTTAAGGAATAGAAGGTCCAAAGCATTAGATATGATATAATTGATGTTGTGAGACCTTATGTATATTATAAATCCTATATAGAGTGTTGCATTAGATCATGCCCCATTCGGGGGAGTCTAAGATCCCGAATAACTGAGATGGGGCTTTGTACTCATTAACAGAAGAAAGGGTTTGTACTTCTGCACCTAGTGATGGGGCATCTTCATCAATAATCGATTTGGGGGTTTGTACTCTTCAATCGAGTGAAGGGTTAGTATTACACCACCTAAGTGATAGGGCGACATCATCACTAACTGAGTTAGAGGTTTGTACATGTTAATTGAGAGAAGGGTTAGTTTTTCAACACCTAGGTGATGGGGCGGCTGTATAATCAACCAAGTGAAGGGTTAGTACTTCACCATCTAAGTGATGGGGCGACACCATCACTAACCTACCAACGGGTTTGTACTTTGGAAATCTAATTTGGTTTGTTCTACACATATGATATTCTATATGAACATGAGTTATTTAAGCATGTTTTACTTTAGGATTGATCATACATGTCATGTTGCTATATTATGCCTATCGTCTATCGTTATGCATTTCGATTATGATGTCTATTTCTTGTTGCATTGCATCTTACATACTTAGTATATTTAAAAGTACTAATGCATACTCTTGCCTACATGATATCACCTTGTATGAGTCAGAGCCCAAGTTGATCATCCTTTACCTCCACGTGGCTAGTAGATACTAATCAAGCTAGTTGTGAGTCCTCCACTCCAAGGACCTTAGTCTATGTTTCTCATATTATGTATTGAGACATTCTTTTTTATGTTCTATTTTGACTATGAGGGTGAGCCTAGTTACTTTGTCTTTCCTCCACTCTTGTCTATGGAGTAGAGGTGTTGTTGGACATGTTATGTATCTATAATATGAGCCTTAACTCTTTTGATCTTTTGATATTGTTGATCTACAAGCTTTCCTTTAATTCTTTGCCCCTAATCTCAACTCTTTTATGTTAGTTACTTATTTCCACAGCCAAGGATGTGTGATAATTAGCAAAGAGTCTTGTTTGGGGTTCCTTCAGGTTCCCCATTCACCGGTCACGTCTAGGCCCTACGCCTGGGTCATGACAATGATGGTTTCAGAGCCCTAGGTTGATAAATCCTCGGAGTCCAACACTCTGCATCGATTAAAGTCTTATTCATGGTTGTGTTGTCCACCACAACAATGAGTAGGAGGCTATGAGATATTTTACGAAATATTTCACTTCTTTCTGATCTACATCGTGCCATGGAGTTATATCCCCTATGGCTTATTGCTAACCCCTAACCGTTACATTATAGGATATGTCACAAACTACTGTGGATGGTGCTATGATGAAAGTGGAGATTTACAATTCTCTAGGGAAAGTGGCCAAAGCAGTGGCAAAATTGGCAACTCACCTTGGTCAACAAGTGAGTGATCCCGAGACTTCTAGTGGTGAGATGGGAGGTGGTAAGGCCAAGTGGTCCCGCAATGTGGGTAAGTTCCAAAGCTCCAAGGGGAGAGATATAAGTGGTATGGTGCCTTATGCTAGGTGCCTAAAATAGTGTAGAGGCCATGGTGGCCCATACTTGAGAGGTAGTAACGCTTGTTATGGATGTACGAAGATGGGACATAAGGTTAAGGTTTGGCCTCAAAAACCAATAAGAGCAATGGAGGTGATGGGGCAGTGATTGATCTCAAGTACCTGATGTGTAGGATGGACCATTGTGGCCTGTGTTGGAAGAACACAAGAGTATGCTTTAGGTATGGTAAGATAGGCCACAGAATTCTGGATTGCCCATATGGTCGACTCTTGGATCGAGGTGATCATGTTGATCAAGTGGTCCAAGGAAGGGATGAGATTCCCAATGCTATTATCGATAAGTAAAAGTTCCCTTGGCTTTAGTGTGCATTAGTAATACGCTTGGTGTTCCCTAATTCTTCTTTATTCTTTTTCATTATTAGTGGGGCCTATTGTGTGCCCAAGTTGTTGTGTGGACCTTTGGTGTCTATCTTTTTGTTGAGTATGTTATTTCTAGAAGGTTCATAGGTGTTGATCCAGGCTTGTATTGCATTAGGTCTTTCTTTGTGGTTTGTTGGAGTTGGCTTGGTGGATTTGGATGTCATTATAGGAATGGAATAGTTACAAGCATGTTGTGTCTTCATAGATTGTAAGACCCATAGACATAGCTCCCGATTTCCTAAAGAGACCGTCTTTGAGTGGGAGGTTGTTGAATGGTAGCAAGGGAGGTAGGTCCATTTCTTGTCATAAGGTACAATTGGTCTCTAAGGGGTTAAATTTTATCATCTTGTGAGAATTGGAGGTGTTGAACAAAAGTTGTTTTGTTTATAGAATTGTTGGTGGTGGTAGATAAGGCCTTGAATGTCCCTTTACGATACTTCAAATTTGGGGTGGTGTCCTTAGGTTGGACTAGTGAACCGGCTATGCGTATAAGTCTCATGATTAAGATCCTTTATCCCCTACTCTAATAGGTTTATGGTGATTTTGGTGATGATAATATGGTTAGTTCCCTAATGAGGTAGTGCATGTGAGACATTTCAAGGTAGTATTAAAAGTTTAAGGAAAAGTGTTGGGTGCTAAGTAGGATAGATGGGAATTTTTATGGTAAGAGGTTGCCTTCCTAGGTTGTGTGGTGCCGCGTGATGACATTAAGGTGGACCTTCTAAGACAAAGGTGATCAGAGGTTAGCCTAGACCTTTGACTACATCGGATATTAGGATCCTCTTGTGTTTAGTGGGCTATTACGGGAGATTGTGTAAGCCTCTCTTCTATTGTTACTCCTATGACTTAGTTGACCCAAGTAAGTCCATGTTGTGATCGATGTTTTGGAGTAGGGTGATTTGATAGGTCCAAGAGTAGCTATTTCTTATGTTTTTTATTGGTGCTAGTAGGATTCATGTGTATGTGGGGTGATCCTTGATTCCTTCCAATCAAGGAAACCCAAAATTATTTTCCAAAGAAACCTATATGGATTTTGCGTATTTTATTTTGGGGTTTGAATATTATGATTCATAAAATGCTATTAATACATAAGTAGTGTTTATTTGATGATTTTAATGTGATTTAAACCAGTATATGAGGATTTACTTTGGGTTTATAAGGTTATAAGTATGCATGTTCTCTTTTTGAATTATTTATGAATAAGAGATTACACTACGGATTTAAGTATGGAATTAATTATGTTTTAACTTCAACTTCATATTATGAATGTTGATTTTAAATGGAGTCTTATTTATCCATCTCTTTTCCTTATTGTTCATAGCATATGCATTCATGTACACGAATTATTTTGAAAATTATGTTATGGGTAAGCCCAATTTTATTTTATAGTATGATTTTGATAAAATGTTGGTTATGACAATATTGTGATCACATATATATCGTTGATTTTGGCTCTTTGAGCATTTTGGGTGCTTGCACCATTATGTATACGAATAGGCTATTACTATACATGAGTATTATGACTATGAAATTATTATTTTGACATTTCAGCCTAAGTATAAATTATTATGAGTGGTGTTTGAGTTTTAAGCCCAATTATGCATTGAACTAATTTGGAAAATAACTATTTCCTCTTTGAAAGCACGTACATGCAATTATAAGTATTCTTATAGGATGACGACTTATCTTGATGGGGTGGAGGTCTTGCGATAGTTTGGGCTACTTACATGGCATGCTTTCAATGAGTGTAGAACCCATAAGGTTGTAATATGATGGTTAAGGGTGGTCGGTCTATTTTGTCAACTATAATGTGTTAGTAGCTTCTCTAAGGTTGATTAGAAATTTGGATTTTACTCCCAAATGTGGATGAGGGGGTAGGTGATAACCCAAAGTGTCCTATTGATCCAAGAATGAGCATTTTGATTAATGGTGGAGTTATTTGGTGGGATAATGCACCGGTTGTGTCTATTGGGTTTTATGAATAGGGTCTTAAAACCCTACCTTGGCACGTTTATGGCGGTCTCTAGTTGTGGAGCAGTGATTTATTTAGAGCTTGTTATTCATTTGAGAGTGGTGTTAAAAGTCATTGGGATAAGAGGTTGTTTGTTAAATATAATAGGTCTGAATGAAGGATAGCGAGAAGGTGGTTAGCAATATTTAAGAATTATGATATGAGTGTGCATTATTTCCCCATTGAGGCTAACGTCGTGGTTGATTCTCTAAGTAGGGTGCCTAAGTGCAGCGTAGTATATGTGGATAATGTTGGCAAAGAGGAGACTAGTGGGGCCTATCAATTTTTTAGATTGGAAGTTAGTTTGAAGGAAATTGATGCATGGTGGTGTAGTATTCTTAATGGTTCTAAATCTTCTTTGTTTGGAGAGGTCTAAATTAAGAAAGGCCTTCATTCCATCTTATTAAGGTTGGAAGTTTTTGCGTAAAGAGATGGTAGAGTAGAGGTTGTCTTCCAAGGGGGAGATGGTGGTTTATGGTACCAAGTGGACTAGGTGGGTTTAAGGTTGACAATTGAGTTTAGGATTGTGAGTCCTTGTAGAATTTAGAGGGAGGTTGTTAAGGTTGCTTAAGGATTAGAATCACCTAGGGATATGGTTATGGTGTGTCCGATTTTCATGATTCTAGATTGAAGGGATGTGGTAATGACTCTAGTTCCATAGAACACGTGAAATTGTAGAGGTTGTGGAGGATAAGTTGGCCTAAGAGAAGGGTCCGGTGGAGGTATTGGATGGATGAGTGAAGAAGTTGATTGATAAGGATGTGGTGATCGTGAAGGCTCTTTGGAAGGTTCGTCATGTCGATATTACCTCTCCTGGAGATAGAGCGGGCATGGTAGGGAAATATTCATAATTTTTTCATTCTATTAAAGCTTACATTAACACGTCTAGTCCTTTTATGATTCAAAGTCTTATGTTTCGGTTGCTATGTCATTCACATGCATTCATGTTTAAGTTAGCAAATTTATGATGATTTTTACACTTATGTTGAGATTTTGAAAATGGTGTTTTAAATGTAATGTTGCATTCTTATTGGAGATAATTTGTTCATGATCACTCTTCTCATGTATGTTTCTTTGATATTCAAGGACTAATGCTCCCAAGGGGGAGAAATTGAAACAACCCACACCTGCATAGGAATGCCCTATAATCGTAATTCTCTCATATATCAAATTGCCGATATTTAAACACCCCTCCTCATAGCATGAAAAGACCCTATGATGTAAGTTTTTTCAATATCTCAAAATCCATGTAGAATTTTGCAAATTCGACTTCATATTCTTGTTCAAAGTGAAAAATTAGGTGGGAAGATGAGTACCTACAAGGTATACTTGTCCATGCCAAGAAAAATAAGTTTTGGTGAAACTTCACAAAAATAGCAGTTATACTCTATGGGCCGCGACGTGGACTAGTTCAAAAATTTTCAAAAATTGGTCTCTTAAGTCCAAGGTAATTGGGTAATAACCCTATACCTATATATGAGAAAATCCTCCTTCTTTAGTCGTTTTGAGCCCTAATAACCAATCAAAACCCTCTCAAAATCCTGTCTAATCTTCATCAAATTCTCCATCCATTCTCAAGGTTTTCAAGAAGTGTTGTTGGAATTCAAGGAAACCAAGTCAAGACCCAAGCCCTTCCTTAAGATTCAATTTTTTCGATCTCTTTCCAGATTTAAGGAATTCCTTCAAGCTTCAAGTCTCCATTAATTTCTTCTTCAAGAAATTCTTCAAGGTGAAGGTATGTAGGTTTTAGCCATTGGGTTCTTCCACCCGTGGTCCCCTAATCTCTTTTTTTCTCAATTTGCATGATTTAAAGATGATTTTACAAATGGGTTTACTAGTATGAGCATGTCTATAATCTATGTTAAAGCTATGTAAAGTTGTGACTGTTTTGCTATATTTCGAGCTATAAATCTTGGATCTAATATAAGATTTGATGAGGGGTTTTGATGTATATTGCTTGTGGGTATTGCAAGGTGGTGATTGAAGGTTTTAACAATGGATTTTTCTATATGATTTCATCTCTAACTTGCATGGTTTTATGCTACCATTTCATACTCTCTAAGTGTTTGATAAAATTTCCAGTTATGGCTTCGTGAGGAATTGAAGGTCTAAAGCATGAGATATGGTATAATTGATGTTAGGATAGTGGAATGACCTTATATTTCTGATAAATTCTATATAAAGTGTTGCATTTGATCATTCCTCGTCTGGGGATCCAAGAACCTGGATCACCGGGATGGGGGTTTGTACTCATTAACAGAGGAAAGGGTTTGTACTTCTCCACCTACTGATGGGGCGGATTCATCACTAACTAATTTGGGGGTTTGTACTCATCAACCAAGTGAAAGGTTAGTACTTCACCACCTAAGTTATCGGACGATTTTATCACTAACCGAGTTGGGGGGTTGTACTCATCAACCGAGTGAAGGGTTAGTACTTCACCACCTAGGTGATGGGGCGGCTTTATCACCAACCGATTGAAGAGTTAGTACTATAGCACCTATGTGATGGGGAAGCATCATCACTAACCTACCAAGGGGCTTATACTTTGGAAATCTAATTTTATTTATTCTACGCGTATGATATCCTATATGAGCATGAGTTATTTGAGCATGTTTTACTTTAGCATTGATAATACATGCCATATAGCTATATTATGCCTTTTGTCTATTTTTATGTATTTTGATTATGATGCCTATTTCTTATTGCATTGCATCCTATATAGTTAGTACATTCAAATGTACTAATGCATACTTTTAGCTATATGATATCACCATGTAGGTGCGAGAGACCATGTTGATCATCCTTCTCCTCCATGTGACTAGTCGGTGCAACTCAAGCTAGTTAGTGAGACCTCCACTCCGGGGACCTTAGTCTATGTTTTTCTTATTATTAATTTGAGTCATTCTTCTTTATGTTCTATTTTGACTATAAGGGTAAGCCCGATTGCTTTGTCTTGGACCCTGCTCTTATCTATGTAGTAGAGGTGTTGTTAGACATGATATCTATCTATGATATGAGCCTTGACTCTTTTGATCTCTTGATGTTGTTGATATACAAGATTTCCCTTAGTCCCTTGTCCCTAATTTCAACTCTTTTATGTTAATTACTTATTTCCGCAACCAAGTATATGTGACGATATGCTAATAGGCTTGTTTGGGGTTCCTTCGGGTTTCCCATTCGCTAGTCATGTCTAGTCCCTAGGCTTGGGTCGTGACACAGATGAATAATAACCAACACTGGCTGAGCACTAGAAGGACCAACCAATGTGGTAGAAACTAGTATCTTGAATATAGCTTTGGTTAGTAGAACTCCCTCAAATCTACACAATAACCACATAAGTAGCTCCTGAACTGATAGTGTAGCGGATTGTGTTGAAGGTAGTGGAAAAGGATCCATAGGCCCCTCTAGTTCATGACCAGGCTCCGTAGAAGCGGATCTAGCTTGCTCTCCAAGTGGATCTACCCCTCTAACATATCCCCTTCCCTTAGTGCTTTCCCAGACTCTACCTCGACCTTAGATGGGAGAAATATCAGCTACCTTGGGCTCTCCCACTAAGCGATGAGATTGATAATCAGCATCTATGTCAAAGAAGTAGATTAGATATTTTTAAAATGGGTAATGCAAAGAAATGCATGAACAAAAACAAGATATGAAAATCCTTTCTACAAGTATCTCGTAGCCACCTGAAAATGGGTGTGGACATTTACACACCGATCCGCAAGACTCTACTAGACACTCTGCTCTTGACTTATGACCCAAACTTTTCATGGACCAAAATGCATTGTAACTAAAAGAAAAGAAACTAAAGCGGAAACCATCTCAACATAACATAAGTAATACCAAAATCTGGAGTCATGAGTGCAAAATCATCTAAACACACAAAGGTTAAAATACACAAATCTCAAATGAAATACAAAGATGTCTCATGGAATCTAATACAAGTTAATAGGAAAGTAAAAGAAATCCTAGGAATCTACAACGACCAAAAGTCTAAACCTCACCGCTGAGATTTGGATGATAACGATAACACTCAAATGGAATGATCAAATGCCCTGCCTTAAACCCTATACACAATATGCAAGGAGGAAGCAAAGTAAGGGGTGAATACACCGAAATCTACCCAGTAGGTTCAAACGACTGGGTAAGAGGAATGGAATCAAGCATGTAATATTGAAGAACTCTATCCTTAAATCCAAAGTGGTTAGCACAAGGTAAAAATATGTTTAATAATAATGAGCTAAAATATCCTCCAGAATCAATGATGCCATATAACAATAACAAGAAATATAATGCACAACTCATCAATCCTAATACAAATGGTTTTACAGCCTTCCCACCTGCTCATGATCAGTAATATTAGAATGTTGCAACTATGGCACCTGCTCATGGTCAAATATAACATAATTCCAAGTCATTTCCACCTAACTGTGGTCAAGTTATATGAAGTATGAATCTCACTATTGCCTCTTTCTTGGGTCCCGGGGAAAGGAGGGGCACCAATGGAAAACATAGTTCCCTTTCCACCTACCTATATGAATGTATGTCACAAATCACACATAATAGATGTAAATCAACAGTGCAATCATAAATATGTATGTATATGTAGAATAGCACTACAATAGGATTACCAATGTATGGATCACATAATAATCCTATGTACTAAATGGGTAATATCAAGCATCACACGTAATGCTCATACCATAATTATATTTTAGATTGTGATGGTTATATCAATAATTAAGAGTATCAATAATATCAGACCTTACTATTTCCAAGTATATAAAAATATCGATATTGCTAGACCTAACTCGACCCAAATATGCAAGTATGACAATGATACCAGACCTAACTCATCCCAAATATAACAATGCTATTGAACCTAACTCATCCCAATTAGTCTCATAAGTCTCATTTAGTCAGATTCTATCTTATGTCCTTATCATTTCACCATTATATCTCTCAGAACATCAATAGGATGAAAATTATACCACAGTTCAGCTCAACCAAAATCACTTTCCAATATTATATAAACATGTCAACTCAATTACATAATTCTCCATCTAAATCTCACAATTATCACATGAATAAGATCAATAACTCAAATTCAGTCCCAAAAGGATAGCTAAACCTACCTCTATGTCAAAATCACACTCGGACAAGCTTGCAATCAACTCAACTCCTCTAATCGAGCCTCCAATTTGATCAAACAATATCAACCAATAGTTATTACTCATCAAGAGAAGCATTTGGATACCCATATTGGCATAATTTAGGCTTAGGGGCAATATAATCAAAATTGGAGCTAAAATTTGAAAGTCTCAAATGTAAAAATTGATTTCAAAATCAAATACAAAATCACATTAAAACAAAGCTTAAGTTGAATGAGCAATCAATGGTAAAAGTTTGAAAACCATAGTTTAGGAATCCTTATTTTTGGTGTTTAATTTCATAAATCAAGGGAAAATCAAGATAAAACTCACAAAAAATGATTAGTTTAGTGTTAGTAACACTTACCCAACAAGAATCTTCAAAAACCCTTATTCAAAATCGGCCCAAAAATCGTACAAGTTCAAAAATTTATGAAAAATGGTGTTTCACAAGTTTAAAACTATCCAGGTATAAAAACTACTCCGTGATCATGGAGCCTATCCCATGAATGCGGAGACCAAGAGGCCTCAACTCCGTGAACATTTGACCCATCAAACCTACACCCCCGCGAACTCAGAGTCTTCTCTGTGAATGTGGAGAAGATGGTTGCCTGCACTAGATATCAACAGCCAACAATTGCCAAGTCTAATTTCCCTACTCTAAATGGACCCTCGTAACTCATCTGAACTCATAATTTTACATACCAAATGTGTATCAATACTATTGGCCATACTAGAAACAACAATCCAAACTCAACAGAAATATCAGAAATTAGTTTTAATGCCTTCTCGCCATATTTACCAATTCAATTCAATAAAACTAATTTAAAGCATCAAAATATCAAAACTGCCCTTGGCAAACCTAAAAATTACTGCGAGACTATTTCTAGAGTTAGTTTCACCATCCAAAACTATTGGAACTGTCAAAATTTTGGTTTGAGCTTTTGAACTCCAAATGTTGATCATGGCCAAACTTTGGTTCTAGAAATGACTAAAATTATAATTTTGGGCCTAAAAATAAATTTTAACTCTAAATTCAGTTTTGCAACTTCTTGAAGTTGATTTTTGATGTTCTAGAGCTAATGAAATCGACAGATCCCTGATACGGTCTTCAAAATTTAGAATAACACAAAAATTTACTTTTCCAACAACTTAAACCTTTTAAAATGCCAGAATTTATCTTTTCAACTTTTAACACTCAGGATTTTATTTCCAACCATTCAAATAGTCAACATAGGCCCAAAGCAAGTGACAAAAGGATACAATAATAATTTTTATAAATAATACAAAAAATGACCAACCAGGTCATTATAGATAAAAAGTATGAAAAAAGATAGTCAGTCATGGAAAAGTTTCCAGCTCTGCCTAAAACTTACAATTCTTTGTAATTGAAGAACCTATAACTAGCTTTTTATCAAATAAACTCACTCTTAGAAATAATCCCTCATCATCGACAAATGTTTCTGGTCAGACAAAAGATAGTTATGAAATGAAACCCCTAGACACATATTCCAAGGCAGTGAACCTAAACACTCAGGGAAAAAAAAAGCAATAGGCCATTTCATCAGATAAGAAGGACTTTCTAATAACTGTTTTGTAGGTATTGCTAGCCATGGCTCTCAATAAGAAATATGAAGGAATTGGAGTACTCGAATTATAAAAACTATGCTACACCAATCAAAATTATGTGGAAACAAAAGATCCACCAAAAACGTTGAACATATTATGAGTTTATATTAACAGATACCGATTTCATCAAAATTATGCACAAATTAGCAGATACTAATGATCTAGATAGTATTCAGTTTCAAGGTTCATAATTAAAAGAATATTGAGTCCTTTTGAATGGTTAATAGATCATTTACATATACCTGTTCCTTTATCAAAAGTTCATTGACTTTTGCCTTATAATTGGTACGATTATAAGGAAACCTGGTACAACTTTCAGTATATTATGCCAAATACTCAAATATGGTTTATCAAATACTTTGAGAAAATGAAAAATGTAGTAAACCTTTATGATTTTATGAATGGTGTAGCTAATTTGGAGGTAATAAACAAGTATTGTCACCAAAAATTTTAATGTAGTTTGAGAACTTTCAGGCACAACAGAATATTTCTACACTGCCTGAAAATATAAAATTATCCAAATTCTTTTTTGCAAGGAGAATATCCTATATCATAAGTTGGTCCTTCGGTGATCATGAATCTGAAAGGATCCAGTATCTAAGTAAAACTATAACAATTAAAGTATGGATGCTAAAAGAGCACGAAGAAAAGCCATCTTCACGAAAGAAATTTGACATTTCAAAAGAAGAATTAAAAAAAAGGCTCGAAGAAGCCTTATCAAGTTTGGATAAAGATTCTAGTTTTGATAAGATAATGAAGTTGTTAGAAACTCCATCATCACAAATCGGTGAGAAGACCAAAGAAGAAAATATCTTCTTTAATTAAAAGAAAAATCCAATAGGACTTCAATAAAAGGTGGACCACGCAGGCAAAACAATAAACAAGTAATAAAGGACAAAGCAGACATGCCAACTACTACAACAATTTTCCAGCTATGTGAAACAAGTATTAACACGTGTAATAACTTTTAGCTACGTGCATGTTGCGATCCAAGCCTAGGGACTAGACATAACACAACACATGGGGAACCCAAAGGAACCCCAAGCAAGTCTCTTAACATAACATTACACATCCTTGGTCACTGAAAAATGAAATACAATAAGAGATGCTAAATAGGGATAACGGGGCTAAGGAATAACTTTCATATCATAAGCATCAAGAGTCAAGAGAGTGTCAAAGCTCATAGCATCATGTATAACATGTCCAATAACACCTCTATCCATAGAACATAGTAAAGGCCAAGACAAGTAATCGGGCTCACCCTTATAGTCAATACATACATAAAGAAAGATAGTCTTAGTACATAGCATGAGATCATAAACATTGTCCCCAAAATCAAGGACTCACCACCTAGTTTGGTAGAGAAATAGCATAGACACGTGGAGGAGTAGGTTGATCAAGTGGGGCTCTAGTTCCTACATGGTGATATTATGTAGACGAAAGTATACGTTCATATGTTTGAATGTACTAAGTGTGTAGGATGCAATGCAACAAGAGATCGACAACATGGTTAAGATGCATAATAATATTCAATAGATAGCATAATAATAATATGGAATACATGGTCAATGCTTGTAGTAAAACATGCTTACATAGATTAGTTTATATGTGTAGGAAGAGACCATTATGATTAACCAAGGCTTACCACCTCCTTGGCGAGCGATTGAGGTACAAACCCATCAACAAGGTTGTACGGGCCTACTACCTCCCAAGCGAGGCAATTGAGGTACAAAACCCCAATGAAGTTGAACGGACCTACTACCTCCTAAATGAGACAATTGAGGTACAAACCCCCTAACAAGGTTGCAAGGTCCTACTACCTCCCGAGTGAGGCAATTGAGGTACATACCCCCAACAACGTAGTTTGAGCCTACTACTTGATCAATTTCCAATACTATAGATACTTTATATGAAATTAACACTTTTATACCATACTTGCATCAACATAAGGTCATACAATGTATAGGTCATGCATTAGAACATCAATGGCTCAAAAATCCTAACCCATACATTTAATCAAACACTTGGTGGGTATGTAATGCTAGTGTAAAATCACACAACTAAAGAGTGAAATCATGAAAGAAAACTTGAAGTAAATCATCCCACCAATACTTGGTAACACTATCATACAATATACATCAAGACCCTTTATCAAATCTCAAGTTAGATACAAGATTCATAGATCAAAACATGCTAAACAGTCACACTTTTACAAAACCCCAACATAGTTCATAGTCAAATTCATGATAATAGACCTATATGTAGAATCAACTTAAAAGAATATAAATTAGATGAAATGAAATCTTGTGCACCATGGGTGAAAGGACCCAATGGTTGAAACTCACATACTTTGACTTTGGAGAATCCTTGAAGAAGATTGGAAATGGAGACTTGAAGCTTGAATAAAACTCTTAAGATCCGGATTGAGTTTTGGGACTTGAATTTAGGGTGAAATATTTATCTAAGTGTTTGAGTGAGTATTGAGGAATGTATTTTGTGATATGATGGTGAAATATAGATAAGTATAGGTATTTTCACATATGGGAACACTTAGGCCCAAGAGGCACATAGGCCCAAGAGGCACAACAGCATTAGGGTCACCCACATATTTTCTCAACATAGACAAATGCGAAACTGGATAAACCAATTCTATTTCAGTAGGCAAATATAACTCATAGGACACCTTAGCAATCAACCTCATCACCATATAAGGACCCACAAATCTTGGACTTAGTTTACCCTTCTTATAAAAATGAACCACACCCTTCATGGTCTTCTCACATCGGCATAGGTCTTTTGGTGACTTTAGGCTATTTTAAACCTTACTATAGTCAACCTAATTTTAAACCTTTCTATAATCAACCTTACCTTCTCCATAGCATTCATGACTAGATCTAGACCTAACAAGGCCATTTCTCTAACTTCAAATCACCTAACCGGTGATCTACAACGTCTACCATAGAGGGCCTCAAAAGGAGCCATATCAAAGCTAGAATGATAGCTATTATTGTAAGCAAACTCAATCAATGGAATATGATTATCCCAACTACCCTGAACTCCAAAATACAAGCCCTAAGCATATCCTCAAGAATATGGATACTTCTCTCGGCTTGGCCATTAATTTGAGGGTGGAATGTCGTACTAAGTTTAATCTTTGTACCAAGACCCCTTTGGAAAGACCTCCAAAAATGTGAAGTGAATTGACCACCACGATCTAATATTATGGATAAGGGAAGCCCATACAACCTCACCAACTTGTGAATGCACAATTTAACATAATATTTAGCCCTATATGTAGTCTTAACCAATAGAAAATGAGCCAACTTTGTCATCCTATCAACCACAATCCAAATCAAATCAAAACCTCTTCTGGTCTTAGGCAACCCAACCACAAAATTGATATTTATCTCCTCCAACTTTCAAGTGGGAATCTCTTTGTCTTCGGTTAGGCCACCCAGCCTTGATGTTTGGCTGTGACTTGTTGGAAACTATGACAACCAGAAACAAATTTGGCAATGTCTTTCTTCATACCTCACCACCAAGACACATCTCTCAAATTTTTATACATCTTGGTGGAACCGCGGTGAATAGAATAGGAAGAACCGTGAGCCTCATCAAGAATTTTTTCTCTGAAGCCATCTAGACAAGGCACATATAACGTACCTTGGTATCAAAAGGCACCATCTTCCCCTTAGGACAAAACCTCTACCTTGCCCCCTTTCACCAAGGTCTTCAATTTTAACAAGGAGGGATCAAGATCTTGTTTTACTTTCACCTCATCAGCCAAGAAAGACTTTGAACCATCCACAACCACAAAGCCATCATTATACACCTCTTCTAACCTAACCCCCAACCTAGCCAACTGATAGACCTCCTTAGACACCTCTATGCTTCCACCATCAATATGAGCTAGGCTATCCATAGACACCCTACTCAAAGCATCCGCCAGTACATTAGCCTTACTAGGATGATACTGTACACACATATCATAATCCTTAAGAAGGTCTAAGCACTTTCTTTTCCTCAAGTTAAGATATTTTTGAGTGAACACATATTGGAGACTTTTATGATCAGTAAACAGATCAACATGCACTCTATACAATTAATAATGCCAAATGTTTAAAGCAAATACCACGACGGCTAATTCAAGATCATGAGTAGGATAATTCTTTTAATGCACTTTGATTTGCCTAAAATCATAGGCTATCACCTTACCATTTTGAATTAAAACACAACCCAAACATACTAGGGAAGTATCACAATACACAATAAACCCTTCTAGCCCTTCCAATAGAGAAAAATAGGAGCGTACACAAGCTTATCTTTAAAGGGTTGGAGACTCCTTTCACACTCCTAGGTCCATACAAATTTGGATTTCTTTTGAGTCAACTTGGTGATAGGAGAAACAATGGCAGAGAACCCATTCACAAACCTCTGATAGTAACCTGCTAATCCTAAGATGCTCTTAATATCCGATGGAGTCAATGGTCTAGGCCAATTTCTAATCACATTCATCTTTTTAGGATCCGCCTTAATACCATCCCCCGATATCATATGATCTAGAAAGGAAACTTCCTTTAAATAAAATTCACACTTTTCATATTAAGCATGCAACTTCTCCTCCCTCAATCTTTGCAACACTACCCTCAAATGAGCCACATGCTCCTCCTCACTATGAAAATAGATCAAAATATCATCAATGAAGAGCACAACAAACAAATCAATATACGTTTTAAAGACCCTATTTATAAGATCCATGAAGATAGTTGGTGCGTTGGTCAACCCAAAAGACATAACCATAAATTCACGATGCCCATACCTAGTCCAGAAGGCCAACTTAGGAATATCACACTCCCTCACCTTCACTTGATGGTATTCGGATAGAAGATCAATCTTAGAGAAGTTACTATCCCCTTGCAATTAGTCAAACAAATGATCAATCCTTCGAAGAGGATACCTATTTTTTATAATGACCCTATTAAGTTGTCGGTAGTCAATGCACATTCTAAGAGACCCATCCTTCTTTTTCACAAACAACACTGGTGCACCCCAAGGTGATTGGCTAGGACTAAGAAAATCATTCTCCAACAAGTCCTTCAATTGCTACTTCAACTCCTTTAACTCCACCAGGCCATATGGTAAGGGGAAATAGAAATGGGTTGAGTATCGATAAAGAGGTCTACACCAAAGTTTATTTCTCTTTCAGGAGGAACACCGGGAAGTTCATTTAAAAAGATATCATGAAACTCATTTACCACCGGAACCAACTCTATGGGAAGGGCTTTGGACTCCACATACCTAACCTCACAAGATGATAAATACACCCCTTAGAGATTGACTTATGAGCTTTAATGGAAAAGATGAACCTACCTTTGACCACCACATCATGACTCCCTCACTCAAGGAGGGGTTCATTTGGCAATTGGAACTTGACTCTGTGTGTTCTACAATCAATAGTGGCATAGTATATACACAACTAATCCATCCCAAAAATGACATCAAAATCAGCCATATCTAACTTAACAAGATCACAAGGTAATATTTTATGCAACATGCAAATGGAACAATTTCTATAAACCTTTCTAGTAACAATAGATGCACCATAGGCGTAGACACCTCATATGACTCAAACAACAATTTGGACTCAACTTGGAAACTTTTGGCAATAAAAGGGGTAACCAAAGAAAGAGTGACACCCGGATCAATCAATGTATACACATCAAAATTAAAGACTTTAACATATCGATGATGACATTGGGCACCTCATCAACCCCGTGTCTCTTATGCAAAGCATAAAAATGATTGTGCCTTGGGGCACCACCTTGTTGACCACCTCTTCCCAAAGGAACCGCATTAGCACCTCAGCTTTGAGAATGAACATCCTTACCCTTGTTGTGATTATGTAGGCAATCTATCATGTTGTCACTTCCTCACAACTATAGCAAGCATTAGTAGCCCTTAAGCATGGGCCACCATGACTCTTCCTACATCTTGGATATAAAGGTCTAAGAATCACACCATCACCCTCTTGGGGCCTTAGGTAGTCATTGGCAAATTTTACACTAGGAACATGAGAAGACCATTGGCCTTAATGAAACCGGCCACACTTGCTACTTTTGAACTTACCATCAAAACGAGCCCTCTTAGCCTCACGACCCCTCCTCTTCCTTAATTTCTCCCCCTCTAATTGTTTAACATAAGTCATCAAATGGGACAAATCCATGTCATTAATCAACATAGCGGTATGGCATTCCTCACTTACCAAATTAGAAGCACCCATCATAAATTTATTCAACCTAGACCTTGAGTCAGCACCCAAGTGTGGAACATACTTTGAGAATTGGTTGAACTTGAAGGCATACTACCTCACACTTATAGATCCTTGTTTCAAGCTTATGAACTCCACCAATTTGGCTTCCTATGCTCAAGAGGGAAGACCCGATTAAGAATGGCCACCTTAAATCCTTCCATAGAACCACATTGTTGACCCCCTTCTCCTCCATCCATTAATTTTACCATATTTGTGCTACCCCTTTGAGTTGGTAGGCCGCCAACTCTGCTTTCGACCTTACCTATTATAGCCAATACCCTATAGACCTCATCAATGAACTCTTGAGGGTCTTCATCTACCTTAGACCCATAGAATTCTGGTGGGTTCATCCTCATGAAGTTTCTCATTCGAGATGCCAAAATAGGAGCATGAGGGGCCTAGGTCCCTTGGTTGGCTTGATTAGCAATAACTTGTACAAGCAAAGTGAAAGCATCTCGAAGCTCTCCATGGGACGGTTGCACCTCGGGTGTGCGGGCTCTTCTTTCTTTTATGTTAGGCATAATCTAGCATAGCAAAGAATAATCATTTGGGGGGAAAATCTTACCTTAGCTTCTAAAACACGACATAGAGTAAGAAGAAGGAAACAATTTCCAAAAATGTCTCATAGCATCTTACTCATAGTTGGGGTGCACAACACAACCATAAATAAGACTCTAGTTAATGCAATATATTGGATGCCAAGGACCATTAACAAATTAGTGCTCTCATACCAAGTTTTTCATGATCTGAGCCTAGGGACAAGATATGACATGGTGCATGGGGAACCTGAAGGGACCACAAACAAGCCTCTTAATATATTATTATACAGCGTTGTTCACTGCAGAAATAAAATACAATATGAGATGGTAAATAGGGATGAAGGGGCTAAGTGACAACTTTCATATCATAAGCATCAAGAGTCAAGAGAGAGTCAAAGCTCAAAGCATCATGCATAATATGTCCAACAATACCTCTAACCATAGAACTTAGCGGGAGCCAAGACAAGCAACTTGGCTCAACTTCATAGTCAATAAATATAAAAAGAAAGATAGTCTTAGTACTTAGCATGAGATTATAAATGTTGTCCCCAGAATGGAGGACTCACCAACTAGTTTTATAGAGAAATCACACTAGCCACGTATAGAAAGAGGATGATCAAGTGGGACTCCAGTTCCTACATGGTCATATCATGTAGGAAAAAGTATGTGTTAGTATGTTTAAATGTACAAAGTGTGTAATTTACAATGAAACAAGAAATATGTAACATGGTCAAGATGCATAATAATATTCAATAGATAACATAACAACAATGTGACATGCATGGACAATGCTTGTAGTAAAACATGCTTACATAGAATAATATACATGTCTAAGAATAGACCATTATGAGTAACCAAGGTCTACCACCTCCTTGGCAAGCGATTGAGGTACAAACTTCTCAACAAGGTTCCGTGGGCCTACTACCTCCCGAGCGAGGCAATTGAGGTTCAAACCCCCCTTAACAAGATTGCACGGACCCACTACATCTCGAGAGAGGCAATTTATGTACAATCCCCCCCACCTGCAACAAGGTTACATAGGCCTACTACCTCCCGAGCATGGCAATTGTGGTACATACCCCCCAACAAGGTAGTTCTGGCCTACTACCTCCTGAATAAGGCAATTGATTAACTTTCAACACTATAGATACTGTTCATAAAATCAACACATTTATACCATACTTTCATTATCTCCTAGTCATACAAATCATAGGCCATGTATTAGATACTTAGTGGGCTCAAAAAACCTAACCCAAATATTTTATTAAATACTTAGTGGGTTTGTCATGCCAATGTAAAACCATGCAATTAAAGAGTGAAATCATGTAGAAAATATTGAAGTAAAGCATACCACTAATACTTGGTAATACCATCACACATACATCAAGACCCTTCATCAAATCACAAGTTAGATCCAAGATTCATAGCTCAAAACATGCTGAAATAGTCGTACTTCTACAAAATTCCAGCATAGTTCATAGTCAAATTCATAATAATAGACCCATATTTAAAATCAACTTACAAGCAAGTAAATTAGATGAAATGAAAGCTTGGGCACCATGGGTGAAAGGACCCAATGGTTGAAACTCACATACCTTGACTTTGGAGAATCCTTGAAGAAGATTGGAAATGAAGACTTGAAGCTTAAATGAAAACCTTAAGATCCGGACTGAGCTTTGGGACATGAATTTAGGGTGAAATATTTGTCTAAGTATTTGAATGGGTATTGGAGAAAGTCTTGTGTGATATGAGGTTGAAATATGGCTAAGTATAGGTGTTTTCACACATGGGAACACTTAGGCCCAAAACCAAAAACTCTTGGACTGAACAGTAAAAACAAGTAGCATTTTTACACTGTGGCGCGCCCTTGGTGCGTTACATAAGGGGCACGAATAGCTCTCTGGAAATCACATTTTGCGATTTCTGAATTTTGATATGGTTGCTTAAAAATTGGGATTAAACCCATTTCCCACTCAATTTGACCCCTTGAACAAGAATATGAAGTCCGAATTTGAGATATATACGATTTTGGGCACTTCCAAGGCGTATTTTGGGGCACTTTTAGGGTCATTTCAGCGCAATAATTATAGTTACGTATAAAATAGAGAGTATGTATTAGTGTAAACATACTTATAACAAAGGTAATGCAAAATAGAAACTAGTTAGCATTTTCTAGTCCTATTTAAGGCTTTCAACTTGTATTGGAAAAGGCATGCAAACATTGCCCCATTACAAATCTTTGTGTGAAACTCTCTCTCCCATCTTTTCCATTCCCTTATATTGTCTCTCTCTTCCCTCAATAAATTAAATGTTTGTAAGTATATTTTCCCAACTGTTATTTTGATTTACTATTTAAAATCTTGTTATACCGTTTTAGTTTGTTCTTTGTAAGTTTTAGTGTTGTTATTTGTAAATTTAATTTAAGTGTTTTTTTTAAGTTTATTTAAAATTAATACATCTTTTCTCCTCCCTAGGTTCACGAACTTTGCATAACAGTAAAGAATAGCATAATAAGGTGACAACCAATCCATTCTTTATATCACATCAAAATCAACCATATCTAACAATATCAAATCAACAATAGTATCTATCCCTACGAATGTCACAACACAAATAGGCTCAGTAAGCATCTCACACATAATATCAATATTAAAGGAAAAATAGGCTCACACATAAGAGTAAATAGAGCCTGGATCAAATAAAACTAAAGCTTAACAGTGCAATACTAGGACTATACTTGTGATAACTACATCACAGGCCTCTGCCTCTACTCTATCTAAAATAGAATAGAAAACTCTATGACCACAACTAGCCTGTGGGCCTCCACAGGCACCACATCTCCCTATACCACGACCTTCCCACACCTCCTTCCCCTAGAGGTGTCTATTGCTATTATTGAGATCTAGAGGCTTAATAAGGAAACATCTAATATGGATAACAATTGACAAAGT
>JAOTQJ010000083.1:12110764-12129630 GCA_025642045.1 Solanum sejunctum
TAGAGGTGTCTATTGCTATTATTGAGATCTAGAGGCTTAATAAGGAAACATCTAATATGGATAACAATTGACAAAGTGCCCAACCACATCACAAATATAACAAGCCTTGGGGTCTTGACCCTAAGATGTCTGCAATGAAGAACCACCACGTCCAGATGAACCGAGGGAACTGTCATGACCTGTCCGTATAGGCCTAGATCTATCGACACTCTTTGATGCTGGGAGATCTACCTAAATAGCCTGGCCCTAATGGCTTTGGCTCTGAAGCTCTCTATCATATGGTGGGTGTCCAGTAAAATGACTATGCAGACAGAATCTCTTCCCGCCACCCTGTCTCTCATGCCTGTGTGCTCTATCATACGAGCGTGATCCATAACATTTTGAAAAGTGCTTCTAACCAACACTAATGAAGATATAGCCTCTTGAAATACCCTACCAAGCCCTTGGGAAACCATTAAATCCTCTCTAACTTAGTAGGAATACTGGACAGAGCGTACTCAAATAAAGCATGGAATCTGCCTTCATAATCTAAAACTAACATAGAGCCCTATTGCGGTCAATCAAACTCATCTCTATGGTTATTCCAGAGGCTATCTGGTATGAACCTCTTTAGAAACATCCTTGTGAGCTGCCCCAAGTCATGGATGGAGATCCAATAGGCTGACGAGTTAGAACTGGCCTCCACCATTCCTTGGCAACCACATGTATCTTAAGAATAACCAAGTTACATAATTGGTCCTGGTGCACTCTGACAAAAAATCACAAGCTCTATCGCCAGGAGTGTCATCGAAATATGATGAAAGCAATTGCACCAATCTCTCAAAGCTCTGCTACTACACTGTAGACATGGATGGGCTAGTAGAAGATAGTGGCATCATAAACAAGAGAGGTGCAATAAATGGAGCAACAACCAAATTCTGAAATGGAGAAACCAAACTAGGTTTAGATGCCTAAATTAGAGTAATAATAGTCATAGGAGGGTCTGCTAGAGCAGAAGAAGGACCCACGTGAATAATAGCCAACTCAAGTGAACCACTAGAAAGACCAATTGGTGTGGTAGAAACTAGTATCTCAACAGTAGCTAAGGATGGAGGAGCTCCCTCCAATCTTGCCAATAATAGCATGAGTAGCTCTTGAACTGACAATGTAGGGGATGGAGTTGAATATGGTTGAATAGGATCATTAGGCACATAGTAGGCAGCTCTAGAAAAGTTGATTGAGTTTGTCCCCTGGACAGTTATGCCCCTCTAGAAATCCTCCAACCCTTGGCCCTATCATGAACTCTACCTCAACCTTGGGTGGGAGTCACATTGGTTGGGATCGAGTAATTATAATCTATATAGAAGGAATAGATTAGATACTTTCAAATAGGTGACACGAAGAAACTCATGAATAGAAACTAGATGTGAAAAATTATCCTATTAAGAATCTCGTAGCCTCAGAAAGATGGGTGTGGACATCTATACACAGATCCGTAAGACTCTACTAGATATCCTGCTCTTGACTCACGAGCCCAACAAACCCAGATCTTTGATATCAAAATTTTCATAACCCAAAATGATTACAACTAAAAGAAAAGGAAATAAAGCGGAAACAATCTTAAATATAACATAACAAGTCTCCCAAAATCTGGAGTCATGAGTATAAGAGCATCTACGCAATATAGAAGTGTAAATTCACGTGTCTCAATTGAAATACAACGTTGTCTCATAGTATCCGGTACAAGTTTGAAAAGAAAATTAAAAAAATACCAAGGATTCATGGTGGCTCAAAGTCTGAGCCTCACCGATAAGATCAGGATAGATGTCAAAAAGTCTAAAAGGGGTGAATCAGCTACCCTATGTGGGTCCTTATTCTTGATCTACAGGGATGAAATAGAGTAGGGTGAGTACATTGAAATGTATCCAATAGGTTCAACTGACTGGATAATGAAAATCAAAACAAAAATGTAATAATGAAGAACCCTATCAATGCATCCAAAAAGGTTAGTAGTATATATATATATATATATATACACGATAATAATAAGCTAAGATATCCTCAAGAATCCATGATGCCATATAACCACAACGAGAAATATTATTCACAATACATCAATCCAAATACCAATGGTGTAATAACCGTCCCACTTGCTCATGGTTAATTAATATCAAAATGCCACAACCTTGACACCTGCCTTTGGTCAAGCAATATCAGAATGCCATAACCTTGCCACACGCCTGTTTCAACGAATATCAGAATGTCACAACCTTGCCACCTGCCCATGGTCAAGGAATATCAGAATGCCATAACCTTGCCACCTGCCTATGCTCAAAGAATAGTATGATGCCAAGTCCTTGCCACCTGTCTATGGTAAAGATATATGAAATATAAATGTCACCCTTGCCTCCTGCAAGGGTCAAGGGGGTGGTACTATTGTGAATAATAATTCCCTTGCCTCCTACCAGGGTCAAGGGATGCTACCAGCCACATACAATAGATGTAAATCAACATTTCAGCTCAATACGCATGTAAACATGCAAAATAACATTACAATAGGAATATCGAGGTATGAAACTCATAATAATCATATCTGCTCAAGGAGTGATATCAAGTGTCACAGCTAATGGCCAAACCATTATCATATTTTAGATCATCATAATTATATGTATAATCAATAGTGTCAACAATATTAGACCTTACTCGTCTTAAGTATAGAAAAATATTAATAATATCGGACCTAACTTATCCCAAGACCTAACTCAATCCAAATATACAACAATAACAATGATACCAGACCTAACTCATCTCAACAATACAGGCATATCAATAATACCAGGCCTTACTCATCCCAATTGGTCTCACAAGTCACATTTATTCATACTTTATCCCAAACCCTCATCATTTAAACATAATTCATCTTAGATCATCAGTAGGATAAAAATTATACGACAATTCGGCTCAACCGAATTCACTTTTCCATCATCATTACCTCACATCAACTCAATTTACATATTTGTCCATTTAACTCTCATAATTATCACATGAACAAGATCAATAAATCAAATCCAGTCTCAAAAGATTAGTATAACCTACCTCGATGCTGAAAACATACTCGGACAAGATTTCCATCAACTCAAATCCTCAATTCGATCGACCACTGTAAACAATCGATACTACTCATCAAGAGAAGCATTTTTATACACATATTAACATGAATTAGGCTTAACTAAGGGCAAAATAGTAAAACTTTAGGGATAAAATCCAAAATTCTCCAATCTAAAAAATAACTTTAAAATAAACATAAAAAATGGAATTCATGGGTGAAAATCCCATTAAAATCAAGCTTAAATTGAATGAGAAATCAATAGTTAAAGTTTCAAAAACACAGTCTAAAAATCCCCAATTTTGGGGTTTTATTTCATGAAATCAAGGATAAAATCAAAATAAAATTCATCAAAAATGATTAGTTTAGTGTTAGCAACACTTATGTCAGGACTGTACATGGGTACAGCGCCCTAGTAACTATGCTTGTACACCATTTAGGCCCATATAAGCCAAGGAGATACACTCGCACATAATATAACTAACAGATAATCACTGAAACCCTATAGAACCATCACAAAGCCTAGCTCTCCATATGATAAGATCAAGGGTTAGCTATACATAGGTATAAGGCCATAATGTGTAAGCCTGAATGTCCCTGAGCCCCCATAAGCCCAAAAGGTACACCTACATACAATCATGGTATGAATATGTTAGTCGATCTATAGGTAATCAATTGGGTCCTCGACCTCTAACATTACAACAATAATTGGTCCCTTGACCCATCCAGAATCACTAATATCACCCGGGGACTCGAACTCCTAAATCACCCAGGGACTTGGACCCTTGGGTATTCTGAACTATCCTCCAGTCGGGCAGTCACCTAGGGCCAAATGGTCTGACCATAAATATAATGGTGGGATGTATCTCCCGCAGGAGAAAAAGTCCCCCTAGCATAATCAATAGTGTCTCAACATCATAGTATCAATCACGAGGCCCCACCCCATAAAATATGAATCACGCAGCCAGCCTCATACGATATCAATCATGGGGTCCTTTGCATAAAACCTCAGTTGGCACTCAATTCTTAGAATTTGCTTTTGCCACATGGTATCACAGTTTCAGTCACTGGGGCACAAGTTTTAGGGGCATTACCTAAGACTCAAACTCTATAGATATTACCATCAGTGCTCTACGATGATGGGAAACATTATTTGGGATGAGATGTCAATAGTTTCTCACTCAACCAATACATTCTGATCTGAAACTCCAAGGCATATCATGCCAAAGTACACTTAGGCATGATATTCATGTTGTACCCAAAGTGAACGTAGGCAACGACACTCACAATATAGGTATCCAACAATCTCAGTACAACCCAAAAAATTGCAATCACTACCTTTCTCAAATACAACAAATACCCTAATATCAAATTGAAGAAACCAGACACAACAACTATTAAAAGTACATCAGAGAGTATATATATCATAAAACACCATAGAGTCATGCCCAGCTATGCCTAGAGAAGACATGGACAATCAGGATACATCATAAGTATCAAGGACAACCAAACTCCATCAAGTTATATCTGTACAAGAACTAGGCAATAGTATGGCATATAATCAATAGACAGTCTCTTAGTCAACATATCTCTGTATCAATAAGAAATACATAATCATATAGGTGCAAGTCAAGTCAACACACATGCTTGCCCCTGGCACTAGCTCATATTCAACGCTTATCAGGCCCATTTTTTATTTACAACAACTTGTAGGACAACATCGGTATAACCTAAGCTAAGGAACAAGAGGGTGGATAATTTGAAGGAGGTTACCTACCCAGAAACAAATCAAAGCCTAGCAGCTATAAAGGATATTGCCCAAGGCAACCATACATTGTCCCCTTTGTAAAGGGCTCCTCTCTAGATGGGGTGTTAGTCCTATATAACTAGTGTCTCCTCATAGATAGTTTGGGCATATGACATAACCTACACTTCGCTATCAAAGTCACACTCCCATCTCCAATCCACTAGTCACTCAATAGTAACACATCTCGTATCATAGATCACACGGCTTAGAAGGGAAACTAAAGTTGTTCACAGAACATGGGGTGTTCCTCTACTCACTAACCAGTAGCACAAGTGCATAAAGGTTGACGCCAATATATAGGATCATATTAAAGTCACAAAGAAGTACAAAATCATGCTTTAAATAAGGAAATCTACCACAAATGCCCATAACAGATATAGACAACTACAATCGCATCATGCATACACATACCAACCAGATATAGATAATAGAGTCATTGTACAAAGTAGCATGTAATCACAAGTCAGCCTCAATAGCTAAAATAGCCTCAGACCACACACATATACAAGTAAGAGTCAAGCTCAGAGTGTATACCTATCATAGGTTTCCAGCTTAACCATCACTTTTTTGGGCCATCTCATAGCCAAACAATGTAAAAACTCAGACAATATTATAGCTACAGGTAACAGAACCCCTAATATAATTACAGAAGTCCCATATCACCATGTATAACACATGTTGATTCACAGCTAGCTATATGCAATATAAAGTCCACATCTCAATCCATTTACATTATACTTCAACATATTTCAACTCAAACATGGAACCATTTCAGCCCAGTCTAAGGTGCAGAGAAGGCGTAGCATACTTGACATTCGACATCTCATACTTTGCATCAATCCAGCTTAGTTTTTCCCCTCCTATAGTTTCCTAGTACTACTTTGCTGCTAAAACACAGTATAGTCAGTTTGGTTGTATTAACGTAAGAAACAGATGCAAGCACGCAAAAAGGAGTCCAAATGGAAAATGTGGGCCCCACACCTAAAAAACCAAATAAAAATTCCAAAAATGAGCCCCATGACGTCCCAAGGCTACAACTAAAAGTTTAGCCTAGAAAAGGCCCCACAAGGCTACGAAAATGTCAAAAATATCGTTAAAGGTTCTAACAAAAACCCTTTTTCCATAAATTTCTCCGCCTAAAATCTCAAAAACCATAAACTACAGACAACACCCTGTGAATCATCACATTCCTCTTAGAATGTAGAATACTTCAGGCTAAAAATTTGTCCTATTCCACCAAGATTCTGAAACAAAATCAACATACAAAATTTTCACCAAACAAAGAAGGACAGCAGCAAAATAGGAAAATTACCTCAAAAAACGCATCATTTCTTGAATCCGACTTCACCACGACGTTCCTCATGAAAATTTAAGTCAAATGAACTATTACATCATCAAAAATGGACTTGTAGAACTCGAATTACGCTCTTGGAAATTTTTAATAATGACTGATTCTCATTGTTAACCCTCTCTACCATAAGCAATCGTAGAAAACTCTCCATGAAGGTGAACAGTAAATTCTTCTAGTGTTGCACCAACAATGCTCCAAACTTGTCTGGACCATTCTCGGGGACTCCTGATGTCCATTTTATGCAAATAAATTATGTAACCACACTAATTTCAATAGCTCTAGATCCAATGGTGTAGTCAAAATTCCCTATGGGGGATCCTACAGAAAAAGGAGTATTCTATTTCCTTTCGACTAATTTTAGCTTGAAGAATTGAGGGGGTCAAAATGCAACCAGATGACCCCTACAATTGGCTAAAGGTCATTTTAGACTGTTTTTCACATTCTAGAGCTTACCACATCATTAGTTTTCAATTCTGAGTGCATTAATTTAAGTTTTAATAGAAACACACATTTTAGCTTCCGGTTGAATTCATATTGCACCTTCAACCCAAAATCACACTGAAATCCTCCATTCTCGAACCAACCACTATCCTAGAACAAATTAGATATTTCGGAACTAACAGAACAATCAAAATCCCATTTTGAGGATGTTTACTAGTTTTTATAAAAAAGTTCATTTTAGCAGCTTTGGCTCCTCGTTAAACTGCCAACTTGCATAATTCTCAACCAAACCATCGAAAATCCATTCCAACAATCCCAACAGGTCATATATAGTATAGGTCACTGTACAAAAGCTCAAAATGACATAAGTAATACAGAAATACAAAAATGACATATAGGTTCATTACAACAAGCCCAACAAGATTTTTTAAAAAATCTTTTTCAAAAGTGCCCCAAAATGCTTGGGTGTTTGAAAAATTGATTAAAAATCATGCTTTGTGAGGTTCAAACTATCTAGATATTGGAACAACTTCACAATCGCGAAGACCAATCAGGCACAACTCCACAAATACGAGACACAGTCTATGAACATAGAGTTCAACAGACCTATACCTCTACAAATGCGGAGGCTTCTCCATGAAGAAGGAGAAGAAATCTGCTTGCACCAAATTTCAGTTAACCAACAATGGTAAGTCCAATTTTCTTACTCAGAATAGACCCCTAAACTCATCAAACTCAGAATTTGACAAACTAAATATGTATCTATACTAGAAACAACTATTCGAACTCACATAGAACCATCAGAAATTAGTTTCATGACTTACTTGCCATATTTACCAATCCAAGTTGATAAAACTAATTTAAAATTCAACATATCAAAATTGTCCTTGGCCAGTTCAAAAACTATTCTGAGACCATTCCTAGCATTAGTTTGGCCATAAAAAAATAGTAAAACTGTTAGAATTCTTATCCGATCTGTCGAATTCCAAATATTGACCAAAGTCAAACTTTGGTTCCAAAAACAACTAAAATCACAATTTTAGGCCTAAAAATCTCATTTTATCTATAAATTCTATTTTTTAAGTTCTCATAGTTCAGTGTCGACATTTTAGAGCTAATGGAATCAAGGATCCACGATCTGACCTCTGAAACTCTGAATGACTCAAAAACTCACTTTTTCAATAACTTAAGCCTCCAAAAATGCAAAAATTCATATTTATAATTTTTATAACTCAGAATTTCAATTTTAACTATTCAAATAGTTCAAAATAGGCTGGAAGCAACTTATAAAATGGTAAAACAAAAATTTTCATAGATAATGCCAAAAATAACCAACCAAGTCATTACATTCAAAATGCCAAAATGTATGGTCTTTCGAAGAGAATATTGTGGAATTGTCAAAATCACATTTGGCATATCATTCAAGGTACTGTATTTGTTGTTTTGTCGTTGTATATTGAGTGTGATTATCTGAATCTTCGAGAAGTTATTCATTAGATTTTTGAAATGGATTTTAGTGAACTTATGGATGATTTTTTGTCTTTTTTGGGACGCATGTTGTTGTGTTGTCTGAATCTTTGGATTTGAGCTGCATGTAAGGTGAAATTTCTATTGAACATACTACCTATTCTATATTTCTTGAATGAAAGTGTCATTTTTATATTGGACTAATTTTAATTTATTAAGCATCAAATTCAGTCCTAATTTAATGTACAAGCTCAGGTAGTTATAAGAATCATAGTACAAAGTTCTTTTTGATATTTCATCCACTAGGTCCATTTTTCTCACTTTTTAGCCTCGAGATTGGTCAATGTTTGTTTCTCATAATTTTGGCGTTAAAATAACCATATTAATGTTGTGATCTTAACTTTTACAGCTGGCAGCATTCAGAGGCCGCTCAGAAGGGTAAAGTGATTATAGAGTGATTAAAGTGCGCATGATCGACGTTCAGGTAGGCTAGTATCTCTTTTCTTTTAGACTGAGTTAGGATGTATAAATCCTATATAGATAGCATGAATATTTGGTAGATGTTTTTTGAAGACAGCACATGACGAGACTTGCTATACTATTTAATATTTAGGGCCCTGAGGCTACCTACATGATATGTTGAGATTACTTGTGATTAATATAGTGATTATCTACTGTATTTCTGACTATATGAGGATTGTTGGTCCTTATACTATATCTAACAATGATGAATACCTATGTTCTTCAGGATCCATAATTTGTTATACAATCATCCAGCGTGACTTAAGAGGAGCAAATCGTTGTAGACTAGACCAAAAGACATGAGTCTGAGGAGTTGAGCCTTAGATATGGCAAGATGAGGCGAGGACTTGATTTTCCATATGATTTGCTGGCTATTTTGAGATGTTCCCCCAATACATTGACTTTTGCTCGGATATAGCAGTGATTGATGATGCCTCTATTGGATTTTTTAGTAGGGACTTGAAGAGTTAATGGCTCGAGCATTTTCCATAATTGGTCATGTATCCTACTACTAGGATATGTGTAAAAGTAGATCAATTATAGTCTACATACCCCTCTTAAAGGCTATATAGTAAAGGTTATATTGTAAAGGCTATACCCCTAGTAAAGGTTATATCATAAAGGCGATGTCATTAGAGGGTATATTAGACTAATCCAAGGCTTAAGGGCTAGGTCAGAATACTTTTCATATCTAATCATAGCATGAAGTCAATTTAAGGTCATAGCTGGTTTGAAGGCCAAGTCATAGCCTAGGTTGAAGTCCAAGTCGGGGTACACAGTCTAGGTCAAGGTCCAGGACCTATTTTTCTATCAGATTTGTGATTACGCATACATCATTGAGCTACAAGATTAGTTGATACATTACATTGTGAACCTTAGACTTATATGTCTTCTTTTACACTAACAATGTGTGTAGGTGTACTTTTTAGGTTTATGGGGACCCAGATAGGGCATAAGTATAGTCAATAGGGCCTTGCACCCTTGTGCATGACTACATTGTCGTCCAGTGCTGGTTACTTCAGTACTTGCTAGCATACTTACTTGATTTACTTAATTAGATATTTGTGTGGTTGTATTCTAACTTATTCCTATTTTATTTATTTTTCTTAGTAACATGGCCTATGATTCTTATTGGGTATCATATTTTTGGTACTCATACTATATCCTTCATCTATTTTATGATGCATGACCCGACACGAGTGAACAATGTTGATTCCTTCTGTAATTATTGTGATATCTGGAGACTGATGATGAGCATTGGGAATTCTTATAACCTTTCAATCTCTATCTATATACGCAGAAGTTACATTTTATTTATGGCTAGTTTGTCAGGTTATTTTTGTCAGGTTATCTTTGGCCCTCACACATGCTACTAGAAGTTTCAGATTATGGGTTGGTTTGCCTATTGGAGGGTTAAGGTATGCGCCATCATGATCTATTAAGTCGAGTTGTGATAATTTTCTAAAATAAATTACAATAATTGTATTGTTAATGTAACAAGTGTCTCAATCTTAAGGTTGACCAGAGGAAATGGTGAAGTTGTTTCTCTAAAATGACCTAAAGCTTAATAATTACACTATTTGATTTTTCCTCGTGGATTGATAGTTCGTACTAGGAGATTAAAATTTTATACAAATATGAAAGAAATGAAAATACTATTCATAATATAAATTTTAGACTGAACATTTTAAGAAGAAGATATACAAGCAACTCCATCAGCCAACTGATCTTTGATGAGCATTAAGATGTCAAGTACCTATAGTAAAAATACATAAATAAATAAATAAAATAATAAAATAATGAATATATAATGTTATGTTTGAGTTGTTGACCTGAAAGTGGCAAGACAATGTAGTTGAATTTTTATCTAGAACAATATATATATTTTTAAGAAGATGCAAAAGTTTGTCCACTTGATCCCCTAGCAAATCCACCTGTACAAACATCAATTTGATAGGTATCAATCAAGATTTTAGCTATGTCAATTTATTTTTAATTAAATAATACATAGATACCTCAGTTTCAGCCAATTTCAGGTCTTGACATCTTGCTAAGAAAGCCTTTTTGTAAAGTAATTTTTTCTCCTTTAATAAGGCAATTTGTTCAACCATTAAGTTGTAAAATTGATGTTTCAAGCCCTCCATCCTGAAAAGAAGTAATAGTGTTATCAGTACTACCTAGATATATCTATTATGAGATTATTCAAATGAACTAAGTCTTGAATACCTCAATGATAGCATTTCTAAATTTTGAACTACATTAACTTCAAATTCTTGAATCATTTGATAAAAATTGTATAGCTGGGCCAAGATCAAAACACTCAATGGATTCTTATGTGTCATTTTGTTGTCATCTGTCTTTGCAATAGACTCTTGTGAGGGTATTTGAGTTTCAACAACAAGACTAGTGTTTGTGTATACAAAATCATCACTACTTGTGTTTAAATCATAAGTTGAAATATCATGACTTTGATCCAAATCAATCGATAATTCTTTGCATGTATACAGTTGGTTTATTTCTAAACATGATTTCAGTATCAGATCTTTTTCAATCTTGGGACATTTTGACATAAAATTAAGCTCTTGAATTTTGATTTCCTCAGCTCCATCAATTTTCACCTTCTTATAAGTAAGACTCAAATACTTTAAAATTTTTGCATAGACATCTTTCACAACTTCACCCATTATAAACTTATATAAATCGTCTCTTATTTGAACCTCCATGTAAAAATCATCTCTTTCATCCTTCCATGTCTTGAACATTTCCATGTATACAACCTCTTTCAATAGACTCCCTATTGTCTCTGGTAGAATGCTTTCATCTCTAAAATATTCAATAAATGTTTTTGAATTGCTATATTCTGTATCAAATTGGCCTAACAATAAAGTAGCAGTGCTTTCAATTGGATCAAAATAAGCAACATTGTAGTCCTTGAATACACCTTCATAAATGATCAAATAAATCTCTTCCAAGATCAGTAACTGCAAATTTACATTATCCAACTCTTCTTTTAGTCTTTTCATACTATCTTTTATGATTTCGCAAGAACAATCGCTTGCTAGCACTTTATCCCCCATGGTAGGCATGAATACATTTTTCATATTAAAGTTCTCTTTGCATTTCATATATTTTTCATCAATTGACTTAAGGCTCTGTGAGCTTATATGATCTAATCTTGTGATAAACCTTTTTATGATTATGTTCAAGAAATCAAGTTCCTTCTGTTTCTTGTGTAATATTGATCTCTCTCCCCTGTATACCTCTTTATTCATATAATTTTGACCTTCTACCTGCTTTCTCAGAACATTATCATTCTTAATCAACATTGCAACAATATTATTTCCATTAAATTCTTGATCATTCTCTTGATCAACAGTTGGCAAAGGCTCACTCCATGTTCGTCGTATTTTATCCAAAGAGCCTAAAAAATCTTCATCTCTAATACTTTTGTTTTCATTATCATGTCTATTATAAAAAGCCTCTATTTCCTTGTGTAACATTTTTATCTCACCAATAAATTCTACCATGTTGCCATTTGAAAATCCTAGTGGAAATTGATCACCTAAAAGGTTTCTCAACTCTAACTCAAACCTTTGTTGAATATCACTAATAAAACCTCTTATTAAGACATATAATATGTCTCTCTCAGTTGTACACCTCAGTTGTTTCTCAGAAACAACTATTTCAATATTTCTTTGTAATGTAGCATCCAAATTTTTTTTAAAAGTGTATTCAAATCTTTGTTTGATATCATGAATGAAGTCTTTTACAAAGATATATAGTATATCTTTCTCAATAAGACACCTCCATTGCTTCTCTATAGGAACCATCTCACCATTATCTCTTCTTCCAAATGCAAAATCTAATGTTTCGTTTAAGATGTCTATATCAGAACTCATTTGTCGAATTACATTGTTTTGTTCAGGTTTCATTGAATCAACCATTGGGTTAATTTTAGGAATATAATGGTAACTTTTATAAAATGTATGTTGTTGGAATCTTTCCTCATTTAGAAGCTCTGTATTTGATTTTGAGTAGCTAGTTTTTCCTTCTAAGTTAGCTTCATTCTTGATTAGTAACAAAAAATCAAGGGAGTTGTCACTCATTGTTCTCTGGTTCTCCAACTTATTACGAAAGAAAATGACTTCTTTATCTTTAGATTCCAAAACTTGTCTAAGCTTTAATTCATTTTTTGTCCTCTCTATTAATTCTTTATCTTTCTCATTGATTAAGAGCTTCATTACCTTTATCCTTCCAACGAGCCAATGCCTCATTTCTGTTAAATCTGACGTGACCTTTTCACGATTGCTTTCAAGGATATCAGTCTCTTCTTGAATAATGCTTAGGCCTGATTCTACAAGGATCACTGCTAATTCATAAAACATTGATCTCTCATGAAGAAACTCAATTGATCCAGTTTCAGACTGCACCTTTTCATGTGCTTTATCCATTGCACATCTGAGAATTCTCATCACTATACTATCTAACTTTGATCTACAATCTATTTCACTAAACAAATTATCCATTTCTAAATGGAGAAATAAAACAGACTTTTATATGTATATTTTTTTGCCTTAATGTGTTTTGTAGAAAATAAAATAGACTATTGTATATGCATGCACATACAAAGAGAGATAAATGTGGAAAAGAATAGAGATCAACAAGGACATAGTCCTGAAGATATGCATGAAATGTTTGTGGCTTTGAGTGTCTTGTTTTAAACTGTCAAGATGTCCAAGTAATTTTCAATGAATGCGGTAGAAGAATTATATTTTATTAGTATTTAAGTTATATTAAATAGCATACACATATTTGAAATATCAAAATAAGTGTAGTAATGAATGACGAGCCTATTTAATCAATATTAATCATCAACACAAAGCATAATAATGTAGAAAAAGTATGTTACAGTGATTTAAGTAGCAATGTTTTCACGAATCGATATAGTAATAAAATTATTTTAATGTATCAAGCATTCAAACTGATAATTCTTTATTTTTATGTTTCAATAACAAATATTTCAAGTATAATCACTTGCAATATTGTGCGTCACATATTTTTTCTTCTTTTGAAAAAAATTGTAGACTTTTCCTTTTTATAGTCTCATACACATTTAGAATTGTTGTTTAATGAAAAATGTATTCAGAGGTTGTACTAGAATTCAACCAATACATGGATTTCTTTAAATAACTAGAAAAATATGTTGAATTTCATTAATTACATCTGAATAAAAATTGTAATAATTTGCGATAGAAATATTAATCATTTCTAAAATATTTAATTGATGCTTATAAATCATATATATATATGACTAATTTCAATCAATGAGTTCTATCTTATGTGAATTTGACAAAAAGAAATCTCATTTTCCTAGATGGTAAGTATGCATATAATTTTATTAATAAAGTACAACACAGTCTATGCCAAATGTTGTCAGTTTCATGCTTTAGTATTTCATGAAAAGCTCAACAATTTTATTTTGTTTAAACAAAAGTTTATTTATTTAAGATATAGATACACCATAGAAAATTGTAGTATGTTAAAAAGTTAGCTTGTTCTCTTGTTAGAATGTCACAATCAGAAATTGAGTTACAATGGCAACTACTATAATCCTCTAGTAGGATCTAAACCTAAAACTAATGCAAAAGTAAACACCAAACAGGCATCATGCATAATTGAAAAACTAGAAGAGATGAATAGGTCATCGTGCACATATACATTTCATGGATACACAATATACAACACGTGTTGTAAAAGCAAAAAGATAATATATGCGTAAAAGATCCTATCAATACTTAGTGTCACTAGTACAAGAGTGTAATGATCCTTTAGGTCCTTTTTTTCACCTTATGAACTTTTCAGTTTTTATGCCTTTAAGAGTGATTCGAAGTCATTTATGATTTGATAGTATTTAAGGATTGGTTGCTTGATCATGCTTTGAGTTTTATGCTAGTTTTCATATTTTAGACCTTCTAGGACTTGAATAATACACGTTGGTCAAAAGTTCGGGTAAATAGCATCGAAGCGTAACTTTGATGGTTCAATCATCTAAGTAAAGATCATTTTATACTAACAACATGGTCAACTCAGGTCCCGAAGTTATCAAAAAGAATTGGTACCATTAGGCATTCTTGCCTTTAAACTCAAACATAAGTTTAATTCCGGTCAATATTATTATAAATTGTGCTAGTATGAGAAATTGTCATTGCAGTTAGCTTTGAAACATTGATTTAGTTAGGAACGAACTTATGTGAATATCCCAAGGCTTTAAGTCTTATTCTTAGCCTTTGTGTAGATTTACACATAAAATTAAATAAACTTGGGCATGGCACACACTTTTGTCGAGACGACCACTGTTGAAAATTTTAATTGAACTTTTGAGTCCAAAATGGCTAATTTGAAAGGGTGGCATAGTTCATTTTCAAGCATACTATTCTAAGCAAATCTGAGCTCCCCATCAGAGAACTGCTCAACCTAGAAAATCTATCTAATACAACTCAGCTAATGCAGGTGTAAATGAACTTTGCATTTTTAAGTCTTAGGGGTTCATGTTCGTAAAGCACAATTGACAAGACCTCTATAATCATGTGGGCAAGGGCCATGATCATGAGGTTGAGTAGTCCTACTCTCTACAATTTTAGGGAGCTCTAATGCAGTTGTGATTCTTTATCCTTGAATGTGCTGCAATCGAGCCTTAGGCTCTATGTTCATGATAAGCATTTCGACTAGCCTTTAAATAAGACCAGTCCCACACGAACTTGAACCCCATTTGATCAGTTTGCAATTTTCAGAGTTGTAGACCTCAATTTTTAGTGATTCAAAGTTTGTTGGATTCGTATTGATCATAGGTTTATGGTGAAGTGTTCTAGAGACTATGAACATCATTGTGTGGAGGTAGTTTTTCCATACAAGGGATGCCTGTGCTTGCTTCTTATCATTATTGAAAATTGTATTGTATCAAGCACAAGTTATGCCCTATTTTCGAATACAAACTAGATTTATTATATCAAGGGATGTCTTTATTCAAAAATAAATCATTTTTGAGCATCAAGTTATGCCTTATTTTGGAATACAAGCTCAGTAAATCATTTAGAAACATTTACAAAGATTATTTTGGGATTTCCCAAGCTAGTCCCACAATCTCATTTTAGACCTTATTTTGGGTCAAACTCCAATTGTTGCAATTTTAGTGTCAAAATGTCCACATTGATGTGGTGATCAATATTTTAAATGGCAGCCATAGGAGGAAATTTGAAGGTGGATGACTCCCATTAATGGATTTTAGCTTACCTGATCAGCTTTGAGGTAGGAAACAATCTCCTTCTTGCCTAAGATATATTAGACCATGTTTGATATGAATTTTATTTTAACTAGGATTGTATTTGGCTAATATTTATTTTCATCAATTCTATTCTATTTTTCTTGACTCTCAATTGAACCTTAGACTACCATAGCAATTTCAAAACATTAGTTTAGGCTTGTGCTCTTTTTTTAGTTTCATTTAGAATTAATTTCTTTATGGAGTTATATGGGTGACTGATACGCCCAAATTACACCCCTTTAAAAAAGTAGAAAGTGTTCATTTCTAAGTATAGACGCTCATAAGGGCTAGGGTAGAATCCGTGATGAATACTATTTAAACTTAACTTAATTTATTCAAATTTGAACTATTAATTGGCTTACTTTCAGAGAGGGATTTTATAAACTATACAAATAACTATAAATAATGACCTAAAATTAAGATTGAGTTCATTGCAAGTGTTTGAAAATTTATGGGAAGACGTAACTAGGGTATTATGCTCTGATGAATCCATAATACAGTATAATCTTATAATAGTAACCTTTTCTAGTATGTATCATGTAGAACTGGTAAGTTATATTCACCTAATCTTTGATCCGCCAAGTAGATGAATTACACTGGTCCTAGATTCAACTCTCCTTGGCTTCATTCAAGATAATTAGATCAGTGTAAAATGTGAAATCATTGTTGTTTTGACTCTTTTTCATTCATTATCTTCTTGGTCTGGCAAGTAAGAATATGAAAATTCCTAAATTCACAAAAATTTAAAAAGCAATTAATATGAAGAACATACACTTATCAATGATAACTAATTGTTATGTTTTACTTTGTTAAATATTCTTGGTTTCTACAATCCTCGTTGTGGATTTACCTACTCATTTTTATAAAATAATGATTAGTGATTAGTCAATTAAGCATCATCAGGAACTTACAATTGGAATAGATTAAATTTGAAATCTATTATTTATGATAACAAGTCAAAATTATCAAGAATACAATGTCTTAAGTCACCAAAATATATGAATAATTAAAACTATGAAGCACACAATAATACACAATGTTCTTGTCTGTCTAAACTGAAAAATATGGCATAAGAAATAAGAAAAAAACATAGAATTCTATATGTCGATATCAAATATCCAGTAAGAAACAACATAGGAACCTAGATTCTGCAACTTCCATGAGCCAATATATGCATCAAAGATATAACTATGGCTCGTGGTTATTGTTCGTGGATTTTAATTTTGTAGGCAAGGGACACATTCCATGGACCATGTATATGGTCATGGAATCTTCTAGGGCTTGTGGTATGTCATTGTTAAGGGCAAATATATTTTTCTTTGCTACAGTATCATGACCGAGAATTTTTTCAATCGATCACCATTCTTTTTCACATTACAGGCGATTTGATTGTCGATTGGCTTAGTAATTTGTAAAAGTTTTGGCCAATTCTCTCAATTCCATCTCCACTCTTTGCCGGCGACATCACTGGTGATATCTCTAGATAGGATTTTCAAAAAAATATCATCCGTCCGTGTGTTCTGGTGATGAACTCTTCTGATAAATTCACATTTGTGATACTTCGGCGATCGTGGGATTTCTTTCAGTGAACTTTCATTAGCATACAACATCGGCGATCTGCTTCATGGGTTTAAATCTTGCTGAGTAAGGGTAGAGAAGTGTTTAAATCTTGCAAGCAGCAATACAACTCTCGGAGGAAAAATTTTGATGACCCGCGATGGCATCTCCAGCGTCCAGCAAATCAAAAGTTTTCAAGCTCTAGCGATGGCATCGATCAGAATACTAGATTTTGGAGATGCATTCAACCATTTTCTAATCAGATTCTTTCAAGCTGTGAGGAATTCTCAGGTGATATCCTCTTTTTTCTCCTTCTTTCCTGTTCAAATGTCGTGTTCTGTATTTCTTGTTCTGGACAGGTTGATCATTTGTTGTTGGCATTCATAGTTGCTTGTTGTTTCTTTGTTGTCTGTTACTTTATTGTACATACATTTTATTCAATCATTACTCTTCTTTCTATATTTTTTGCATTTGTGCAGTATCCAGATACTTGTTCATCATTATTGTTCTATATTCTTGTGTTTTCGATATACCCAGGTTCTATTTTTTCTGCCCATCGTTGTGTACTATTTATACAAGTTTGGGCTGTTAAAGTATTCTAATATTTTATTGTTATGTATATTGTTGTATATTATTGTTGTATATTATTGCTATATATTGTTATATATTATTGTTGTATATTATTGTATATTGTAGATTATTGTTGTATATTGTTGTATACGTATTACTTAGCATATTGTTGTTGTATTATTGCATATTGCTGTATTTTGTTGGAGTCTTATTTATTATTGTTGCACAGTACCGTTTTGGGGTAATTTGCTAGTATTGTTTAGTATTCCTTGTTTAGTAATGTACTTGTTATTCTTTATTGTGAGTTGTACTTGTTTGTAAGGATTATCAGTTCTGTAGTTTAGTGGCATCAGGAGATAATGGTGGACTACGGTCATGTATATTGGTTGAGGTCGAAGGTAAGGAGTAGGGGTGGCAAGAGGGTCGCAGGCTTATTTAAGTTAAGGATAGCATCGTGGAATATAGGGTCACTAATATGAAAGTCCATAGAATTAGTAAAATATTTTAAAAGGAGACATATTAATATAGCGTGTGTCCAGGAGATCAGATGGGTAGGCACCAAAGCACGGGATGTGGATGTTAAACCCCATAGTTAATTCAATCGAAGTAAATCGTTCTATTGGAAATGGTGTGTCGAACGTGGCATAATTTAAATTACGTAAGTTCGAGGTGCTTAATTACAATTGGAGCGTACATTTTTAAGATGGAGTCGGGAGTCCTCAATTGGATTAAAATAGAAAAGTTT
>JAOTQJ010000083.1:12129730-12143442 GCA_025642045.1 Solanum sejunctum
TTGGATTATCACCAAGAGGAGCTACTTCATAGTCCTCTTCTACTGCTTCCCAGAGATCCAACGCTTCAAGATGAACCATCATTCTAATTACCCAAGCGTGATAATTCTCATCATTAAAGACAGGTGGAGTTAAGAAACTTGTTTTAGAATTCATTTTCTATAAATTATTTAAGATAATAGTTCAAAGAATTGTTTTTATGGTTCAATATCTTCTCACAAATCCCTTAAGATAGTGGGCTCGGATACCAATTTGTTGGAATCAGAATGGAACAGATATGAAGGAGGAGAGAAAAATAGATTTGCTGTAGATAGCAGAGAAAAGCTGTCAGATATGAGATGTGAAGTTCTTGCTTTATTAGAATAATGACTCCCATATAAATACATGAAATAATAACTGAAAAAGCTAAAGAAAAGGAGAAAAATCAGCTATTGTTATCTCTAATAACTAATGCCTAAAAAATAGGAACAGACTTCTAATTGTGCAAAACTTTTCAGCTGCATTATTTGAACTTATCCTACTTTTAAAATATATTTTGAGATATAACTAAACTCAAGCTTTTGAGGCATTACTTTCAATAGTACGTACCTTATATTTATCTATAGATTATAATTTGGATGCTTAAGCCATGAATGTTGTTATGAGCACCTGCACTATGTGAAAATACGTTCCTATTAAACACTTCCGACTATAATTTTGAAAACGTTTATGCACGTTTATTCAAGATCCCATTACATAGTAGATAAGCTAATCATTTAAAATATATCACATCCTTTAATTATATGCATTAGCCTCAATCAGTTGTAAAACCTCATTTTGTTCCAATTGATTCTCATGTATATGATTAAAGGAGGTTGCATATCCAATTGTGTGGGAACTTGAATACACGGACAAAGTTAAATGCAAAAATGTCAAATAGAAAACATTATTATATGTTCAGGAGCTCAACAGAGCATGTCATAATTTGAGTGTGTGCATAAAATTTACTGACAAATTTAAAAGACAGTCTATGTATTAATATCACAATACATCTTCAAATTAAGTACTCAATGAATTTAAGTTAATAATATTCAATTTATAGGTTTTGCAAGTTAGTGACAGAAAATTAAGTTACCTTGCTAATGAAGTCATCAAGAAATTCTGATACTAACGCTATATCTACTAGCTCTTCATTTTTCAATCTCTTCATATGCTGATATAACACCATAAATTAAGATTAGCAAGAAACAAGTGTGATATATAACTAAGAGTTATTATCTTAGAAAGCCATCTTTTTTTTCAATTTTGAATTTCTTTGACAAACAAAGTTACTTATTGTAATACTAAGATTTATATCAACACGTATAATTAGATTCAGGGGGAAATGGATAATAAACAAAATAATTGAGAATAATTCTTCTAGTGGCTGTACGAATTGCTTGAAATGATGATGACTAATATGAACAACTTGAGAAAGCTTCTTGGTTCTCACTGTGAAAGGCTGAGGGATATTGAATATCACACCAATTTTCCCAAACATTTGTTAGGACCCTAACTTTGATAGATACTGTCAACACCAAAAATAATTGGAAAAAAATTATTAGACATATATAATACATCAAAAAAAATTGTCGTGATTTAAATATTATATGAATGCTAAATTTTAAGATACAACCTCGAATGCTAGTAGGGCTTAGAATTTAGTAGTGTTAGATATCTCCAGTGCACCGGGGAAGATTCTAGTTATTGGAGTGGTAATTGTTATAGGTCACCAGATCAATGTATGAAAAATTGGACAAAATCTAAATGAAAAACTTTGCGATCAAACTATGAGTGCCAACAAGTCATATATGAGTTGAAGTCGCTATGGAAAAGCTCTAATCGACGGAAAAAAAGTAGTATCGAAAAATTGATCTAGAGAGTCATTAAGATATCCACTACTAAAAGAACTTTCATATATGAAAATAAAGATAAAGACATACCTGAGGTTTCAAATACGTTGGTGTACTGCTCTTGCATCTCTCGCTCAGTGACCCAATTATCTCCTCAACTAGATGATGCCTTCAACAAACTTTAACAACATGAATGGCTCTAGGGACAAAGTTTTTTGACATCTCTAACAAAAATGACAACTGGCTCCTTACCAGTGGTAAAGAAGTCATCCAACTAAACTGAATCATACTAGAGCACATAAGATTCATCTTGAACGTATCAACACAACATCACGAAATGAAAAACTAGATGGATGGTTGAAAATCTAGGAGGGAGCGCAACTCATCCGAAATATCACCAACTCTTCTTAGGATCTCAAATGTCCCTATATACCTGGGACAATGCTAGACTTGCTAGTCAAATATCATTGCGCCCTTCAAGGGAGAAACTTATAGTAATATATAACTGATAGATAATAACAAAGAACAACGGTCAGTGACTGTGGTTAACATAATTGTTGTGCCTTCAGTGAGCTATCTCAAGCTCATCATGAATCACCTAGACTCTAACTAAAGTCTCTTGAAGAAAATTTTTACTGTATGTCCTAGCCCTTAAGTACTTAAACCAACCAATTGGAGAATGAAGACGGCTACCATAAAAGGCCTTAAATGGGGATATCCAAATACTTAAGCTATAACTATTATTATATGAGAACTTCACCAAGGGAAAAAAATGATCCCACTCATCTATAAACACCAACAAATAGGCCCGCAACATGTCCTCAAAGACTTATTTGTACATTATGACTGGCCTATCAGTTTGTGGGTTGAAAGTAGTGTTGACATCAACCCGAGTACCTAACTTTCTCTAGAAATTCCTTCAAAAGCTAGATGTAAACTGAGACCCTTGATCTAAAATAATAGATATCAACATCCCATGAAGATGAACTATCTTGTAAATGTAAACATGGATAATAGCTTTGCACTTTAAGAAGATAGAACTAGGAGGAAGTAGGCTGACTTGGTCAGTCGATAATGATGACACAAATGCAGTCAATACCTCTCGCGACCCAGGGTAATCCCATGAAGAAGTCCATAGTGATAAACTCCCATTTTCACTTGGAAATAGGAAATCTTTGAAACTCTCCACCAGGCCTTTGATGTTTATCCGGCACCTACTAGCAACTCAAGCAAAGGTACACATAAGCAATCATATCTCTTATCATACCATTCCACTAGTAATGCTTCTTTATATCATGAGATATCTTTATAGTTTTCGATAGGATAGAATGTCTAGAATAATAGGCCTTATGAAGAATCATCTATACAAATAATGTTTATAACTCTAGGAACACATAAACGACCAGCAAATGAAATAGCCCATCGGAACCTATAGGCCTGACCTTTATTACCCTATAATACCCTGTCATCTAATGCTAACAATGACTCATCCTCAATTTGTCGGGCACAAATTTGATCAAGTAACGAAGATTGAGCCCCTACAAAGGCCAATACACAACTGGTGCCTGAAATATCTAGTCTATCCATCCTATCAACTAAAGATTACATGTCAAAATCTAGAGATCTCTTCACAATATGAAAATAAGCCAAGTTACCCATACTTCCTATTGACACAAGGCATCCGCTACTACATTTGTGTTGCCTAGATAATAGGGGGTAGAGAGATCATAGTCTGCCAAAAGCTCAACCTAGTTCCACTATCTAAAATTAAGATACCTCTGCGCATAATGTGCTAAAGGCCATGATGATCAATGTAAATCTCACAGTGAACTCCATATAGATAATACCTTCGTATCTAACTTTTAGTCATGTCTAGGGTAGTTTCACTTGTGATCTCTTAATTGCCCAACATATATGCAATAACTCGGCGCTGCTACATTAAAACATACGCAAACTGGCACCATGTCAATCCGAATATATAATGAAACACTTGCCCTAAACTAGAAGAGTTAAGTCAAAAGTGGTGGTAAGCATCTCCATAAGCCTAAGGAGTTTTTCTTACGGACAATCATCACAATAAGCTTCATGATTATACAACACATTGCCAGAGCCATCCAATACCTTTCTAGGATGTTATAAGACATGGATAGAATAACTTGTTTATTATTTAAAGAGAACAATGATATAGATACATCGAGAGGATAATATAACTAAGGTAACTAGATAAGCTAACTATGGTACTAAATATTCAAATCCCTAATAATCAGCTATATTATCTATCAAATCTCTATACTATCTATGTACATTATTATACAGATTTTGTAACACTCCCCCACAAACTGGAGCATAGATATTGATCATGCCCAACTTATTACAAAGATAGTCAACTCGAGTTCCATGCAATGTTTTTATAAATAATCAGTTAGTTGTTCTCCTATCTTCACATAGCCAGTGCAAATCAAGTTCCCTTGAATCTTCTCACAAATAAAATTATAATCTACCTTAATATGTTTGGTTCTTTCATTATACACTAAATTTGAGATAATATGAAGAGCAACTTGATTATCACACCAGAGTTTTACTGGGGTATGATGCTTCATCACAATTTTAAATAAAAGATGATGTATCCACATAATCTCACATATAGACTATGACATAGCTCTATACTCAAATTCTACATTAGAACATGATACAACAACCTGCTTCTTAATCCTTTATAATGTTAGGTTCCCTCCAACACAAACACAATAACCTGTGGTACATCCTCAATTAATTTTGAATCCAGTCCAATTAGCATTTGCAAAACATTCCATAGGATTATGGTCATGATTTTGATATATTATGACAGTCTAGAGCTCTTTTTAAGTAACATAGGAATTGTTACTAAGCTTTTCAGTGTTTGACTGTAGGTGCATATATGAATTGGCGAACAACACTTACTGCAAAAACAATATCTAGACAACTCACAGTAAGGTAGTTTAACTTCCAAACCAGCCTTCTATATCTCTTCGGATCATCAAAAGGATCACCATCATCTTTAATAAGATGTACATTGGGAATAATTGGAGTACTACAGGGTTTGGCTGCTAACTTTCTGGTATCTACCAATAGCTCAAGAATATACTTTCTCTAACATATGAAAATACCTTTCCTACTTCTAGATACTTCTACTCTTAAGAAGTATTTTAGTTGTCCTAAGTCCTTTGTATGAAACTTAGTATGTAAGAAAGACTTGAGAGAAGACTTTCCTGCAAAATCACTTCCTGTAATGACAATGTCATAGATATATATAACAAGGAGAATAGTTGCAGATGCAGATTGTCTATAGAAGACTGAATGATCACATTTGCTCTTTTTTAATCCAAAATCTTGAACTACCTTACTCAATTTTCCAAACCAAGTTTAAGGCTCTATTTCAAGCCATACAAGGACTTCTTCAAGTGACAAACCTTTCAATACTACCCCTGAGCAATAAAACTAGGTGGTTGCTCTATATAAACCTCTTCGTAGTGATCACTATGAAGGAATGCATTTTTAATATCAAATTGATGCAATGGACAATTCTTAGAAAAAGTTTGAGAAATGAACAAACGGATAGAAGTGAGTTTGGCAATAGGAGAGAAGGTGTCTGAATAATCCACCCCATAAGTTTGAGCATGTCCTTTGGCCAAAAGTCTAGCCTTAAATCTTGCTACAGAGCCATCTGGATTAACTTTGACTGTGAAGACCTACATGCTTCCTACTGCTTTCTTTCCACTAGGTATATCCACCAAATCCCAAGTGTAGTTCTCCTCTATGGCATGTATTTCGTCAAGCATTGCTTCACACGATCCAAAATGATTCAAAGCTTCCTTAACAATTTTGGGTATGAAAGTAGAGTCTGGGGATGCAATCAAAGATCTAGATGTAGGAGATAGCTGATCATAGGAAACCAAATTACCAATAGAGTATATAGATTTGCAAGTACGTGTACCTTTGTGAATAGTAATAGAAAGGTTAGGATCATCTGGAGGATCACTTGGAACAGGATCTAATGATGAAGGAATTGGTTTAGAAGAAGTATCATTAGCATCTCACCTCCTAGAATAAACGTGAACAACCAGATGTCTTGCTGGATTAGATGGAACTAGTGTTGATTGGTGCTCAACTGTAGAACTAGGCGGTATATGTGAAACATCATCTGATGATTCTGGTATGGCCCTATGAGTTATCAAGAAGCTATAACTTTAAAAATGAGATTTTTGATAAAACCCTAGATAACGACCTCAGAATGAGATTCTGAAGCTTTCATTAGTTATGGAATGACTAATTTAGCTTATGTGGGTGATTGTTCCGAGTATGGAGTGTCCCTATATGAATTTGAGTCAAAAGTTGCAAAATAAGTTCAACCAAAATCTAAAAAGTGCATTTCTTTAAAAACCTAGCTAAACATGCTTAAGAAGGAGTTTGATGGCGTGATCAACTCTAGAATGTCAAAAATAGCCTAAAATGACCCTTCATCAGTTTATGAGGGATTCTAGTTTCATTTTGACCCCTATGTTCTTTTAGCTAAAATTAGTTGGAAAGATGTGGAACCCTTCTTTTTTTTGTAGCGTGCTTCGCTGGGACTTTTGACTATACCATTGCATCCGAAATTTAAAAATCCATGTGGTTGCACTATTTATTTGCATAAAATGAACATCAAACGGCCCAGGTATGTCCAGAGAAGTTTTTGCAACTGCTAGTAAAACACCAAAAAATTAACCCTCAACATTCGAGTAGGGGCTAGTTGCAATTGCAGAAAAGAACTGTCAAGCTTTGGGAGGGTACCCTAGACGTGGCTAGCACCCAGAGACTATTTCTAGTTCCCAAGCAGACCAATTGGCCTTATCACATTCATTCGCTCAACATACATAGCAATTCAGCGCAAGACTAAGATAACATGTAGTGGACATTTTAAGCTTCAAAAATCATATAAAATAAATAGGCTAATTTGAAAGAAACTAGCTTAAGAAGATCTCAAGGTAATAAGTCAATTCTAGTCTATGAATCCTCGATCACCAATAAAATGGTGCCAATGACAGGTCCATGGCTACCTTAACTCAAAAGTAAAGCTAGTCCAGATCAAGTCTGACTCTTTAAAGCTAGATGAACATAAAATAATGATCCTCCAAAGTAATGGAGGCTCACCAACTCTGCTGACAGTGATAAATCCTCAATAATGCGCCTATTGACGATCTCTAGTTTCTATCTCTACATCATAATCTGATGCAATCCAAAGGGGACATCAGTACGTGGAATTTACGAGTATCTAAAATGGCTGAATGAAACAGATACAAGTAGAATAATATAGAAATAATATCAATTCAGAATATACACAATCTGAATGAAATGTTTATCAATAGCAAGAACAAAGAGTAGACAAATAACCCATCAACCAATCAAACCTCATCCATCAACTCAATTCAATTGGACTCAACCAAATGAATGCAACTCAACTCAACTAAGTTGGACTCAGAGTACCATCAGTATAGGACCTATTTGGGAGTTTCTTTTATCCGACAACAATCACTTATTAGCCAGTAATTGTACAACAATCCCGCTGATGTTGCCATAGCAGTTCCGTATATGACAGGTAAAGAATAAATTCAATACACTAAGGATCTACCCTTTACAAGTCCTCTATTGCTTTTTGGCACTGTAACTCAAAAGGAAACCTCAATGTAATGGTTATAATCCTCACCTACGCTTGGCGACATAGTTAATTAGTGTGTGTTGGATTCACTCTTACTCATTTCGGTGATCGATAATCCTCCCAAGACTCAATGCGCATAAAACACATCATCTCAATCAATCATCTCAATTTCCCTTGTGGAGGCTTTCATCATCTCAATTTGACCCATAGAGATGCTATCATCTCATTAACTCAACTCAATCAGGTCTTTCGGCCTAATGTCTCAATCATCTCATCATCTCAATTCTCATTTAATAACTCAAGGACTCAGATAGCTACCTAAGAGGAAATTAAATTAGATAAAGCACTAAAATTCAATTATGATTACTCATGAGGTCATAAAGCTCAGTTAGCTCAACATCATACTCACATCAAAATTAGAATCAAGATACTTATTCAAGGCCCTAGACTCCATCTTAGATTCATTCATGCATAATTTTACAAAGTAACATATAGGACTTGTGAAAATAACTCATGTGAAAACATTTAATCCATAAATCAAGTTTATGAGAATCATGAACATATAAAAATACATATAAAATATATATAATTTTTAGAAAAATATTCAAGAACATATATCTAGACTCATGGGACTCTCAACTCCTCTGTTACCATCAATGGGGCATATGAAAGTGCAATTCCATGGTTTAATTTAGCCTTACATACCTGGTGTGAAGATTTAAAACTTAGACTCTTAGGAACCCTCCTCGATCTCCTCAGGTTCTCCATCCTTTTCTCTCCTCTTTAGCCTAGTCTTTGTTAGAACTTAAAAAAGACTTAGGAATGGGGATAAAAACCCATTTTACACTCAAAACAACCAATTTAGATCATGTTTTAAGTTCAGGAGGGGTTAGGAAAGGTCTAAAATCCCCCTCACAAAAAACTAAAAAAAATGTTCGCCTCAGGAAAGTTGGTCCGCAATGTGGACATGGTGTTTTTTGTTGGAAATTATCTAATCAAGTTTTCTAATCCTATAGAAAATAGTTAGACCAAGTCTAAGTGTCGCACACCTATCGCGCACTTATTCTAGGAATCATTTTCGTATCAAAAAATTATCTTTTGATCCAATTGATTAATAAATAAGCCAAGACCAATGCCCCACTCAATATTTCATGCTAATCTCATATTCAGCCTTGGATTTTCCATCGAAGCATGAGAAGACACTTTATGCACACATCTCTCATCTAGGGGTATTTTGGTAATTTTATTGGGTGTTACATCATCTCTCCCTCAGATTCATTCATCTTTGAATGATGAGTAAAGGTAGACATCAGGGCTTGAATAATGATCAACACTCTTCTCAACACTCATTTGATCAATCAAACTCTCGACTCCTTATCAATCTCAATAGCCTCTACTCAGACTCTAGAATAGACAAATCAATTTAAGTCAAGTGTAAGGATATTACCTTCAACATACTTATTATTAGGCTCAAATAGATATAGATATTTAGTTCTCATCTCTTCATCAACTTCCCATCTGGCTTCTTCAATGTACTCATCTAGAAGGATCTCCAAAATTTGGAAGTGAATTGAGCTCCTTTGTCTAAGATAATAGGCAATAGAACTTCGTGGAACCTCATAATCTCATGAATGTACAACTTGGCATACTATTTTGTAGTCTTAGTTATCTTAACTGCCAAGAAGTGAGTCGATTTTATTATCTTATGCATAATCACCCATATCAGTTCATGTTGTTTCGAGACCTTGGTAGACTATAATGAAGTCCGTATAGATCATCTCCCACTTTTATTGAAGAATCTCAATGTTCTGTGCTAATCTACGTGGCCTTTAAGGCTAACTTTAACTTGCTGGCAATTCGAGCACTTAGAAACGAACTCAGCAATATCCTACTTTATTCCACTCCACCAATACACTCCCCTCATATCATGGTACATCTTGGTATAGCTAGAATGAATGGAATATCTAGAGCTATGGGCTTCAGCCATAAGTCAACCTCAAACACCATCAATATCAGGAATGCACAGTTTACTTTGGTATCATAACACTCCATCTCCCTCTTTGGAGCAGACTATCACTTCCTATTTATGGATAGCCTCTTTTAATTGAAGTATGATAGAATCTCAGTTTTACATTTCTTTCAACTCTTCCACTAAAGATAAAGCAGAATTGTTTTGAACATTGACTCCTCCCTCATCATTCTCCTCGAGCTGAACTCCTAATCGGGCCAACTGATGCACTTCCTTAGCTAGTTCTTTCTTTCCTTGCTCAACATGGGTCGTAATACCCATTGACAACTTACTAAGAGCATTAGCAACAATGTTTGCTTTACCTAGGTGGTAGATAATGCTCATGACATAATCTTTGAGCAACTCTAACAATCTATTCTATTGTAGGTTGATCTCCTTCTGACTGAAGGTATACTACAGACTCTTGTCGTTAGTGAACACATCCATATACACTTCATATAAGTAGTGGTGCCAAATTTTAAGTGCAAACACCACTGTTTCCAACTTGAGATCATGGGTCGGATAGTTCCTCTCATGAACCTTATGTTGTCTGGAGGCATATGCTGTCACTTTACCTCTCTGCATTAGCACACAAACCAACCTAACTCTTGAGGCATCATAATATATGACAAAGTCTTCTGTTAGGCAAGGTTAAAACTAGTGCAGTAGTCAGTCTAGTCTTTAACTCTTGGAAACTCCTATCACATTCATCAGACCACTAAAATTTGATCTTTTTCTAAGTCAATTTGGTCAATGGTGCAGATAGAGAAAAAAATCCCTTGACAAAGCTACTATAATAGCTTGCCAACCCTAAGAAACTTCTTATGTCAGTTTGGGCCAATTCTTAAGCGGTTCAATCTTTTGTGCATCTACTAGAATACCATTACCCGAAACAACATTGCCTAGGAAAGCCACTGACTTAAGTCAAAACTTGCATTTTGAGAACTTTGCATACAACTCATGGTCCTTAAGAGTTTGGAGGACAACTCTGAGGTGATTGCCATGCTCCTCCCTATCTCTCAAATACACCAAAATTTCATGGATGAACATGATCACAAACATATCAAGATATTGTTTGAACACCCTATTTATAAAGTTCATGAAGGCTGTAGGTGCATTTGTCAACCAAAGGACATGACCAAGAACTCAAAATGGCCATATCTAGTCTAAAAGGTTGCCTTTGGAGTATCACATTCCCTTATTTTCAACTAATTGTAGGCCAAACTGAGGTCTATCGTTGACAAACAAGAGGCACCTTGAAGTTGGTCAAAAAGATCCTCTATCCTAGGGAGAGGATATTTATTCTTTATTGTGACCTTTATCCAGTTGCCTATAATCAATACACATTCTGAAAGACCTATCTTTCTTTCACACGAATAGGCCAGGAGCACCACAAGAAGAAACATTCGGACTGATAAAGCCCTTTCCTAACAAATCCCTTAACTATTCTTTCTACTCTTTCAACTCAGCACGAGACATCCTATAAGATGGAACTGATATAAGTTGGGTGCCATGAAAAACATCAATCCCAAAGTCGATCTCCCTATAAGGAGGGACTTCTGGCAGATCCTCAGGAAACTCATTCGCAATCAAGACTGCCTTAAGAGTAGGAAACTCAACCTCATTAGACTTAACTTGCACTAGGTGATAGATACAACCTTTGGAAATTAACTTTCTAACCCTAATATAGAAGATAAACTTTTCCTTAGGTGCAACAGAATCACCTTTCCACTGAAGAACTAGTTTATTTGGGAATTGGAACTTAACGGTTTGGGCTCTATAATCAATAGAGTCCTAACAGGCATGAAGCCAAATCCATGCCATAGATCACATCAAAATCAATCATCTCCTACTCGATCTAATAAATAAGAGTGTCCCTATTATGGATGGCCACTACACAAGCTCTATAGATTCTCTCAACTCGAATATACTCACCCACTATAGTGGAAACATCGAAAGGGTTCAAGAAGACTCTCGGGGGTTCTATCAAATCTACTAGCCACATAAGGAGTTACAAATGATAATACAACACTAGGATCTATCAAAACAAAATCATGAAGGCTAAAGACTCGGATCATACCCATCACAACATTTGGAGAGTTCTCTTGATCCTGGCCACTACCCATGGCATATAAATGGCTTGTAGCTTCAGTTGCACCTGATATAATACCTTTTTGGGTTCTTCTAGTCGGTAGGAATGGTGTAGAAAATTGAGCCTTGTCAGCCCACTTTAGACACTCTCTCTAGAAGTGACCTACTTGGCCACACATGAAGCATGCATCACTCCTCTCACGGCATTTACCCAAGTGTAACCTACCACACTTACCACATGGTGGCTTATCTTGTGAAATGTGAGCCACACTAGCCTATGACTAAGATCTTAGGCTCTAAAATTCTGTGAACTCTAATCATTCATGTTTCTGCGGCAGGTGCACTCGCAAATGATGGTGCTAGCCTTGACTAGAATTTGTTAACATTCCCTCTCTTTCAAACCTCATGGCTCGATGTTTTGGCTCTCTTATTTCTAAAATCTTCCCTATCATGTTGCCTCTCCTCATCATCTTGTTGCACATAAGTAAGCAACCTCCCAATATCCATAACGCTAACATGCATAGCTCCCCTTCCATTTTTCTTTGGCTCTTTGTTCAACCCATCAATATACATCCCTATTCTCCCCCTTATGTCAGTAACCATATCCGGAGCATAGCTAGATAGTTGAATTAACTTTAGACCATACTCTTGCATAGTTATAAAGCCCTATTTCATATTTAAAAACTCTTGTACCTTAGCCTCCCTCAGTTTTCTTAGGAAGAAATGCCCCAAGAAAGCTTCCTCGAACACCGCCCAAGTTAGCAATGGGGCTTCCTCTTCTCTATGCTTCTTCCACTGATCAAACCATAGCCTAACTACACCTTTGAGATGGTAGGAAGCTATTTCAACACTATCAACATTAGCCACATGCATCACCTAGAACACCTTTTGAAGATCCTCCACGTAGTTCTCAAGATCCTTATTGGATGCAGACCCTGTGAACTCAGATAGATTCATACTCAAAATTGTCAGATTTTGCATGTGTCCTGCCCATCTTATCGACCAACTCCTTGCCCTGAAGTAGATGTTATGATAGACTGAGCTAGAGTATGAATATCCTGGATAACCTTAACATTCGAAACCTAAGCTTGTGGGGGTTTCTCAGCAGGGACAACTGGATCTATGGGCTCATCATGTCCTTGAGGCTCGGGTGGGTTAATATTCTTCTTGAAAGGACGTCCTCTACCTCTAACGGCTTTTCTTAGAGGCATGATCACAACTCTACAACGGGTAAAGCACAAATTAGAAAAGAGATTCATAGAGTTTTAACTCTATCGTATGAATCATATCATGAAAGAAGTGTAACTATTCCTACTCTCCTATAGCCTCCTGCCTATGAATTGTGGTGCTCAGCACACCCATAGACAATACTATACTAGACACGACTTCATAGAATTTCTATGATACTTAAACTTTATGCTCTAAGACCATGTTTTTCACGATTGGGGAGGGGGCCGTAGATGCGGTCGGCACCCAGACAATATTGATAGTCCCTAAGAAACCACATGGCCTTATCACATTCATTCACTCAACATATATAAAAATTCAATGGAAGACTATGATAAAAAGTAGTAGACATTTTATGATTCAAACATCATATTAATATATAGGCTAGTATGAAAGATACTAGCTCAAAAAGATCTTAAGTCAACAAGTCAACTCTAGTCTATAAAGCCTCTGTCATTAATCAAATGGTGCCATTAATAGACCCAATGCTACCTCAACTCAAAAGTAAATCTAGTCTATGATCAAGTTTGATTCTATAAAGCCAGATGAACATAAAATAATGATCCTCCAAAGTAAGTATGGCTCACCAACATTGCTGATTTCAATGGAACCCCAACGATACGCCTTTAGATGATCTCTAGTACTTACCTCAATTTTCTTCTTGTTAGTTTTATTTTTTGATTTTCTATATGGAATTTATTTTCGTTACTAGTTTTAGTTTCTAGTTTTGAAAACATGGTAGAATCTTTGTGATTGTCATTTTCAAAATGTTTTGTTCTAAAAAAGATTGGTTTTACAAAAAATTTTCTCCACAAAAGTTTTGTTTGCTGCCAAAGGTTTCGT
>JAOTQJ010000083.1:12169610-12191150 GCA_025642045.1 Solanum sejunctum
GGCCCTGTCCCATCCTATGATTCAGTTCGTATGTGTAGAGGTCTGTGGATATATGTGGGTGTGGGATATTGCATATGTTATGACTCCGTATGTATGATACTTTTGTTGGGCGGTTCTACCGCAGCGGTGACCTTGTCGGCCCGTATATATATGTGTATAGATATTTGTTGTATGCTGGGGTTGCTGTTTGCAGGTTTGGTTAGTCAGTAAAACAAAGAAAACTCTACCGAAATTTTGATAGATTCCCTGGCTATTATAGTTGGAAATCCAGTTTAGCGTTTGTCTAGGTGCCCAATCGACACTAATCACGGTCCCTGGGTTGGGTCGTGACAAGACATTCCTCAAAACCCTCTCAAACACTTAGGCTAATATTTCTCTCAAAATGCAAGTGCCAAGTCTCTTCCCAGATCTTAAGGAATTCATCCAAGCTTTAATTCTCCATTTCCAATCTTCATCAAGAATTCTCTAAAGTCAAGGTATATGGGTTTCAACCATTGGGTCCTTTCAGCCATGGTATCCAAGCTTTCTTTTTACCTAAAGTACATGTTTCTACGTTGATTTTACATATGAATTTTCTATTATGAAGTTGATCATGAACTATGTTTGAATTTTGTAAACATGTGACTGGTTAGCATATTTTGGGTTATGAATCTTAGATATATCTTGAGATTTTATGAAGAGTTTTGATGTATATTATATGATAATGTTTCCAAGTATTGGTGGATAATTCACTTTAAGATTTCTTGCATGATTTCACTCTTGAATTGCATGGTTTTACACTAGAAATACACACCTATCAAGTGTTTGACAAAATGTCCAGATTATATATCTTGAGTTGTTGAAGGCCTAACATATGACAAATGAGTTGAATGACTTTATGTGATGAAAGCAATGTATATCTATGGTATTTTGCTCTATAGTATTTTGAGATGACCACTTTGATGGAGGGTGTGATGTTCGTTAACCTGATTGAGGGGTTGATATCTCATTAACCTAATTGAGGGGTTGATACCTCAATCACCTAGGACGGAAGGTGGTACATTTGATAACTAAGTTGAGGGGTTTATACTTCAATCACCTAGGATGGGATGGGATAAACCCATTAGCGAAATGATGATTTCTTTCTACACACCTAATATGTCTTATATAAGCATGTTTTTACTTCAAGCATCATTCAGGTCATGACCCAACCCTAGGGCCTAGACGTGACCGGCGAATGGGGAGCCCGAAAGGTCCGTAAACAAGCCTCATAGCATATCATTACACATCCTCGATTGCGAAAGCATTTAAAAGACACTTGAAGAATTGAAATAAGGGCAAATGGGCTAAGGGAGAACTTATCATTACATAGAATCAAGAGATAATACAATCGACTCATAGCATAAGTACATAGCTTTGTCCAATAGTACCTCTACTACATAGATAAGAGCGTAGGCCAAAACATACAACCCAGCTTACCCTCATAGCCAACATAAGCATCAAAGAAGAGTGTCTTAATACATAATAAGAGAAACATAGACCAACATCCTCAGATTGGAGGACTCACCAACTAACTTGAATACCGAACTAGCCACGTGGAGGAGGATAATGATCAACTTGGGCACCGATTCCTACATAGTGATATCATGTAGGAAAGAGTATGCATTAGTACGTTTGAATGTACTAAATATGTAGGATGCAATGCAACAAGAAATAGGCATCATAGTCAAAATGCATAATAATAGGCAATAGACATAATTTAACATGGCATGTATGATCAATGCATAAGTAAAACATGCTTATAACTCATTCAACTCATATAGATCATAATACATAGGTGTGGGAAGAGACCTCAACCGACATAGAATAAGACCAAGCGAGCTATAACTTGGAAATCCCGATGATTACCCCTCACCAGTAAAGAGGTGGTCTACTTGCCAAGGTAAACCATACTTCAAACTTACGAGAACATAACCCATTTCATATGAAATAACCTTCCTTATGGGAATCTGACCCAATTTCGAAAAGGATTTGAGACCCCACTTCAACTTATGGGAACACGACCCAATTTTGTGTGAAGTGACCCACCTTATGGGAACATTACCCAATTCAAAAAGGATTTTAAGGGATAGTTCACTAGATAGATCCACTAGTATAGCAAGGGCATAACATCATCCTATGGTGGTACATAGTTTTAGGACTTGGGGACTCGCCTCTAGTCCATTCGGTGCTAAATCTAATCCCATGGAATATATAAGATAATCATAGATTTAATAACTTGTAACAACATAGAAGACATGGAACGAGTAGCTCATAACATCATTGAGCTCAAATTGTGAGCCCAACTTCAATCATAAGAATAGATCATCATCAACCTTACCCTTGCATTAACATCAATATTAAGGGGCTCGCAAGAGGTAAAATCTTTAAGAAAGGGCTCAAAACTTGCTTTACAACATCATCAACATTTCCATGAATTAGACACATAAAATCATATGAAGTCTTTCAACTCATAAGACATGCATTGGACCTCCAATTCCTCAAGAAATCATAAGCGGACATTTTATCAAACACTTGACGATTGTGTAGTGCTAGTGTAAAACCATGCAATTCAAGAGTGAAACCACGCAATAAAATCCATTGAAAAACCATAAATCAACACCTTGCAACACGCTCAAACAATGTACATAAAAAAACCTCATCAAATCTTACAATAGGCCCAAGATTTATAGCTCAAAACATGCTAAAACAATCATACTTTCATGAAATCCCAATTCACTATGCAAAGAAATTTATAATAATCAAGACTCATAAGTAAATCAACTTTAAATCATGCAATTTAAGTAAAAAGGAAGCTTAGACACCATAGGTAAAAGAATCCAATGGTTAAAAGCCACATACCTTAGCTTTGGAGAATTTCTTGAAGAAGGCTCTAATGGAGACTTGAAGCTTGAAGGAAATCCTTAGATGTGGATGAGAGTTTTGGGACTTGAATCTTGAGAGAAATACTAGTCTAAGTGTTTGAGTGAGTATTGGAGAATGCTTAGAATGATATGAGGGTGAAATAAGGCTAAGTATAGGTGTTTTCAAATATGGGAATCCTTAGGCCTAAGAATTTCTTGGACCAAAGTAAAAAAAAAAAAAAGGGACCAAAATAACACTGTTCCGTGACGCGAATTACTCACTGGAATTTGCATTTCTGCTCATACGAGTTTTACGAAAATGAGCATAAATTCTTCATCCGAACTTTGAATGAGGTGAAACCAAGTGCGTTGAAAAGCTAATCCAAAGAGTTTTAATTTGGTAGGTTGTGGATTCTTGGTATGCTAAGATATATTCCCCTTTAAAGTTGATCCTCCTAAATCGCATTTTTGCGATTTTTGGATTTTGATATGGTTGGTCTAAAATTTGGGTCAGACCCATTTTTCACTCAATTTTGCCCCCCGAACAAGAACATGAAGTAGGATTTTTGAAATAACAAATGAGTTATTAAATATATGAAAATTACGATTCCGGACACTTTCAAGGCATATTTTTGGGTACTTTTGGGGTCGTTTCAATTCATACATGTCATAGTTTTATTATGCTATCCATTGCCTATGTTTGTATATTTCAATTACGTTGCTTATCTCTTGTTGCATTGCATCCTACATTCTTAGTACATTCAAATGTACTAACGCATACTCTTTGCCTAAATGATGTTACCTTGTAGGAACCAGAGCTCCATTTGGCCATCCTCTTCCACCACGTGACTAGTATGATTTCTCTCAAGCTAGTTGGTGAGTCCTCCATTATGGGGATAATGTCTATGATCTCATGCTATGTACTAAAACTTCTTTTATGTATTTATTGACTATGAGGGTGAGCCTGGTTGCTTGTCTTGACCCCGCTTAGTTCTATGGTTAGAGGTGTTGTTGGACATGTTATATATAATGCTATGAGTTCTGACTCTCTCTTGACTATTGATGTTTATGCTATGAAAGATGTCCCTTAGCCCCCACTTCTCCCTATTTACTATCTCTTATTATTATTATTATTATTATTATTATTATTATTATTATTATTATTATTATTATTATTTTGCTTTCGCGATCAAGGATGTGTAATGATGTGCTAAGAGGCTTACTTGGGGTCCCTTCAGGTTCCCCATATGCCGTGTCACGTCTAGGCCTTAGGCTTGGGTCGTGACACTAGCTCCCATGCAAACCACTTGGTCTTATCATATTCATTTAACCAACAACGGAAGACTCAGTTTGTGTACAAGAAATATTCTCATGCGATCATCAATCGGTAACTCAATAAAACAAGGTTTAAAACTGATAATCCAAATAATTCAATATTGTAAAAGAATAATTTGAAAAGTACAAGTCTTAAAAATGAAAACATCTGCTCTACTTCAACATTGTCTATAAAACCTCTATCTTTAATCATTTAGATGGTGCCAATGACAGGCTTATGGCTACCTTAAAAAAAAACTCCAGAAATAATATATGATATAAATAGAATGCGCCCAGAAGCAAGGAGGGCTCACCATGAACTGAAAAGGAGAAAACAGGACTTCAACAGTTACTTTTGATGAAAGCCTCTATCACCTGTAACTGCATCATTAAATGATACAGGTCCAAATGGACGTCAGTATGTGGAGTCTAAGAGTATGTAAAATAACTGAAAAAATGACATAATAAAAAATACTCAATTCAAGGAACTCAACTCAACAATCAACTTAACTCTAGAGATTCAACTCAACTCAACTCAGTAAAACGTGCAAGTTTAAGATAAAGTTATGCTTTGAAAATAAACTCAATAATACCTACACAAGAGAAAAGTTTGAATCTTAATTTAGGAATTTTCAAGGTGTTACAACAAATAAAATATGAAGAAAGATAATTTAATTGATAAACAATATGAGTACAAATCTGTTCCTTCCTTATTAAGAGTATAATTTTAAATTAAGTATATTTTGTGTATTTTTTCTATTTTTTTTCATTAAATGGACATACAATTTATTAAATAAATATTCAAAAGAAGTGTTATAAATATATTTATGTTATAGTCCATGTTTATTATGTATATTATTTTGGAGAAAAGTTGGGAATCCTAACTTAGGTGGCCGTACTTTCTTCTACTTGCTTTACACTTTCTTTAAAAAAAAAAAAAAAGAACAAGATTTATTGAATTTTTAAGTAGGGGAGGAGTCCTTTGATTTGATTATAGTAGTTTTAAAAGAAAAAAAAGGGTGAGTTTAGCAGCCAGACGATCTGAATACTCGATTTGGGAATTGTGAAGGCCAATCGGATTGTAGAGTTGAACACATTTTCAATTTTCCGGTTAGAGACACCGGTTGTGTGTTTGGATCTTGCTCTCTATAAGATGGTATAGTCCCACTCAAATCATTCTTATTGAAATATCATGGCGACATCCGACAAGCAGAATACGTTGGATTACATCAACCAGATGTTTCCCTCAGGTCTTTTACTTGTTTACATTTCTCAACCTATTCGCTTCTCTCTATAAAACATGTACATATATTCAGTTACGCTTTGCCAACAAGTTTGTAGTTGAAGGGGTTTAGGCCAATGCTGTTCATGTTCTCAATCTGTTTCCCCTTTTCCTTTTCTTCCCATCTGAATCTGGTGTAGTTTTTTTCTGAAGTTAGACTTATCCGAAATAAATTTGGTTGACACTTCGCCTTGAATTGCTAATTGTTAATCTGAGACAGTTACATCCACACTGATATATATCAAGTCTCACTTTAAGTGGTCTTTCCTATCAAATGGTGGCATATCAATTAGTTGAAAAAAAAAGGGTTTGATTTGTAGCTGAGACATATAAACTTGGCTGGCACTATTGACTCATTGAACATGAACTACTTTTTTTTTATGGGTATCCACCTAGGTTGGTTTGGCATTAAAAGCTATAAATTTGCACCAACAATCTATGTTCTACACAACAGGTTATTTTTTTACACCAAACATTTTGTTTGAAATAGAATTGAGTGCTTCACTTTGGATTTTACAAAACCCTTAGAAGTTCTGGTATTCTTTCTCTTCAGATCAACCAAAAAGTCTAAAGAGGATGATGAAATTTAATATTATTGAGTTAGTTAGGTTGATTGAGAACAGAAAAATTATCTGAATTGAAAGATTAGAGTAGATAAATTACGAATGCTTTTCAGGTTTTATGTGAAAAGGATCAAAAGAGTCTCTCCCTCAGTTAGTTCAATATATACTAGAGCTTGTAACATAACAAGTTATTTTAATTTTCTTTATTTTATCAAACTTCCGTTAATGATTTATAGATTATACTATGGTAAGGATCTTCATCCTCAAAAATGAAAAAAAAACTATGGTAAGGATCTTTGTTTTATTCATTAGACATATTGGGAGAAAGCCAAGAGTTTTCTAGCCTTTCCTGATTCACATTTGTCTTTGATCAATTTCAACTCTTAATTGTTCTTTCCTATTGAAATCATTTCTCTCTGCTCCTCTTTCTTTTTCTTTGGGATTGCTGCAGTGAATCCATTGATAAAAATGTGTGATTTCTGTAAACAAAAGGTACAATAAATTGAGTTTAGGGAAAAGCATTGGGATTAATAAAGTCCATCATTTGTTTCATTATTGGTACCAATGGATCTCGTGGGCTTAAACATGTATAGAAAACAACAGTTTTCTCAAGATTTGGTTGAAAGTCTCATTCCTTGTCTTGAAAGTGTTAGTTAGACTTGGGAAAAATATTGAGGCATTAGATAGGAACTGAATTTTGTGGACAAGTTTATGTCAGGTCAGTATCAGTCCTAATTATTTATAGATAGATTGTGAACTTTTTCTCTGAAGTCAATAGTTGTCCTCTTGTATAATCTATGTTATGAAATATCCAAATGGTAAAGTTAAATGGATAACATATTTTAGGTGGAAGTTCTTTGAGTATATTCACTAAAAGGGTAACAAGACTTTGAATTTGGGATAAAGTGAGTTGGAAGTAGAAGATTAGGGGTCTTCTTTTTTAGTAAAATTATTTACCTTACAAGAAAAAGAAGAGGGAGTTAGTACAGGTCCTTCTGGGCTTCTGGTGATCTAGCATAATAGCAGTGTGATGCTATTGTTGGTAATATGATTGAATACAGGAAATGTATGATTACTTTATATCGTTGTTTCTAGAAGGAATTAACATTTGTTAATAATAGTTGAGAGGAAGGTGAGTTTTGGTCATTGATAACTGGAATCCTGCTGTAAATGGCAATCAAAATTGGGTCTTATTAGTCAGTGAAGTCGTAATATAACTGCATTAAGGTTTATGCTCGTTTAATAACAAAGAAAAAGTCCAAAATGTAAGAGTTAAGATTTACTGGTGATCCATTGAGTAAGGTCTTTAACCTTCAAAATTTTAGAGCACTAGGTGTAGTTATTACTACAAATTATTAAATAGCGTATATCTCGAATATAATTATGACCTGGGGTCATTGTCATGCTTTTAGCTTAAGCATGCTGATCTTAGTAAATTTTGTCCCTGTTTTGAATAATCAGTTGACACATGGTTGTTGTGCAGAAGCATCTCTATCTGGCGTGGAGCCCCTTATGCAGAAGATACATAGTGAAATTCGTCGTGTTGATGCTGAAATATTAACTGCTGTCCGGCAACAGGTGAATTATTTTGCATCTCCTTTCTCCTTCTCTACCCTTTGTGTATCTTTCTTCAAGTACAGATTTTAACGTATAATGACATCATGTCTTACGACTGCTGATTATAACCCTTAAGACTGTAAGTGCTGATGCTTAAAGGAGAAAGCTCAGTTATAAACAGACACTATAATTCTGTTGTTCTTGTGCTTTTTACTCAATTATTCTGAAAATTTAGAAGAACTACTCTTCAGCATGTCTGTAGAGTCCATCATATATTCTTTCTCCAGACAAAAACTCCATTATGTGGTCCCATTTCTATTTCTGATCATGTCTGGAATCACCAAATGGAAACTTGATGTTCATTGATTAGTAGTTCAATAAATGGCCAAAGCTAGATAAGAGTGTGCCACAATTGTCAGATAGATTGTATAAACTATTGTGACTGCCCTCTGTTGCTAATAAGGCCTAGTCCAAGCAACAAGTCTTAGAGTCTTAAGATAGGAAAGACCTTTAAGATCATGTATTCAGTTCTGCAAATTCATCTTTCAATTTCACAGTTGTAGAAAGATTATAAGAAAGATGGCCCCTGATATTTTTGGAGAACCTATTGTTTTGAGTCTACCTTTTGTATACCACTTGCTTCAATAAAATTATTACATTACCAAAAGGAAATTTCTTGGACGATCTTTGTCACGCTGCAAGTTTGCCTGTAAATTATGTACCTCTACGATTGCATTAGAAGTATTTTAGTTTGAGTTTATTTTATTGGGAATTCTTCAACAACAACTCCTCAGTCCAAAATGAGTTAGGGTTGGTTATATGAATCCTCCATTTAGACTTATATCATGCCATAGTCATACCAAATAAAATAAGTAAAAAAGGAGTTAAATATATATAAATAATACTCCCCATCTCAAATTTATGTGACTCTCTTTCCTTGTTAGTCAATCTCAAAAAAAAAAAATGTCACCTTTCTATATTTAGTAGCAACTCAAATTTAAAATTGCCATTTTATCTTTAGTGGGATGATTTATAGCTACACAAATATCTATATTTTATTTTAGACCATAAGGTTCAAAAATCGTCCATTGTTTCTTACTTTGTGCCCAGTCAAACAACATCATATAAATTAGGATGGAGGGAGTAATAAAAAAATAATATTAGGAGTTCTCTGTGTTTTTAGTGGCATGTAAATCTGAAATACTCCTAAAAAGCATCAGATCTAAGCAGTACTGACATGATTAAAACATGTTCCTAACTAACTTAAACGAAAATACATAAGGCACAAGGGTTTGTTCCATTGACAAAGGTTGATGGACTTGTGTCTTAGGTCACAATTTCAATCGTTGTGTGAGCTAAGTTAATATATAATTGGAGGGGTGGAGGGGCAGATCCAACATCCTTGCGTTTCAAAGATTGTGGTTGGTCCAAAGTGTTGGCTCCAGATAAATTTCTCGACCTTACAAAAAATTGATATCATTTATATAGATATTTTTTCCTCATTGTGCGCTATATTTAGCTGTCTACATCGAAGAAGTTATAGGTCTTTTGCGACAACTTCCTTCCATGTAATCTTAAATCTTCCTCGTCTCCTTTTAAGTTTTAGCACCTTCACTCATCATGGTTACAGATCTAAGTATGGATGCATCTAGAAATGCAAGATATGATTAAACCATCTCAAATAATCTTTTGTTAGTTTATTCTCAATGCATTTTACTCGTACCTTTTGACAAATGTGATCATTTTTGATTATATCTAATCGACACATCCATCTTCTCATCCATATCTCAGGGACACACATCTAGCGGGGATGTTGCACTTTAGTAGCCTAAACATTTATTCCCATATAGCATTGTTAGTCACTTTGGTAGTTATCATTCCATCACATGATACTCCATTAACACTTCTCCATTTCAGCCATCCGGTTTTAATTGTATGAGCAACATATCATCTATCATTTGATTCTTCTAGGACAAGGTGCCTAAATATATGAAGTGTTTGCATTTTCTAGGAATTTACCGTATTGACGAATAAGGTAAATTTAATAGACTTACGCGCCATATGCTATTATGCTTTTCCTTTCGTTTTTACTCTTGTCTTTTATTTGGTGAATTTTGAAGGTAAGAAATACATCAATTTTGACCTTCCCTCTTAAGAGAAAAAGGAGAAGAGAGAGAGAGAGAGAGGAGATATAAGAAACCTAGAATGTTGAATTCATCAAGATTACCTTATTTTTAAGTAATTGCTTTTATTATTTCTCCTGATCAATGAAACTTCATGATGTTATTCTTTTTATTTTTATAATCATGGTAAGAACTATGTTTTTGGTCTTGTGCTTTTTCATATTTCAGAGCAACTCTGGAACCAAAGCCAGAGAAGATCTTGCTGCAGCTACTAGTGCTGTGCAGGTATGTTCTTTAGACTAGCTCTCTTTCTATTGTATAGCAGAAGCTTTAACTGTGTGAAGATAAAACCCATTAGTTCTAGATACAGAAAAATAGTCTGACATTGCTATCTATGTGAGGTATTTGGTGGCTTCTTATTCACAAGTTGACTTTTTCAATCCAGGAACTCATGAATAAGATTCGAGAAATTAAAACGAAAGCAGAGCAAAGTGAAACAATGGTTCAAGAAATATGTCGCGACATTAAGAAATTGGATTTTGCTAAGAAGCACATAACAACAACAATTACTGCCCTTCACCGCCTAACCATGCTAGGTTAGTCTCATTTTTCACTGTCAAAGTTTCTTTTTGATTTTTTACTGTTTTGTGCTTGGAAGAAGATTTTAGGCCGAAACGCTTCCTTCTCCATGCTTAAGAAGTACATTATTGATGAACACAATAAATCTTTTATTATTTCGTATACTATATGCACTTTGCTGTCCTTGGAAAGTGGTATCTGAACATTCTTGTATATAGAACAGGAGTCCTTCATCTGCGCAAGCTTTTTTGTTAGATGCTAGGCTGTATGTGGAATAAGAAAATTTCAAATTTGAGCATGTGCTTGACATCTTCTAAGCAAGGTGGATGCTATGGAATAATGAATTGGTGCGGAGGAAAATTCTGTTTAGAGACTTAAGTCTTCATTTACTCCAAAAGTATTTTAAAATCAAATCCTGTCCATATTTTTGCCGGAATAAGGAGAGACCTATTGGGTGCTATCCAAGTATTTTCCCTCCTTTAGTCTCTATATCTTTTTTATGTGCTTATTTGCGAGATGCCTATATCTCAACTTGTTCATGCAGATAAAATCAGAAGATGCCTCATTTATTTTGTGCTGCACCACAAAAAACACCATATAAATAAATAAATGGAACTCTAAGAAAAGAGGAGAGGAGATAAGTGATAGTGTTTTTTTTCTGGAGTTGTTATGAAAAGAAAAAGAAAGGAATGTGAGTAATTCAACTTTAGGTTCCTTAGTGAGGTATATTACCCTGTTGTGGAAAATATTCAGTGTTGTCAAAGGCGTTCTTCATCCCTGAAGCGAGGCTCAAAACATGTTGAGCGCTTCGGCTCGCTTTATGTGTGCTTTCGTTATCAACGATGTTCTAAAACATATTTTTTCCTTAACAATGAGCCTCTTCTGAAGAGGTGACACTAAACAATTGATATTTCACTTTATTTTATTCCTTGAAAATATTTTTATTCATATACTAGTGGCGAAGGCCTGTGCTAGCACGGGCTCAATATAAATTGTTTTTTAGTCTCGATTTATAGAACATCGATAGATGTTTCCTATATATTTTCGAAGATAATGTAAAATTATAATTGAAGCAACTAAAGAAATATTATGAAGTCGTTGAAGCAGACACGTCAATACACAACTGTTTTGAAAAGATTTAATTAAAAAGCTCACAAATTATTTTTTGTTGGCTCATCGGAAGCCGCAATATAAATTTATTTTTAATCTCGATTTATGTGACATCAATAGATTTTTCCTATATATTTTAGAAGATATCGTAAAATTATAATTGAAACAACTAATGAAATATTATGAAGTCGTTGAAGTAGACATGTCAATACACAGTTGTCCTGAAAAGACTAAATTAAAAAGCCCACAAATTATTTTTTGTTGGCTCACTGGAGGCCGCAATATAAATTATTTTTAGTCTCGATTTATGTAACATCGATTGATTTTTTTATCTATATTTCAAAAATGATTGTAAAATTATAATTGAAGCAGCTAAAGAAATATTATGAAGTAATTGAAGAAGACATGTCAATACACAGCTGCCTTGAAAAAGATTAAATTAAAAGGTCCACAAAATATTTTTTATTGGCCCCATATAGTGAAGGCGAAGAAGCAGACAGCTGAAGCAGGGAGGACAATCGGAAGCTGCTCAAGCAGGCAGCTATGACCGGAAGCTGTTGTCTTCTTTACTTGTATATAAGTAGTAATTTGTCATTCATGTTTATAATTATTAGTCTTGGACTAAACATATACTCCATCTGTTTAAAAAAGAATGACATATTTCTTTTTTAGTTTATTTAAAAAGAACAACCTCTTTCCTTTTTTGGCAACATTTTAATTTCAACTTTCCACATGCATGTTGAAGGCAACAAGATTAAAGGGCATTTTGGTACATTTTACATAATTTTAATTTATAACCACAAAATAAAAAAGTCTTCTTTATAACACCATAAAAGCCAATGCTTTATTTGTGCTTTGCGCTTAAAGCCCCAAGACCTTAGAGCTTTTTTGTGTTTTTGGCCTTTGATAACATTGAAAATACTCATGTATTAAGCTTAAGGTTTTCTATGAAATTACAAAAAAGTCACCAAAGGGGGTCTAGCCACTTATAGATGATGTTAGAAGCATTATTACATCTCCTTCATGGGGTGCGTACATATTTAATGCTCTCGAGTTATTCCACCCATTGTTTTAAGCTTTTGGATTGAGCACCTCTATTCTGTCATAAGGGTATTATAGTTTGTAGTAACTTCATTTGCCAACCATCTTTTCTCTACATATTCCATTGCGATGGGTATCTCTCTGTCAGTTGAGCCGATCGAGGAGTTTTGAGATTGTTTATCTCAATTCAGCATGCTAAGCGACTACTCTACTCTAAGCCCACTTCTTAGCCCATTAGCCTACTCCCTATCTATATGCTCCATGCTCAGTCCTTAGCTTGTTTATGCTACCCTATCTCTCTACTCCAATCCCCTAGTTCAACCGATCGAGCCATTCCTAGTTCCTCAACCAAAATACGTATAAAATAAAAATTAAAAGAGACAAAAATGAAGAAAAAAGAGAAAGTCTGTTATCTATGTTCAATCACTGGACTCAGGTTAGACATTCAAGAGTGTTAGATATATATCACCCATTCTTCATCAGTCTTGTATGGGTACCTTTTGGGTTTTGTAATGATAGATTGATTCCACCTATTGCTTTAATATTTTGGACTATATACTCAAATTCTTTTTCAAATTGAAATGCTAGAAATGCTTTTTGTTCATGACCCTTGCCCTCTCCTTTCTCTTCCTCTCGTGTATCCAGAAGATCTATTAACTCCGTGAAAGTCAAGTCTCCCTCTGATATCTAATTAGACGTATTGCTTAATTAAGTTTCCTTTAAGACATTCAGTTTCTATCATATTTGTCTATCCAATATTTTGAAAGAACCTAGAAGTAGAAGTACAAAATTTAGAGATAGATTCTTGAGTCTATCTTATGTTCTTGATCCTTGTTAAATAAAATTACACTAGTTAAATCTGGGTATTGCTTGCTCGTGTTTGTTTCTTGTCTAGTGCCTTTTACATTGACTTTATATTCATTTATTCAGATCTTTTGTTGTTATAGTATTAGTTTAATATACCTTACACTATAGTAGTTTATAGATTATAGTGGCTTTGGTGAATGATGGTATTGTAAGGTCATATCCTCGGGTGGGTTGGGGCAAGGATCAAGGATTGCAACAGAGCTGCTTGGCTGAGAGTTGGCTCATGGAACATAGGAACTTTGGTTGTGAAGTCTATAGAGTTGGTAAAGATTTTGAATAAGGGAAGATCAATATAACTTGTGCCTAGTAGACCAAATGGGTGGGAACTAAGGCTAGAGATATAGACGGGTTTAAATTGTGGTACTTATGAGGCTTGAGAAATAGGAACAGCGTAGGCATTTTAGTAGATCAAGAACTCAGGGAGCTAGTGGTAGAGGTAGAAGGTGAATGGAAGGATGATCATAATTAAGCTAGTCATTGGAGGACTTACCTTGAACATTATTAGTGCTACGCAACTCAAGAGGGCTGGACGAGCAGGTTAAAATGCGATTTTGAGTGAATTAGGATGACACAGGGATGGATATTCCACACTCCAAGCAACTGTTTATTGGAAGAGATTTCAATGGTCACATTATGACAACTTCAAACCTTCTTTGTATTTTTTCAGTTGAGCCAGGGGTCTTTTGAAATAGTGAGGTAGGGGTAAGGTTTGCATACACAATACTCTCCCTAGACCACGCTTGTGGGATTATGTTGGGTATGTTGTTGCTATGTTTCTACTTTCAGATCTATCTGATTTCCAAAGAGCCTTATCCATTTATCCATGAATAACGATCTGATTCCATTTGAAGCATTAATTGATGCGGCTCATCTAGCACTTTTGATGCATTGGAATTGCCTTGTATGATTTTAAAGGCTATTTACTTTTGCCAAATCATTGGTTGAAAACTAGAAGGTCATAGAGGTAAGGTTGGTAGGTGTAAATACATAACTGAAATGAATGGAAACTTTAAAGACTGCTTTCTGATGGTTCATACTGCACTAGGATATCTATGTTCCATGACATCATGTTCCTAACATCAGATGCTTACTTTTTTCTTTGGATGAATCAGCATCAGATACTTTACTAGCTATGAGAGGACATAGAAGTTCAAATGTATGTGTTATTGAAGGACACGAGTGTTGTACCCAACATGGATACTAACACAAATATCCCCTAAAAAGTGATCATATAAAATGAGAAAAGGAAGAATATACTAATATTAATAATTTAAGTTATGTGATATGGGTTATCAACAAAAGAGCATCCATGCATGCTTAGTTTAGCATTTCTCTTCACTAAAGGTCCATTATCTGAACGTGTTTCTCCTTAATAAATATACATTGTCTGAATGCCTTTCTCCTTATAAAAGAAAAACATCATCTCAATGCGATTCTTTTGTCTTGAAACAGTCTCTGCAGTCGAGCAACTTCAAGTAATGGCTTCCAAACGTCACTATAAAGAGGCAGCTGCACAGCTTGAGGTACTTGGCTGTTGCTCTTTCACAGTATAAACTTTTCATTATTTAACCTTCACCATCACATGACAACTTGCTACTAATTGTTTCTTGTACAAGAATGCATGTTGCGCACTAGGTTAGTTATAGTTGAAATTTCTGTTGTTGCAAGATGCTTGCTGAACGAGTGTTGCTGGATTCTTTTCTTTGAGAATTGTAGCCTTCTTAATGTATTGGTACAAAAATGGAGGTTTTTGTGTCATTTGATTATTTTCAGCGTACTGATTTACTATTAACATGGTCAATGTCATATATCAATGTATGATTAAAGGCTTCACTTAAACTAAGACTTCATCTGGATGCTGGATTTAAAAGTATATGTTACTACAGACTTTATTTTTGCTCCGTAATAAGTTGGAAGTCTAATACTCTGTAATTGTCACTAGAAATATAATGATATGGTAATATATATTTCTAAAATATGTTTTCTTGAGAAGAATTACTTTTGTACTTGACTTATTTCAATTGAAGCTGCACTTGTTCTTGTGAGCCTCCTCTTTCTCTTTACTCTTTTCTTGAGGTGAATTTAAGTTTTCTTTGTGCAGTAGGTTTCTTGAATACTGATTTGTTAAAAAATGTTGGTTCTCACTCTTAGATATGCATATATCTCATTGTAAATTGTGTTGGCTGAATCAACTGTTTGAAGTTATTCATATCACTACCTTCAGCAACCAACGAAAACACACTTTCTTCTTTGATATTCTAATTCTGTCACTCTTGCAAATAGGATGGATTTGCTTCTAATTCCTATCTTGTGATGTTTCAGGCTGTAACCCAGCTGTGTAGTCATTTTGAAGCCTATAGGGATATTCCTAAGATTACAGAACTTAGAGAAAAGTTTAAGAGCATCAAACAAGTCCTCAAGTCTCATGTGTTCTCTGACTTCTCCAGGTGTGTGCTATAAACTCAAGTAACATTACTGCTGGACATGATTGACAGATACGTCTTAGAAAAGAAAATATTGTACCCTATTGATTCGCTTCAATTAACTTGTCTTCTCATCTGCCATGGTAGCTCATTTGTACCTTTGTCAATTCAAAATCAACATTCTGTTAGTGTCTTCTCTTAAAAGTTGTTGTGATAGGTTCTTATGAATAAGAGATGTTCGATATAAGAAAAAGACGAAGATATTTTCTTAGATTCCAAACACAGGAAAATTGTTTCTCTGTTTTCTATTTAGCCCTTATCATGATTACGTTTTGTTTGCTAAAGGTACCTCTTCTCTATGCATGAGTGACCTACTTCTTGTGCAATAAGAGGTATTAATAAATGGAGGATCTGGGTTGTCCTGTAGGCATGTGATAACAATTCCAATTGGGATGAATTCAATTGAAATCAAATGCATAAATTAAACAACATAAAAATAAGATAGATAAGAAATAAGGGATGAGAAGTGAAGAACAAAAGGCCAATTAAACATTTAACCAAGGGAGAAGAGATTTAAATTCAATAAAAGAGAAACTTGAAATCAACAAACGAGTGACCCAATGTGAAGTCAAGAGAAAAGAAGTCTTCAATCAATAATGAGAATCAACCCATCAAACTAAGCTACACTAACCTAAACTACACTCTTCAAAAAGAGTTTTCATTCAATTCCAAAAATCTTCATAATCTAAGTCTTCCTAATTGAAATAGACTACGATTTATACTAAGAAAATAAAGAAGACACATTCTATATAACTTTACTCTTGATGAGGTAAGAGCCTTGTTTGGTTGCCTTCTTTTGTGAATTCTTGAATTTATGAAACAACCAATTGCACACATGACCTCTTTTCTTCTTTCTATTCACTTTGATGGACCTTCCCCACATTGTATGTCTTTATTTTGTGTTCATCAAGATCTTTTAAAGCTTTTATGTGATCCATGCCATTATTATCCTCCTCTTCTTGAAAAGGATTTTTCCTTGAATCCAAACCTTGCAAAAGAGTAAGGACAAACAACAAAGAATTCCTCATAGTATGAGGATTAGTATCAGGGTTAGCACAAAAAGCATTACACCAAGGAGACTCAATCTCAAGGACAACCATATGTCCTCCATTATCATGACTAAGCCCATAGATGGAGCACAAGGAAATTGTCTATGCCTCAAATCAAAAGGATAATACCACCCCAAAAATGGTACTACTACAAGCTCATCTACTTGCAAACATTCACCAAGGTCAAAATGATAGAAGAACCAGATAATTGGGTCATACAAATAAGTATAGACTTCAATTAAACTCTGACCCATATGTAATGCACATCTAAGACAAGTGTGAGACACATCACATGCAAAGAGATAGTAGAGAAAGGTGTCATGCACATTGAGGTCATATAAGGTGTTCCTATAGGCAAGATCATAACTAGGTTCAATGATCCAAACACTCATTGCGTCACAATATGGAACACACCAAGGCAACATGATGCATTTAGGATAAACTTCACCTTCTAAAACAAACAACTCCTACCCTTATAAGATGCACAATAAACAAGATCATGAATAGCATCATATGCAAAAAGGTGGTAAAGAAAATGCATAAGAGAACTACTCTTCCCCATACACAACGTAGGTCCCTCAAGTGGATTGTAAACCCTTAAGAACTTTCCGTCATATGGAAAAATGCTGATGAATTCACCCAAATTGTGCTTGTCATCTTGACCAAGTGTTATCACACAAGTGCCACCAGTCAACTCATTACCCAACTCATTACCGGGGTCAACTGGAAAGGAAATCCACAAACATGGGTCAAGTACACCCCTATTTTCCCAGTTGGCACTCTTATCTTCCATCAACATACTACACTCAAAAGCTTGAGCATCATTATATGCAAACAAGTAATAGAAAGGTGTCTCTTAAATGAACATCAAGCAAGGTATTCCCAAGTTTAGCCTCCATTTATATACAAAAGCATTATGACTCACATGAAAAATTGGACAACTCGAGGAAGAAATAGCAATTGACATTGTGCTAGGTGTATTAGCGCACTGGGAAAGGCTTCAGGGTTTTGGGTACTGTAGGTGCTTTAGTGTTGAGGAGGTTACATGTACTATTAGTAGGTTGTGTGGGAGAACGGCGACCATACTCGATGAGATTTTGGAGGAGCATTGATAAGGTCGGTATGGAAAAGGTTGACTAGGTTATTTACTGCAGTTTTAAAGATGGCAAAAATACTTAATGAATGGCGGTGGAGTACAATGGTTCTATTGTATAAGAACAAGGGTGATATTCAAAATTGTAATAGTTACAAGTGTATCAAATTGCTAAGCCACATTATGAAGGTATCAGAGAAAGTGATGGAGATGAGGGTGTGGGGAGGGGTGTCCATTTCTGAGAACCAATTTGGTTTCACGTTGGGGCGATTGACTATCGAAGCAACCTATCTCTTGCGGAGACTACAACAACAACAACTACAACATACCCAGTGGAATCCCACAAGTGGGGTTCGGGGAGGGTAGAATGTATGCAGACCTTACCACTATCTCCTAGAGGTAGAGAGATTGTTTCCTAGTGAAGAAATATAGGGATAGGAAAAAGGACTTACATATGGTGTTCATTGATTTTGAAAAATCATATGACAAATGTTCGAGGTCTGTTCTCTAGAGTGTTGGGAGGCAAAAGATGTTCCTATGGTTATATTAGAACGATAAAGGATATATATGATGGAGCGAAGACGCGCATTAGAATGGTGAGAGAAGGCTCTGAGCACTTCCCAGTTGAGAGGGAGCTTCATTAGAGATAAGTGCTTAGCTGTTTCCTATTTGCCTTAATGATGGATAAGTGACATGGTCTACTTAGGAGGAGGATCCATGGTGTTAGGACAACATAGTACTGATTGATGAGATTCACGGACAAAGTTAATAATAGGTTGGAGGATTGGAGACAAATTCTAGACTCCAAAGGGTTTAGGTTGACCAGGACCAAGATGGAATATTTGAGGTGTAAATTCAACGTTGCGATGGATGAAAGAGACGTGGAAGTGAGGCTTGCCACACGAACAATTCCTAAGAGATAATTTTAAGTATCTTGTCCACATATGATGATGATGTCACAAATCGCATTGGGGCGACATGGATAAGGTAGAGGCTTGCCTCTGGTGTCTTGTGTGATAAAAAGTATTCCCTAAACTTAACGGTAAGTTCTACATATCAGTGGTCTACCATCCTTGTTGTATAGTGCAAAATGCTGGTCAATCAAGAAATCTCGTGTTAAGAAAAGGTATGCTGCAGAGATGAAGGTGTTGAGATGGATGCCTGGACATATTAGGAGTGACAAGATTTGGAATAAGATTTTCGGGGAAAGGTGGGAGTGGCCTCTGAGGTGGACAAGATGAGGGAAGCGAAATTGAGATGGTTTGGGCATGTCTAAATAAGGTGTATCGACGCTCCGGTTCAAAGGTGCGAGAGGCTGGTTGTGGGGGATATTTGGAGGAGTAGGGTAGGCTAGGAAAGTATTGAGGAGAGATGATTAGACAGGAAATGATGCAACTTCATATTAGCGTGGACATGACCTTAGATAGGAAAGAGTGGAGGTCGTGTAGAGAATTGCTGAATAGTAATGTAGAGAACCGCTGAGTCCTCCCCATGACAGTGGATACTGCTCATGAATTTCCAGAATTTGAACCTGTAGATGACTTCTCCCAAATAACCCAAATCCTACCATAATAAGCTGCAGAATAGTTACAGCAATAGTGCCATCCCCAGCTATTTTTGACTGATTTTTTTTTCTGTTTCCTTTCTTTGACTCTAGTCTCCACAAACCCATCACATTCACGTCATTCTTTGACAGAAAGAGTTTCTGTTCTTTGTGCTTTGAGGTATGGTTAAACCCTCTAATATTACAGGTGCAAATGATCATAGAGGATTGACTTGCTCAGATGTACCTTCAGGTCTGGACCCTGAGGTACTTTGCTGTTCCTGCCTGTTATCGTCTAAGTGTTTCATAGAAGTCTCCTGATGAGTTGAAGTCATCTCTGTATTATTTGTAGGAATTGGATGAGTCTCTAGCACTGATATACTGTTAAGGATAGGCTCAATTAAAGGAGATTGGACAACTATTACAGTAGAGTTGGAAGCATCTATTCCAGCTGCTGTTGCTGGATTAATCACCCTGTCAGTAGTAGATGGACCATTCACCAACAGTTTGTGGTTTATGTTGCCAGACCTGCACAATGGTCTTCTGCTTCCTATTTCTCTTCCTTTTCCTCTTGGGTACCTCTTCAAAATTTTCAGCTTCATCGTACTTTTTGTTGTCTTCGTTGTTCCAGCATGAACCGTTGTCAGGTCCAAATTTAAGACAACGTGAACATAATTTAGGTCTCTTGTCACAGGTGACGGGTGGATGAAATATACTAGTGGGAGTATAAATCTCAATTGAGTTAGGTATAGGTTGTGAGATATCAGTATCCACAAGCACCTGGGCATAGGAAATTCAATCAAAAGCAGTGACCTTATCCGTGTACAGGGGATTTTCTTTTACACTAGCCAGTTCACTTGAAGCCTCAATTGACCAATAGCTCACTGGTAGTTTTGGGAATTCACCCAATAAGGAATAGTGGTTAGACATTCTAGATCAAAACAGAAATCATTTTCCAAATGCTTCAGTATGAAAGGCTTGTTATGTTCCTGCTTGAATTGCTAGATCCCTCTCCCTTACTGTATCAAACTTGAAAAGGTAAGAACCCTCGTCATGATGAAAAATAAGAGGCTTTGGGACAACTCCCTAAACAACAGTTACATAGCTGTCCATGGATTTCTCAAATGGGTTAGCACCTAATAAATATCCAATTGTTGTTGTGCTTCAGTAATCCTCTTGCTCTCTTATATCACCGTCAACTATGGTGAATGCCATTTTACCATTGCCCACAACAGGATGGATATAGGAAAGAGACTCACTCATCTGAAAGTTCCAATTGTGAATGAGTTGCTTCACCTCCGGCAGAGATACATCTGCATGTTTTTCTGCAGAAGGAATTGTGTTCGAGGAGGTCCCAATTTCAGAGAACTGGAGCCTTCGAGGCACATGCAAACCCACTTGTTATTTTCCCTTTTGGCCTTTGGTAACTGGTGGTAAGGCCTGTAAGAGCTGGTTCTCATTATTCCCAAGCACCTCAACTCCCTCGGGGATAGCCTGCAACTGAGAAGGGAGGAAGCTTCCAAATGTCAATGGCTGAAGATGCTGTTGTACTAGCAGGGGTCACTAGAGTAGTTTTTGTCGCCGTTGGGCCATGTTTCTAGGTTTCAGTGTAGTTAGCAGACTGGCATAATGTGCGCTAGCAAAAACATTGTATTGAGGTTTATTTATCTTCTTTTTGGTACAAAATATTAAAGGAATAGTATTTGAGTGAAGAATAAAATGGTCGTTCAAATTTTAATGGGCATTATGGTAATTCAACTTTCTACTTTGGGACTTTCCACTGTTAATATAGCATGGATGATTACAAAAGATACTGTTTTATTCTGATATGTTTTCAGTAAATGAAGAAAGTGGAAATTTTCAAGTTGGACTTAAGCTTTACTGGATGTTTCTTCTTTAATAAGATTTTGTTCATAGAATTTTCCAATGTTTTAATCCTGTTAATGTTTATGTGCTGCCTTGAACTAGATGAGTTCACTCGGATGGAGCCAAAAATTGACTATTTTTTGGCCTTGGAGTATGATGGAATAAAGCAAAATGGCTCTTTAAACTAT
>JAOTQJ010000083.1:12191250-12206047 GCA_025642045.1 Solanum sejunctum
TACATCCGACCCCCCCTCACCCCGCAATGAGCGGGAGCCTTTTGAGGCACTGGGGTATGTTGTTGTTGTTGTTGTAATATTTGAGAGAGAGGGAAAGAGATTTTACTTGACATTGCATGTCTTTGTATTCCTTCTTGTCTCCATCATTTTTCTCAACTTTCTTTCATCACTTACAGCTTAGGCACAGGGAAGGAGACAGAAGAAAGTAATCTATTACAACAGTTATCAGACGCATGCTTAGTTGTCGATGCTCTCGAGCCTTCTGTCAGAGAAGAGCTGGTGAAAATGTTTTGTAATAGAGAACTTACCTCGTACCAGCAGATATTTGAAGGAGCAGGTTTGTCCAACTGACCATATCTTTTGTTACTACCAAGTCCGGTTAGTCAATAATATAGTTGGATGTTTGTGGTTCCAAACTGCCTATCGATTTGCAATGACAGAACTAGCTAAGTTGGACAAAACTGAAAGAAGATATGCTTGGATCAAGCGTCGGCTAAGAACAAATGAGGAAATTTGGAAAATTTTCCCTCGTTCATGGCACGTCGATTATTTGCTTTGCATTCAGTTCTGCAAGTTGACAAGGTTGGATATTTGATTTCTTTTCACCCTTTTTTTCAGATGCCTGAAGAAAGCATGATTACTTCAGTGATTCTAAGCATTAGTGGGGTATAACATGTTTAAACAAGTTCCTAGCATCTTATATACCTGAAAAGCTTACATGATCCTGGAAATTTCTTCTAAAATTGCATTGCCTCCTCTACCTTTCTAAAGATTTTTTGTATCATCATGGTTATTACTAGTAAAAATGCAGTCTCCGACGCTGAGTCCTAGAGGGGATTAACTTGCCCAGTTCTATGTGACAATGCCCTTTCTCATTGGTAGAATAATGTTTAACTGCAGTAACCTTTCTTTAAAATTTTTTTATTTGCTTATTCTTCTTTTATAACTAATAAGATGTTTTATGTATTTGGCTCCTACTGTATCAACCTCTCTTTTGGCTCACTCTCTTATTTGCATTCTAGGTCTCAACTTGTGGAAATCCTTGTTAGTATGAAAGAAAAGCCAGATGTAGCAACCTTGTTGACAGTAAGTTTCTCTCAGCTGTTGGCTTAATCATTTTGAAATTTTCTCTTTTCATGTCAGTGTGGATGAAATATAACTGTGGCCTTTTAAGCAAAATCCTCAAATTCTTCTTGGGTAATGAAATAAATAAATAAGAAATTTCTTTCTTAACATTTTAAACTAAGCTTGTATATGCAAAGTGTGAGAAATAAAGATTCATGAAAATATTATTAAGATGCGCAAATTTATTACATTGAGCCCTATTTATATACAATACATTATAGTCCTTGTCCATGTAGGATATACACAATCCTATTCCAACATCCTCCCATGCATATAAGTCATCATATGTACCAAACTTGTTACAAATGTAACTAATATGAGGACTGCTGAAGGACTTGGTGAAAATATGTACTAGCTGATCACTCAACTTCACAAATTTTATAATAATATTTTCTGGGAGTATATTTTGTCCGACAAAGTGAATAACCAATCTTAATGTGCTTAGTCCTCTCATGAAATACCTGATTTGATGCGATATGAAGGACCGGTTGGTTATCACACACAAGTTCCATTCGACTAATTTCTCCAACTATTAGTTCTTTGAGCAACTGTTTAATCCAAACTAGCTTAAGTTGCTACAACCATCGCTTGATATTTTGCTTTTACGCTAGATCGTGCAACTACACTCTATTCCTTGCTCTTCTAGGACACTAAATTATCTCCTACTAAAACACATTATCAGGATGTAGAACGTTTATTAGAAGGTGATCTTACCTAATCAACTTCTGTATATCCAGTTATTTGTTCATGGCCTTGATCCTCAAAGAGTAGTACTTTGACTGGAGCTGACATTATGTACTGTGGAGTGCTAGCAGTTGCATCCCAATGACTATCAGAGGGATAATAGGTAAACTGACATACAACACTCCCAGGGAAAAAATGCTAGGTCTAGTCACTGTGAGATAATTCAACTTGCTGACGAGTCACCTATATCTTCTAGGATTGTTGAGTGGTTTTCACTTTTCTGGCAGGAGTTTAATATTCTGATCCATAAGAGTGTCAATGGGTCTACATCCCATCGTTCTGTCTCAAGAATGTCTAAGACAAACTTTGGTTGAGAAATAACAGTAGCTGATTTAGACTGTGCAACCTCAATACGTAGAAAATACTTCAGTCTGCCATGGTCTTTAGCCTGGAAATGCTGAACAGATGTTGCTTTAAATAAGTTGTATCATCCTGATCATTGTCAATGATAACAAATTAACGGTTTTGTCAACATAAACCACCAAATATGTTGAATTTCTTCGCCTTCAAAACATCTTAAATTCCTTTCCCTTAAGATAGTCCACCATTTGCAATCTGGTATCATACTCCATCTAGTTTTCTGAGCTTTTGTGCCTCTTCTGCTCCAACTAGATAGCATGTCTAGTGTATTAAGTGGCAATCTCCAACTCAAACCAATAATTTCTAGGAATATGTTCCATGGTTGAGTAGTCACCCTACAATGTAAAAAAAGATGACTGTTTGTTTCTGCACTTTTTCCAACATAAGTGGCAGATAGAGCAAAGGTGTATTCCCCTTCTTTGCAGATTTTCATTTGTCAAACAGCCCTCTTGACTACCAGCCAAACTGCCACTTTGCATGGTATTTAAGTCTTCAATAAGTGCTTCCAAGGTCATTGTACATTAGTGTTGTTATGGTTCCTCATATTATATATTGTCTTGACTGAAAAGGGTCCTGAATTGTGTTCCAACCACCATAATCTTCTTGCTCTTGTGAGACTCTGTTAAAGAGACTATGGGTATTGAGGAACAAAATGAATCTCTCCATCTCCCAATCATTTAGATATCTTCTAAAACTGAGATCCCATCCCTGATTACTCCAGATTTCACTAATTTTGGCCATCTATAAATGCGAATGTCCTAATTGTATATGAATTAAGTCTGGAAGATCTATAACTGGACATGTTGCCGAAGAATTAGGAAAGATAAGGTAGTAGAGGCCTTGTGATTCATGCTATGCATCAATCGTTTCTCCCATACATGGTCATGCATAACAAAAGAATCATCAAGAAATATTATGACACAATTTAGGGCACAAGTTAAAAGTTAGAAAAAACTGTTGAGTTGCTCTGGAAACCAATTCACTTGAGTGAGACAGAGCAGATCGGACTTTCACGTGAAGGGGTGAAATCCGGAGATCTAACGACTGGTAGAAGCAAGATTAAAAGGACAATCAGGGAGAAAGAGCAAAGTTTAGAATAACAAAGGATAGGGATTATCTTGCCCAACTCCTTTGCTTTTGTTTGTATTACATTGGCTAAAGTAATATCCGGAGTAGACTGAATAAACAATATCTAACAAAAGTGATTTATTACCAGAGATCTGATCATAAGCGCTGGAGTCCACGACTCTGGACCAATGTACTAATTTGTGAAACACAACCAAAAGAATTACCAGCAATAGAAGTATTAGGTTGTGCAACTATGGCCACTGGTGGATCCAGGATCTCTACATAAGGGGTTCAAAGTATTAGCAAATACATGAAAGATGAAAAATGAAGAGAGATGGGTAGTGAAAGATTAATTTTAGTACACTAAATTTAGTTTGCCTTGTCATGCCACATTTAGCTTCTTCTTACTTTCATCCTGCTCGATCGATCCTTCTTAAAATTCTTGTACTTTTTTTCCCTTTTATTTTGCAATGTTCTACTTTCTTTAAATTTTTTTAAAAGTGCTCATTCAATCATATGTTACTTTGATGATCGCCAAGATCTGTTTAAAAAGGTGAAAGGATTGAGTTATTAATATTATAATGTATATTTAGAAAATAAAAACAATGACATCGTTGATTTTTTGGTTCATTTAATTCAGTTTTCTAGCTTAGTCGTTTGTAAAAAGGACAAATGATGTCATTGCAGCGGGCTTGCCCTAGTGCAGGTTAACGATCCTGTGTGGTTTGTAAGCTATTGTATAGGAGTAGGGGTTTACCTTGTGCTCACCCAAAGAGGAGCGGCTGCTGGTTCCTTTTGTAGTTAAAAAAAAAGGACAAATGATGGATAAATCAAATAAGTTTAGTTTAGTTTCCATCTCTTTAGAATAGAGTTAGAAATGATAGGAAAGAAATACTATGAAAATCAAGAAAATTGAATTAATAGTTATTATTAAAATGATTTTTATTAATTCTAAATTTCTTCATTTGATTAAATTTAACTTATCTTATTTTATATAAATATTTTTTCTAACTCAATTTCAAATTTAATAACAATTTCATTATATTTCAAAAGATTTTCTTCGAATTAGTACATGAAAATAAAGTTACGTAGAAACAAAATGAACAAATAGAGGTAAGAAGTAGAAGGCAGAAATACAAAAAATTTGTCCAATAAAATTTAGCAAAAGCTAATTGAGAAGAAAAAATAACATAACAGACAAAACAAAAATAACTAAAAAGAAAAGGAGAGGCCCAGCTCAGCCTTTGCACTTCCCATAGCCAAAAAATATGGGGGAAAAAATACTGCACTTCCTGGGACTCAAACCTAGGGTCGTTTGGCCAATCCATGAACCCCTTAACCACTTAGTTAAGCTTTTCTGTAGTTTCAAGCGGTGGCTTGGATTATATGTATTCATAAAATAGAATTTGGCCTTATAGTGTAATTTGTGAATAAAGGGGGTTCGGATGAACTCCTGAGCTCTATGTAGCTCCTACCTTGACTGTGCATACTTGTATGGGTGTCTACATACTTGCTCGATAATGATGGAATTAATTATGTCCTCTTTCAAATGAAGAAAACCCCTGACACCTACACTGTTAGTCTGAGCAACGTGAGCATTCCTAGGTGGTTGACCATGCATAGAATAACATGCTTTACAAGTGTATCTAGACCTATTACAATAACTACAATTAGATCGAGATCTTTCTAAATGATCTCCTCATCGATTCTCCATAGACTAGGATGTCCAATTTTCTGTCACTTGATATGTGAGAACAAAGTCAACAGTAATAACGAGACTAGTGTGTGACTACGAGGCATGGCAAGGCAAAGTAATGCAGAGAGTAGTTCATCAACTGTAGGAACTGTAGGACTAGACAAAATCAGATCAAGCACCAAATCTAAGGCCTTTAGGAAGTAAAACAAGCGTAAGAACTCACATTATTGTATGTCCTTGCTTCTTTTTTTCAATAAGGGTAGTGACTGACATGTTGTTGTTGGTAACTTGACTTCTTGTACCTCTCCCAAAGTAAGTAGACTTATCTGATTCCTATTTTTTTGAGCTATCGTCCATGGTGTCAGATCATAAAAGTGAGATATGTAATTATCCTATCAAGTGCAAGCCTTTTCCAAAAAAGAATAACATGTCTGAATTGCGCTAAACAAAGCCATCAACTTTGAATCAATAGTTCACCACATGAAACTGCATAATTGAGTGTCAACGTTCGCTCACTGAACTTGGGCCTTTTCATCTACCTCACTAGCCTTTGCTTTTCCATTCATCACACCGACTTTTTTGGTTAAATGATCTTGAATACCTTGACCCTTGCACTATAACTCAACCAAGGAAGACCAAGCTAAATAGTTTGTGTAAGAAATATATGAGAAGAATTATTATTGAATTGTTATCTCTACATTATTACATTGGGATCCTATTTATAGATATTATATTAGACTCCTTTTACAACTAGGATACCGTAATACAACCCTTATTCATGTAGAATTCTATATACTATTGTTATTCCTATTCCTATTCTAAGTAGGATTATAGATATTATTTTTGATCCAATTCCTATTCTAACGCTCCTCCTCAAGCTAGTGCATATAAGTCATATGTACCTAGCTTGTTACAAATGTAATTAATACGATGACCAATGAAGAGCTTGGTAAGATATTTTGCAGGTTGATCACTCAACTTCACAAAATTGGATATCAATCTAAATGTGTATAGTCTTCTCATGAAATACTGAATTTGATGCATAATGCCAATAAAACACAAAGTAATAAATTCTTGAATTGCACTGTTGAACTTCCTAAACAAAGCTCAGAAGACTATTTCATACCATAGAGTGACTTACACAATCGATATACAAGGCTACCAGACTCCCTCTGAGCAACTAAATTAAATGGTTGCTTCATATAGATATCTTCGTCGAGATCATCATGGAGAAAAACATTCCTATGTTCAACTGATTAAAAGGTCAATGGAGAATGACAATATGGATCATCTCGAAATTGCTCCAAGAAAGTCACTTTAAAACTGGTCGGAACTTGCTTGTGCTTCGAATTATTAGATTTGACGTCTAAAAGTGGTCACAAATTGAGAAATAAAATTAGATAGGTAGGGTTGGAATAATGACACAGAGAATTATATGGGTAGGGTCGTAATGATGGCACGACCGTACTGGAAAATAGAAATTATATTGGTAGGATCATATTGATGGCACAACCCTACTGAAAAATAGAAATTGTATGGATAGGGTCGGAATAATCACACGACCCAACACAACTAAGAAAGTATGCAAATTGAATATGAAAAAGTAGTCACCGGAAGGATAGCACGGTGCTATGCAAATTGAATATGGAAAAGTAGTCACTGGAAGGATGGCACGGTGCTACGCAAATTAGATATGAGAAAATAGTAAAGATACATGATGACTTAGTTTTTTTGGCTAACATAATCATTGGCCGAACGGGCGGAATATATGGGTCATAGACTCATAGCCGCTCGCCAGCAGCAGAAGCGCTTTGATTTTCTACCAGGACCATAGAAACTCTGATACCATGTGAGAAATATAGGAGAAGAATTATTATTGAATTGTTGTTTCTGCATCCTATTTATACATATTATATTAGACTCCTTTTCCAACTAGGATACTATAATACAATCCTTATTCAAGTAGAATTCTATATACTATTGTTATTCCTATTCTTATTCTAAGTAGGATTATAAATATTATTCTTGTTCCAATTCCTATTCTAACAGTTTGAACCTCCAATTAAGGTTTTGAGGTGATCATAGGGCTTAAACTTTCAATTCCCATGTTATTGGGGACAAAATGTCCTACCTATAGGACATGGTTGACAATTAACCACAAATACTGTAAGATGTGGTTGAAAGTTATTGAAGAAGGGTCAAGAAAGCTGTTGGTTGTCTTGATATACAGAAGAGGTTGCTAAAAAGCTGACTGGAGTGACCGGATTAGGTTCCGATGGTCAGAATCTTTAGAAAAATATGCAGGGAAAAGCAAAAATCAAATGCTCTCAGGCACTTTTCCCGAGGCAATCCTGTGAAGTCCCTTCTGGGCTTTTGAGTTTCTTTGCTGGTGGACTTCCTCCACCGGAATCTTCTCCTAATTTCTTTCTTTGTCTTTCTTCCTCTTTTGACTGTCTTTAGGATGGACAATAGAGTTTATTTCCGTTGAGGGGGCAAATCTTACGACATCGCTGAATCGAATTCGAAAGCTGAAATATGGTTTGAGTTGGTGGAGAATGCAAGATATCATATGAGAAGAATGGTATTAAGTAAAGGGGCTATGGGATGGATCTGCAGGAGGCTTAGTGAAGCATCAGGAATCAGAGGGAGGACTTTCAAGACCTGGAAAGGCAGAGACCATTCTTCCCTCATTTTTCTGTCCTTGAAATATAATCAGTATGGGAGATTCATATCGTTGATTTCAATTAAAGGAAAAGATAGAGCAGTCATTATTCTACCAGAAAATGCTTTTAATGAAGGCTGGGAGAAGGTAGCAGGGAGAGTAGAAACTTTCATTAATAGGAATACAACCACCTTAAATAACATTAAATGCATAAAGGAGGCAGACACTGCTGCATACAAGGGGAAAGGGAGCTACTTAGAAATATTACATAAAAGCAAATGGACACAAAAGGAGGCAGAGGTCATCGAAGAACCATAAGCTGGAGAAGTGCTGCAAGCAAAAATCCACTTGAAAGATGAGGATCTTTTGGGTAAATGTCTCGTCGGGAATATTTCTGGCAGAGATAATGCCCCAACCAGAAATGAAGTCAGAAGCTGGGTCAACAGACCTGGAGAGGAGCACCTGGTATTAAAGTGTACGACATGAACGGGTCTCTATTCCTTTTTGAGTTTCATACAAGGAAGGATGCAGAACATGTGTTGATGGGAGACTGGAGTAGGAAAGGGAACAAACTAAACCTTCAGTGGTGGACACCAAGAGCAGGGCTTTTCCAAAGTCAAGAATTCAAATGGTTTTGGATCCGTATTTTAGGGTTACCACTTCACTTATGGTCTCAATCGATAATGAAGAAGATAGGAGAGAGGTGTGGGGGCTGGCTCGAGACAGAAGAGGAGACGGAGCTGAAGAATCATCTTCGATGGGCTAGAATTAGTGTGAGGAGACTTGCAGCCAAACTTCCAGCCTATATCGAACTTGCAGATGAGAACAATATTTTCTCTCTTCCAGTTTGGGTGGAAGCTCCGGCGACATATCAGAGGATACCAAGGCCGGAGGAGTGTAACAAAGAAGGAGGAGTAGGGGGAGTTTTTCGAGACATAGAAGAGTTAGACATCCCTCAGAAAAGGAACTAAATTTCAAAAGGAAAAGTTTTGCAGATTTCCTAAGGGATATAAAGGTGAAAGTAGTCACATGGGTGTGTAGGTGCCCAGTGACCCCACAAATTCAGAATTTAATAGCTCTGAAATCCTAAAGGATGGGCCAGATATTGGGCTAGCAATTGGGCCAAGTTTCCTTTAGGGATGGATGGCGTGTGGCTACTTAGAAGCTGATGGCAGTAAGGGTGGAATCCTAATCATGTGGGATTGCAGAGTATGGGAAGGAACCTTAGTAGGGACGGGGCAATTTTCTATCACCTATAGATTTGTTGGAGTCCAGGCCGTTTTTAGCTGGTATCTCACTGGTGTGTGTGCTCCTCACACTAGGAATGAGAAATTGCAATGCTGGGAAGAAGTGGCAGCAGTAAAGGAGCTATGTGAAGGACCATGGGTCACATGTGGAGACTTTAACACAGTTAGAGCAATGGCAAAAAGAAGAGGGTGCAATAGGATCACAGATGTGATGAAAGATTTGTCCAACTGGATTGAGGAGATGGAATTACATGACCCTCACCTAAATGGTGGGAATTTTACCTAGTTCAGAGGGGCAAATCATCACAGTGCAACTAGGTTAGACAGATTCTTATATTCACTGGAGTGGGAAGAAACCTTTAAGAACATAAGGCAGATTATCATGCTAGAATAACATCTGATCATAGCCCTATTATGCTACAATGTGGGGATTGGGATACGCATAAGTCCTATTTCAAGTTTGAGAATTGGTGGCTTAGAGTGGATGGCTTCAAGGAGCTAGTTGATAGTTGGTGGAGTGAGTTTGTAGTAGAAGGTTGCCTTGACTACAAGCTCAGTGTGAAACTGAAATTGTTGAAACAGAAACTCAAAGAATGGCATAAGCAAATATATGGGGATCTGGGCATTAAGAAAACTAGTTTGCTGTCGGAATTAGCTGGCATTGATCTGATTCAAGAATCAAGTCATCTAACAGAGGAGGAGCTGATGGTGAAGGCTACAGTTCTGGTAGAGTTGGAGGAATTGGCAAAAATTAAGGAGTCTAGATGGAGGCAGAAATCCAGGATTTTATGGTTGAAACAGACAACAATACAAAGTTTTTCCAAAGGATGGCTATTGCTCAGAGATATAATAATATTGATAGACTGATAATCAGAGGAGAGGAAATCAAAGAGCCAGAAGCTATTAAAGTGAATATGATTGAGTTCTATGATAATCTCTACCCCGAAACAGAGTTATGGAGGCCCTCTTTTGAGTTTGTGAACTGTCCTAGGATCTCCCAGGAGGATCAAGAGTGGTTGCAAAGACCTTTCACTGAAGATGAAGTGCTAAGTGCAATCAAACAACGTGACGGTGATAAGGCCCCTAGGCCTGATGAATTCACCATGAGCTTTTTCAATGTGTGTTGGGAGACTTTGAAGTAGGACTTGATGAAAACAATTCATAACTTTCAACAGAAGGAAACTTTTGAGAAATCATTTAATGCCACTTTTATAGCTTTGATCCCCAAAAAGCATGGTGCAGGAGAGTTGAAGGATTTCAGACCAATAAGTCTGATTGGTGGAGTATACAAAATTATAGCCAAACTTCTCACAGAAAGAATGAAGAAGGTTATAGGGTTTTTGGTCGATGAACACCAAATGACTTTTCTAAAAGGAAGGCAAATAATGGAGGCATCAATGTTGGCAAATGAATTAGTGGATTGTAGAGTGAAGCAAAAGCTACCAGGAGTCTTGTGCAAACTGGACATTGAGAAGGCCTATGACCATGTTAATTGGTCCGTCCTTTTGAAGATTTTGAGAGATATGGGTTTTGGAAACAAATGGATCAACTGGATTATTGTTTGTATATCTACTGTGAAGTTTTCCCTAATTATTAACAGCAATCCTGAAGGTTTTTTCCAGTCACAAAGAGGTCTGAGACAAGGTGACCCCATGTCACCATTCCTGTTTATCTTAGCCATGGAGGGTCTCAACTCTATGATCAGGAAAGCTGGTGAGAATGGGTGGATACAGGGCTTCTGCGCAAATATAAATAGAGGAGATGCTATGGAGATGTCACACTTGTTATATGCTGATGACTCCTTGGTTTCCTGTGGAGCAGAAGTTAATCAAATAAGACACTTGAGGGCCATTCTAACCATCTTTGAGGGCATATTAGGACTCCATGTCAATTGGCACAAAAGTTGTTTATATTTGGTTAACTAGGTTATGAATATGCAGGTGCTTGCTGAAAACCTAGGTTGTCAGTTGGCAACCCTCCCAACAAAATACCTTGGAATGCCTCTTGCTGCTATAAACAAAGAGGTGGAAGTTTGGAATGAAGTGCTAGAAAGATTTGAGAGGAAGCTTACAAGATGAAAAAGCCAGTATCTATCCTTGGGAGGCGGAATGACTCTTATCAAATCAGTGATGGATGCCCTTCCTACCTATATGATGAGCTTATTCCCAATACCGAGAAGTACAGTGAAAAAATTCAACAAATTAAGAAGAGTTTTCTTGTGGCAGGGAAATAAAGAGAAGCTTGGAATAATCTTGTTAAATGGGATGTAGTGACACTTAGTAAAATTCAGGGTGGTCTGGGTATAAAGAGGTTGATTACACAGAATGCTCGGCTTGAGCCGAGTGGCTTTCCGCTCCTCAATCTTATTCTGTTTCTGATCCTGCTTCAGATGCCAACTTGTTAAAGAAGTGGCTATGGACGTTCTGTAGTGAAGACTTGGCTTTGTGGAGGAGATTCATAGCTCAAAAATATGGTCTCCAAAACAATTGGATCATTGCAGAAGCAAATGGTACCTTTGGATGCTCTGTCTGGAAGACAATTAGAAGATTGTGGTCATCATTCATCCCCAATCTATCCTTTAAGATTGGTGATGGGGTGAAAACAAGTTTTTGGAATGAAATATGGTTAGGGGAAGAGAATTCGAAGAGCATGTTCACAGATCTTTATATTTTGACCCTGCAACAGACGGCTAATGTGGCACAAATTTGGAGCCCTCAAGGTTGGAATTTGATTTTTAGAAGGGCTTTAAATGACTGGGAGATTGGTAGAGTAGCAGAACTACTATAGACACTAAATGCATTTCAAGGTGCATTTCCAGGTGTCGCTGAAGGCCCTGATACTCCAATTTGAAAATGCACAAGAAAAGGACTTTCTCTGTGAAGTCTTGTTACTGGAGCTTAAACTCTAATCGGACATTAGAAAGGGAATGGCCTTGGAAACTAATTTGGAAAATCAAGAGTCCTCACAAGGTTTCGGGCTTTACTTGGTTGGCAATTAGGGAAGCATGTTTAACCCATGAAGTGTTACAAAAAAGAGGTATACAGATCTGTTCAAGGTGTTACATGTGTGGGGAAGGGGCAGAAGTTAACAGTCACCTATTCTTACACTGTAGAATGACTGTAAATCTGTGGGACATGTTCTTGTGTACACTTGGAGTTAGTTGGGTAATGCCCAGGACTACGTTAGACATGCTGAAACAATGGGAAGGTGTGGGCAGAAGAAGAAGATCCAAAGAGGATTAGTGGAAATGCATCCCAGCTTGCATTTGGTGGACACTATGGAAGGAAAGAAATGAAAGATCACATGATGGAAACCCAGCAAAATTCAGAAAATCAAGATGAATAGTTTGAGTATGTTGTATTTTTGGTGTAAACAGGATTTGCTGGGGGGAGGTAGGGAATTTAGTGGATTTTATAGCTCAATTGTAAAGTTTGGCTTAGTTTTGGCTTTTGAAATTTCCCCCTGGGAGCTGTAAATCTACCTCATCAGTTTTTGCTGATGAGTTTGATGTGAATATAAAGTTACCTTATCAAAAAAAAAAATGAATCTTTAGAAAAATATCACAGGTTAGTCAGGATTTCTAGACAACCCAGGGAGAAATGATCAGCGTCAAAATCTGGCCAGAAAAGATCTCACGCGCCCGATGCTTATAATAGACGTGTTGCTTGAGACGAAGGTCCTGGAGTCACGTGACAACTATTCTGACAGAATAGTTTTCTGGGGTTTCCTTGCCAGAGTTTTCTCTAACTGGTGATTGTTTCATATTTCGTAGAAGACCCACCGTGAGAATGTGACACAAAACAGCCCTAGCAGTTGCCAGAAATTGAAGCACGACAACTGTCTGACTGATTTTTCTCTCCTATATTTTCTCACAAATGCTTTGATACCATGTGAGAATAAAGATTGAAGAAATATTGCTAAGTTACGTAAATTAATTATTACACTGAGCCATATACATTACATTCTTTTTCCAAGTAGACTATACACAATCCTATTCTAACTAAAGGTTTTAGAATCTTGCTTGAAGTATAGTTGATACTTTTTTTTCGCTGTTAAAACAAATTGTTTAAACATTTTGCCTGTGCTTTTTTGATTGCCTTCATCACTTCTTAACTCTCTTATATTCTTCAAGTCCTCCTTTGTTGTTTAATGTGATACAACATACCCAAATCCCACAAGTGAGGTCTGGTGAGGGTAGAGTGTATGCTGACCATATCCCTACCTCGTGGAGGTAAGGACACTGTTTCCTGTGGACTCTTGGCTCAAGTATAACATATCAAAATAATGAAAAGATGTGTCATGCAATGTGATGCTTGAGATAAATGAGCTTTTGACTCTTTTTACTAAATGGAGTAATCATTCCTACCACACGTTACCAAGCCTTCAGAAAACTAGAAGATGATAGTTCAGGATAAATCTCCGTGGATATTTACTTTAGTCCTTATGCTCTTCCAAGTCTGCGCTTGTCTGTCAATCAACAACTCCCTCACCCATTCATAAACCAAAGTATAAAGTACAGACACACTGACACCTGTTTCTCTTCCCTTTCGGAAAGTTCTCTTTTCCTCCACTTAGAAGAAAATTACTTTTGATTGGATGTTGAAAGGCAACTTCACAGTCTTAGCTTTTTTATATTTTTTATACATCAATATCTGTCTTTATGTTGACTTAGGAAGCTGAAAAAACTTCATGATTTTATCTTTTTCATATTATTGTACATCAAGGTTTGTCTTCATGTTGATTTTCACTGTATTGACTGAAATTTCTTGTGGGTGCACTTCTAGGCTTTGCAGCGCACATTGGAATTTGAAGAGGAGTTGGCAGAGAAGTTTGGTGGTGGAACCCGCAGTCGAGAGGCTGTAGATGACAATGAAGAAACAGAAAGGAGTGGAAACAAGAGTCAGACAGTTTCAGACATTCGGAAGAAGTATGAGAAAAAGCTTGCTGCTCATGATGGTAGTCAACATGAAGTATGTGTCTGAGTTTACTTCTTTAGTTGAAATATCATGTCAAGGTGGATTTGATAATGCTAGTTTGTACAGTTGCTTATATTGCCTTGCGTGTCTTGTCAGGAACAAGATGGACAAAAAGATTCATCAGTGCCGGGAGCTGGTGTATGTATTTTCTACTTTCTTGAAATATTGGTTATTGGTGATGTATTTTCTCTCTTACCTGCTTAGCTAAAGACTGAAGCTTCACAACATCCTGCGCTCGAGAAATACACTTCTTCAGCCCTCAAATCAAGGAAAATGGATACTAGGTTTTTGTTAGACGCAGATGCATGATTATCTCCATCTCTAATTTGATGTATTCCTGATGATTTAGGAGAGGGATGAATTACTTAGACTATTACTGTAGAGTTTTGATATGGTGATGGGGAATCCTTCCTTTCATTAATCATATTTGCATTTTGTAGAGAAAAATAAAGAAAAAAAGAACACAAATGATTTATGAGGTTCGGCAAGTGGTGCCTACGTCATTGGGCTAAACTCTCTCTTCTGTATTTGGAGAGGTATGGCATTAGGTTAATATATACAGGAGCTTGGGGCTCTATACAAGGTAGCTGAATATTTACAGAATATCTGATTGACATCGTATCCCTATAATTAATCCTATAATTCTTACATCCCTATAATTAAGGATTCTAAGATCCTATAATTCTTAAATCACTATAATTAAGGATTCTAACACTCCACCTCAAGTTGGTGCATATAAGTTCTCATGCCCAACTTGGATACAAGACGATGAAAATTTGGACAACCTAACCCCTTAGTAAATATATCAGCTATTTGATCTTTGGACTTCACATATGGAGTAAAAATTAATTTCTGATCCAACTTCTCTTTGATGAAGTTCCTGTCAACTTCTATATGCTTTGTTCGGTCATGTTGAACT
>JAOTQJ010000083.1:12211083-12233424 GCA_025642045.1 Solanum sejunctum
CATAGGAGGTAGAACAACACATGAACTTTATTTAGTAGAATGAACTCGTGTATCTTGGTATCCAAGTATGTATGCAGGTTTGAAGGTGACTATGTATGGGAGCATATGAACATGTGAAAGAGTGGAGACATGGCTGTTTGTTATGTCTGAGTAGATAAGAGCTTCTATGTACCAAGAAAGAACCTAGGTTTCATGCCAAGAAATACGAAATCAAGTAGCCTTACATGCCTCATTGTATGACCTCGTTACTATCTTGGAGTGACTGCTTTTTCCGTCAAATATTTATCTACAATATATTAGGCAATAAGACTAGTATTAGCAGCAAAGAAACACTTCTTGACAGTCCAATATCATAAAAACAAATACCTGGGCAGCAAGCTTTTAATTAGCGACGCAAGGGCATTTCTTCAACCTTTTCACTTATAATCGTATCTTCTAACAACCGTTCTTATGTACATGTCATATACATCTTGTTTCAGGCCCTTAATAGTCTTACAACAGCCCACAATGCAGAACACATAACAATTCTACGCAACATACAAACAGGCGGTATAACGTTACATCCCTTCGCCATATTTCGACGTCAACAATCCCGAACCTGTTTCAACTTTACCCAAACTGTATCCAACGTTTTTTACACATAAAATCAGTCTTACAATAGTCCCAAATCAGGTGAAGGTCCTGGAACAACAAATTACAATTAGCTCCTAAGTTTCTTTCAAGAGTACAATTACGACATCGTACAACAACTCATCTTTACGGACTGTAAAAGTGGTGCAGCAATTTAGTTACATCACTAACAAACTATACCTTGTTAAAAACATAAGTTTTACTTCATAATTCAGCCAACCAAGAAGAGAAAATCCTCTTAAATAACAAGAAAAGTTCACAACAATCCTTAGGACACATGCTGTCCAAATTTCCAGCACAAACATACTAGCATATACTTCTTGTTTTTCATGGGATAAGTATAACAAATACATGGATATTTCCACTTACTTTAGCCTTCAAGATTTAGGTCTCCTTCAAGAACCCTAGAGGGTTGTGTAGGCTGCCTTGTGAAGTGAAATAAAGAGAGAAAAGGAGGCTTTAGGAAAGCTGAAAATTGCTCCAAAGTAAAATGATTTAAGGTGCTGCTTTTCAGCCCTTATAAAGGCTCTCTTTGGCTGACTTTCTTTGTAACTTTTGACCACATATTCACACTTATTAATAGCCTTGTGATGCAGCAGCTTGGCCCTTACACTTGGGCCTAAATGGGTCTCAAAGTTGATGGGCCTTGGCTGCCCATTTTTCAAATTCCTCGTAGTTAGTTTTGGGCCCAAATAGTCAATTGGGTTGTGATGTACTTGGGCCCTTTTTACATTTTTCTTGAACTGAAAATGAGGTCCATTTATGATGCTAAAATATGGGCTAAAGTTGCACCCTTAACACGGACTTTATTCATAATCGGACTTGGACAAATTCGAAGTCGAGCCTCGTCTCCGTTTAGCTAGCAAATTTAAGCTACGCAAGTAGGTGACACACCTGCTAGCTTCCTAAGTCCTACAAGCACGTCAATTCTCTCACTTTATTTAGGGCCGTGATCTCCTCAATTTGACACAAAATATATACACACTCGACCTTCTTAAACGCTAGACTCACATATCACCCTATAACATGAGATTTAAGCACTTTTAAAAATAGGCGCTAATTTGAAAAGCCATATCATGTTTCATTTGCATAGTACTAGTATTGTAAGATGTGGGGTGTTACACATCGAGATCGCGGGCCACTAACCTCAGCGATCGCGAAGGTCATATGGTCACTCATTGCGATCCCGATCCAGTGTCCATGACCGCGAAGCACGTACCTCATCACAATCGCGGGAAGCCGGTCGCGAATGCGAAGGGTCACTCACAAAAGTTTTGCGAATGCAAAGAATAAGGATGGCACCGGATATAAGCAATCACCAAAGCAAGTAAACTAACGGATAGACCTTTGAGATATGTTCAAAACCCCTGTATACAGAAACCATATATGCATCCCTACTAAATCCGACGTCCTGGAATCAATGGAATCGTTGAAAATCAAATCCAAGATTTCCTTGACCCGAAATCCATTTAGTCGCAATTAGGACAACTTAGGCACTAGAAATACCCAAACGCTATTGGAACACCCAAAAATTATACCAAAGCTTGTTTTGGAGCAAAAATCACCTCCGGAACCAATGGAACCATTAGAAATTTGATCCGAGCACCCGAACTCAGAATGTTGGCCAAAGTCAAATTTCAGTTAATTTCCAACTTCGGACCTCAAATCCACATAAAAACTCTAAATCTTATTTCGGCAACTCTCGTATTCCAGTTTCCACATTTTGAAAATAATGGAATCGACGGAATTCTGTTCCGGGACTCAACACTCCAAATAACTCCGAAATCAAAATTAAGCTACTTAAGCCTTCAAAACTCTCCTCTTTAGCAAAAACTCAACTCTTCACCAAGTTTTCAAAAACCAACTTTCTCAACCAATCAAATAGGACTCGGGGCAATTGTTTTTCGGGGGTGGGGTGGGGGGTGGGGGTGTACAAAGGTAATTTTATTGAAAATGCCTAGAATGTTCAGAGTCATTACAGTGAAACAATCTATCCCCTTGTGCTGAACAGTTGAAATGGATATATGATGGGTTTTATCTTACATGACTGAGGTTTCATGCCTTAAGAGTCAACTCTTTAATCACTTCTAATTCCCTCGATCAGAGGAATACTTCATTCCAGATGAAGATGATGTTCTAGGGCTCTAATATTGAGTTTAAGAAGATGCTTAGTGGTTGTAGTGTGAGCTATATGGTAATTAGATTTTATCTCATCTGTTCTGATTTCACTAGCTTGTTGCCTTTTCTTTTTAAGGTCTTTGTAATCATCAGGAGGAGCTTGAAGCGATGCAGTGCTTTGACGAGAAACCAGACATTGTTTAATCTCTTTAAGGTGGTTTTCTAGATTATGTGATAGTGTTTGCTTCTTTGCAAAGTATACTTTCTTGCGGTTGTGAAATTTTATAGAACAAGTTCATAATAAACGAAGAGAGCTTCTTGTCAGCTCGAAAATTATGATTTTAATGAGAAGAGTTGATCCATTTTGACATACAAATGAAATGTCAGATGGCAGTATTCAATGGTGACTCACCTTAGTAACAAAGGATTAGAACCCTAGCCTTTCTTTTATGTCATTCATTTGCAGAAATTTGCACGACCTCTAGAATGTATTCATGTATGTTATGACCCAAAACTGATCTATGATCGCAGAGGCTTTACTCTTCCGGATCAGTGATCTAGGCTATGGGCCTACATTAACTAATACTATTAATCTCTTTGTAATAGGCATTTCAAAAAGTTCTTAAAGCTTATGCTACAAAACTTTTCGGTAGATTGCCAAAGGGTGGTACAGGAATTGTTGCAGCTGCCACAGGAATTGAAGGACAGATTAAGGTATTGTGTTAACTATCACCTGGAAGCTTGGCTATCTTTTTCTGTTACTAAATTCTCCACTTGCTACCAATGAAATATTTTCTCCAGACTTCAGACAAGGATGAAAAGGTTATCTGCTACATAGTAAATACTGCAGAGTACTGTCACAAAACGGTCAGTTTTCTCTTTTTATGGGTGATTAGATATTAATGTTAATACCAAAGCCAGTTCTGTGGATAAATTGGAATTCCTTTAACCAATGATGGAAAAAGTTGCAGAACTATGTGACCTTCTTTAGTGCATTTTTGAGTTGGTAAAGGTTAATGAAGTTAAAACCATAACCTAAGGTGATAAGGATCTATTGTCATAAAAATTCAGAGAGAAATTCCCAAATAATGCCATTTTCTCGTCTCCTGTCTCCTCTAACTCATGCCAAACTCCATTTTATCATGTTAACAGTGCGGAGAATTAGCGGATAATGTGTCAAAACTGATTGATGCTCAATTTGCGGATAGAGTGGATATGTCTGAAGTACAGGTAGAACATGCTCAATTCGTTCGATTCCTAAACTCTCTTATGTGGTGTCATGGCTTTAGGGTTTAAATCTATTTTCAGGATGAATTTTCAGCAGTTATTACAAAATCATTGATTACATTAGTGCATGGAATAGAAACAAAGTTTGACTCTGAAATGGCTGCGATGACTCGGGTTCCATGGAGTACTCTTGAAAGTGTTGGTGATCAGTCAGAGTATGTTTACTACATCCTACAATGCCAACTTCAAACAGAAGTTCTTGTGATGATTTCTTCAAAGCTTATAAATTTTCCTGCAGCTATGTCAGTGGCATAAATTTGATCCTTACCAGTAGCATTCCAGTGCTTGGAAGCCTTTTGTCTCCTATTTACTTCCAATTCTTTTTGGATAAGGTGAAAATAGATTTTATTTTCAGACATTGTTTTTTAATTCAAAAATATAAGGCCTTATCTGTGTAAATATCTTGGTCTCTGCATCATTTCTCAAACACTGAACTCATGTTTTCATCACTATGTAGCTTGCGTCATCTCTTGGTCCACGGTTTTATCACAACATCTTCAAGTGCAAACAGATATCAGAGACTGGAGCACAGCAAGTACTGATAATCTTGATTTATTGTGACTTCTGTTTTACAATTTTTCTCATCAACATAAATCTTGACTGGGTGAGCCAAGCTGGCTCGCTTACTATTGGAGCATCTTGAGTTCACTAGTGCACTGCTTACCAAGTGTTGCAGTGGCAGATCCATGCAGCTTATTTTAATGGTGATCATCTAAATGTAATTTTAATTTAACTGGCACAACAATATTGCAGATGCTTTTGGATACACAAGCAGTAAAGACTATTTTGCTGGAAATTCCTTCTCTGGGAAAACAAGTAAGATTGCAAGCATTTTTGAAGTGTGGAAACTACTCTCTCTCTTCTGTCTCTCTCTCTCTCTCTCTCTCTCTCTCTCTTTGGTTTCATCTGTTTTATTAAATTTTATACTGACATATTGTCATATTGTCCTTATCACTTTCATTCTCTTGAACATCTCCATTTCTACTTTGGGGCAACCACACTCATAGCTGCAATTGAAAATGATTGATCCTTCAGAGCAAAATCTGCAAAGATGACCATTGAACATTTGAATACAGCTCCTGATGAATGTGAAACTATACTGTTACATAAAAAGCAGTTATAATATCTCTAAATCCTTCACAGGAAGTATTCTCCATTGTCCTTAGTATTTTGTACACTGAGTTCGTCTTCTTGTAGTTTTTGGCTCCAATAAGCCTTCTTGCAAGTTTCTGGATGCCCTTGGTACGATACTTTGAACCAAGATCATTGGCTTAAACTTTTTGGAACTTCTCCATTTTGAACAGACAGCAGGAGCTGCTAGCTATTCAAAATTTGTCAGTCGTGAGATGAGCAAAGCAGAAGCATTATTGAAGGTCAGCAATTGTCTGGTTCCTGAATTATAGTCTGAAACAATGCTCTTGTATTCCTTCTTAAAGATAGTATACTGAGTTTTCTTTATTTAAATAGGTCATACTGTCTCCAGTAGATTCTGTGGCGGATACATACTGTGCGCTGCTGCCAGAGGGAACACTCACAGAGTTTCAGCGTCTTTTGGAGCTTAAGGTTCTGCTGTTTCAGTTTATTCTTCAGACCTTCTATGTCTAAAATGTTATTTCCGAGGTTGCTATGAGATGAGCAATTTGCTGGATGTTTTTATCCATTAAGAGTGTAAGACCAAGATTAAAATTTGAATGCAGGGCCTGAAAAAAGCTGATCAGCAGAGCATACTGGATGACTTCAACAAACGTGGGTCAGGCATCTCTCAGCCGACCATTATGGTCCCTCCATCTGCTCCAAACACCTCAATAGCACCAGCCATAACTAGTGCAACATCATCATGTGGGGCCATCACTTCAAGAGAAGATGTGCTGACACGAGCAGCTGCTCTTGGAAGAGGTGCAGCTACCACAGGCTTTAAGAGATTCCTCGCTTTGACAGAAGCTGCAAAAGATCGCAAGGATGGGCCATTCAGGAAGTTATTCAATGCATGAGAACCAATTTCTGAGCTCATCATTCTTGGCAGGTCTTTTCCTTTATTAGCCTCTTTGTTGTATCTTCCCTGTACTCCCATTATTGCAATATCAACTGTTTTTTTTGCAGTGTAGATTGTAAATTAGAGTTTACCAAAATCAGTATCATGTTATTTCAAAATTTTGAAACTGATACCAAAGCCTTTTCCACTTCTAATGCAAAAATTTCCAACATGTGCTTCCTGGGAGCACATGTTTTTATTTGTGTCAAATCACCATCTCTAACCAATCCAAACATATGCAGAAGATCATTTGCAAGACAATCTGATCTGTTTTCTTACCTTGATATTAGGTCTATTGGCTGCATGAAAGGTACCTTGTTCATTTCCAGTGATGAATGATACTGATACTTGTGGACAATATTCTATATCATGTCATGATCTCGATCATAGAAATTAAGGGCTATTTTTGAGATAATTTTCTGCTATATTGATAAACTGAATGGAAAATTAGAGGAAGAATAATAATGCAGCGAAATGGAAACTAATTAACTAGCTGAAGTTCCCGGCTCTCGGCTCTCTTTCCAGGCCGGATCCATCCTAAACCAAAGAGCGTGTGTCTATATATATACATACGGAAAGCCAGAACTCTTGTAAACCTGCTTTATGAGAAGTTCCTGTGAAGAGAGTGGATGAGAGCAAGGACTGAGAACATTGTAACAGAAGAGAGGATTGAAAAGGACAAAGAAAATACCAGATATTCGTTGAAAGAAGTGTAGCAGAATCCATAGTTTGGTATAGGAATCCTTGGGTTGGTCTAGAGATAGGAAATGGATGGGCTAGGTTAAAATTGAGAGGGTTACCATTCAACCCAACACAAAATATGCTTGGATTAATATTGGGTCGGTCAAAGTGTGTAAATATCTGTCATAACCTAAATCGTTCAATCTAATACAAAAATCACTTGGGGTTTATTGGGGAAGCCACTTGGTAATTGGAATTGGTATTATTATTAGGTTAGTAATTATCACCTTAGTAATTATACAACTTAGCAATTATTTGTCTTGTCGATTTTGGTTGTACAAGTGTAATTACAAGATTTATATTGAATTTTAAAAATAAAAGTTAATTGTCTAAAATTTTAAAAATTATATTAGACAAATAAGGGTATTTATAAACAATATTAAATTAAATATATTAAGAGACATATTGTCTTTTGAAAATATATTAATTTGTAAACATTTGTTAACTAATATAGTAAAATTAATCTTTTAAATTAGTATATTTTAATTAAATTGATCATAAAAATTAAAAATATAGGTTTTATACGAACATATGAAATACAATATTTGACAAAAATATAAATAATTTAAGTATAATATCATAGTAAAATTATTAAATATTTAATAAAAAGATAATCTATCAAATTTAATTAAGAAACAAATGCTTGTAAGTAAAATATCAAGTCATATACTACTTACACAATGAAAATTAAAAATATTACATAAGTTCTAAATTCAAAATAAAAAATTTAACATGCTACTCTTATGTCAAATTTCAACATAATATACATAAATATGACTTAAAGAAAAATGTAAGTTTATAACTTTATTCAACAATGAATTCAACCTTAATTTTAAAATTTGAATACTAATAAAATTATACTAATGGTAAAAATAAACATAGAATAAATAAATAAAAAGACAATGTGAAAAATTGCATATGAAGTAAATATTGAGAATGAGAAGAAAATGAAAAGTAAATATTATAAATAAAATATATGTTTTTAAAACATTAAAATGATAAAACTAAAAATAATTTAGAATAATTAGAAAATTAAATTAAAACAAAAAATAAAAATAGAAATAAAAGAAAGAAATTAATACAAGTGCTTGGGTTTGTTTTCTATATTGAGAAACTTACCTAGATATATTACTCGCCGAACATTTCTAATACAGTTTTAGTATATATATTATAACAAAAATATATTTATAAAACATATATAATATAATGTCAAATTATAGTATCAAATTAACTTGACATTATATATGTAATTTTTAAAATTTATTTTATACATAAAAATATTTATTTGATATAATTTATAGATTATATCAAAGTAAATATGTATACAATAAATAATATTGTAAAATAATTTAACTTAGAATTTTGAATAGTCCAATGATAGTTATAGTAAATGGACATTAGTAACCTTAATAAAGTTTAAATCAAATCTATACTAGTGCTAACAAAAAAGAAAAAAAAATAATTAGCACTAAAAATGACAATAATGTTGAATATTTATTCCTTAATTTTATGTTGGTTTAAACAATTAAAATAAATAACCCAATTTTATTTTTATTTTTTAAAATGTTCAGTCATGAAATTAATACTTATTAGACTTATTTGACATGATTTAGTATTTTTAATGAATCAAGTCATGGGGACAAGAGAAGGTCCTTTATTTGCAATATTTCTTTTGATGTGATTTGATTATTAATTTTTGTTAAATATGTAAATGTCATCACTCATATCATATTTTGCATTACTTTTGTGAGGAACACGTAAAATAGTTTTACTTCAATTTGATTAGAGATACATCTAGAGCATAAGTTAATTGTATATTTATATGAATAGTTTAAAAAAAATTTGAAAATTCGAGAAATTTTTTAAAAAATCTGAAGTTGAATAGCCCAAATTTTATTAATTTGATTTGATATATAAATTTAAAAATTTGACATAAACTATTTAATTTGATATCAAAAAGCTCGAACAAATTTGATCCATACACAACCCCGAGTACAAATAATAAAGAAAACCCGAGCATATTTGTTGAGCAATTTAAGAAGAAGAAGCCATTAATGGATTGATTTATAACCTGATAGGTTACACCATTTCATCCTATCTTCTCAAGGGTCAGCATACCCTTCAGCCCATTAGCAGTTAACCTGATTTATTAAATGTTGAGTAGCTTACATTGAAATTGCCATTCTAAAATTGATTAAAGCTCATTTATTTATTTATTTATCATCTTGTACGTATATGTGTACACTATAACCACCTTCACATATTTTTTTGGGCCTTAGGAACATTCAATTATGTCCATGACTATGTAAGGTTGCACCACCCATGGAAGTTCAAGATTTCACAAGTTTATAGTTACACCATCATTAGAAGCACAAACTTCAAAAGCGTCCATCTTCTTTGTCAAATTATTTCTTTCAATATCACAACTATCTTAAGTTTTATTTTTGATTGCTGATGATATTTGTAGCTTTTGGGGGAATTTGTCATCATCTCAATCCTAAAAATTACATAACTGATTCAGCCCAAATACCACAAATTAGTCAAATAATATTAAAATTCATTAAAAATTACAGAAATAGAACTCAGATTTGAACTTGCACTTAATAAATAATCTACCAGCATTTCTCAACGTCCATGCCGTGAAACGATTGACTTTAAGTCCACAGTAACCCTTCCTCTTTCAACTAGTAGAGACATTCGATTCTTCAGACATTGGAAGAAAATAAATTGATTGAAGAAGATGATAATGAAGAACTAAGTTTGAGCGTTAGGCGATGTTGGAACTCGTCATAGTCGGAGAAGTGAAAGTGGGTCTTGGGGCTTTTAGATTGAAAAGGTGAAAGAACTGTGCTGGGTTGGGTTCATAATTTAGGTGGACTTCTATTTGAGTGAGTTTGATTTTTAAAAAATAATGACATGATCAAGTTAAAACAGGCTAATTATAAAAATTGATTTTGTAAAATTACTATTAGAAAATAATGACATAGATAGATCTTTTCTTTGATGTGAATAACATAGATGAATCAAACTTTTAACAGAAGACATAAATGAAGTTTTTGCAAAAGTTTGATAATAGCATTTTTCCTTTTAAATATAAAAATAAAATAAAATTGTATTGGTTGTTCCAATTTTTAGCTTAAGATTTAAAAGTCCTTTTTACTTTTTTCTTTATTAAACTTCAAACTCTATGTGAAGTTAAAATTACACAAATAAATTGATATAGAAAGAGTATGCAAAAGATTTCAAATAAAAAGAAAGAAAGAAATTTACATCTCAAAAAAAGTATCATAAAATAATTTAACAATTTTACACCTTAAAAAAATTCAATAAAATAGACTTTCAATTAAAAAAAAAGTAGTAAATATTATTTAAAATTTAAGTCCTGATTCATTTTTAACTTTAGACCACCAAAGTGCTGATCCAGCCCTAAACATTAGTTTAGGAGGTGATTATAGTGTACACATATACGTACAAGATGATAAATAAATAAATAAATGAGCTTTAATCAACTTCAGAATGGCAATTTCAATGTAAGCTACTCAACATTTAATAGATCGTAAACTGAAGGGTATGCAACCTTACAAAGTCATGGAAATAATTGAATGTTCCTAAGGCCCAAAAACATATGTGAAGGTAGATTAAATTGAATCTTTTCATTTTGTGAATGCTGTTGCAATGAATCGGTGAAAAAATATGGTGCGATCAAGATTGATCATACTTGTGTTAAGGAAGTAATATTCAATGTAATTTTGTTGTTTATGTAATTTTATTATTTTGGTACATTGTCAATGTAACAACTCTCAAAGTGCTTCGCAATACTCTTGTAACTTGCATAACAAATCATCCGTTTGATAATTTTATTATTTTGATACATTATCAATGTAACAACTCCCAAAGTGCTTCGGAATACTCTTGTAACTTTCTGTTTTATTCTTGTTCAGGAGGTAAAATTTTGTGGAGAAATGGTCTCTTTTGATTATTAAGTTAATCATATCAAAAAATAATTTTTTGCATGCTTTTGCACTTTCTAGAGGGGTACACGACCTCTTCGCGAAAACGACCTAGATTCATCCCAATGCCAAAACAGGGAAAAATTGAGCTTGTGCGGAAATGAACTACGATGGAACAAGTCCATGTTATGTTCCTCTTTCACCACTGCACAAAATTTCTAGAAAATTTCTAGATTTAAGTAAGGGCAATTGGGACATATCTCTCAACCTTTATATACGGAAATATTTGGAAATTCCATCACTTTTGGACCTAAAATCACTCTTTAAACTCTTAAAATCCTTTGCAAACTCTCCCAAATGTCTCTTCCAAATTCTCCAAAGTTTCTAGGATTTTAAGATTCTGTCATTAAGGACCAAGCTTCAAGATTCTCCCAATCTTCTTCCATCTTCTTCAAGACCTCAAGGTATGTAGGTTTCTTCATCCATGGATCCTTTCACCCATAGAGCCTAAAATCTTTTTCGATAAATCCTTGATTTTAAGGTTTGAAATACTATGGGTACTTCCTATTTTATTATTATGCATGATTTGAATTGAAAATTGTCAATTCTTGGTTTAAATATACATGAACTCCTATTAAGGGTTGATTTTACGAATTATTTTATGACCTTTAAGCTATGCATATTACAATATCATGAAATGCTGAAATTTATGAATTTTGAGATGATTTTCATGATGCCCTAACTAGGGTTTTACTATGATTATGTTGAGTTACTTTGAATGGTTTGAAGTAAACATGTTTTACTTATTCATACATATTACTCTTGGATTTCATGACTTTTAAGTCCTTATGCATAAACTCACCATGTTTTGACTAAGATTATATAATGAAGCATCTTATGTTGATGAAAAGTTTAATTGCAAGTTATGCAAGTCACGAATATCATGTATAATTCTGGGCTGCGAAGCATGTTGTGAATTCATGGAAAATTCTATAAATATTAAGCAAGATCATAAAGCCCTTTGATGTTATGTTATGACTTCATGAAAAATTCTATGGAAAATGCTAACTTGAAGGGGTTAAGAATATTGATGAGCTACTTTTACTATACTATTGTGCTTAAGTTATACATGTCATGATTATGCTTATGTTATGTCCTTTATGAGACTAGGCTTAACACCAATTGAGGCTTAAGGCGGGGACTCGACCCAACGGTATAAAGTCGTAATCTTATAACTATGTGTCACCATTAGTTAACATTATTTTCTTAAATGGGCTTACACTAGTGGATCCAACTAGGACAAGTTACTTATAATGTAGGGGTATAGTCTACCTTCGAAAGTAGACTTCTCCTTTGTCGATGTGGAGGCAAAATCGTAATTCCATGTAGTAGCACGCATGGTCTTATATGTTGTTTACAATCTCGTTCCACATATGTATATGCTATGTTAAGAAATTATGATTTACCTTCCATACATGTTTTAATTAAAGTATTGGTCATTCATGTCATATTGAGCTTATTACCTTTGCATATGATTATGCATCTTAATTAATATTATGATTTCCCTATTCCCATGCATCTCGCATTCTTAGTATATTTAAAGCACTAACACATACTTTTTGTCTATATGATCTAACTATATAAGGACCAGAGCTTTTTCCTATCCACCTTCTCATGGCTAATTGACGTGTGAAGATTGTTGTTTGTGGTGACTCTTCTGCTTCAAGAAAAATATTTGATTTATGTTTACCTATATTAATACAATGATACTTTTACTATTTACTTTTGAGGGTGAGTTCGAAACATGTCTATGCCTTTATTACACTTATGATTAGAGGTATTGTTAGATAATATGTGATGTATGACTCATGCGATGCTTATGCATCTATGGAGATTTCCTTTTAGTGCCTACCCCATGTATGTTGTTTCTTGATAATGTTAGCAAGTGGTGACTCTTCTAAGTCCTTACTCCCCATAGAGTGCATCCTATGTTCCCTTCCCTTAGTCTATTTGTTGTGATTGAATGATTACAATTCCTTATCCCTTTATCCATATAGTGCATCTGAATCCCTTAATTCTCTTAGTAACATTTGTAATGATTGATCCATGCTTCTTAACCAGGGATATGTTTATGTATGGTATGAGGCTTATTTGGGGTATCTATGAGTTCCTATTTTCCATGTTGCATCTAGGCCCTAGGCTTGAATCGTGATAAGCTGATATCAGAGCACTAGATTTATAATGGTCCTCAAAAATCAAACATACCACGTCGAGTAGAGTCTTGTTCATGATTGTGAAGTACGCCATGACTATGAATAGGAGTGTATGAGGCATTTATGAAATGACTCTTTTCTTTATGATTTGTATCGTGCTTTACAACTTGACTTAAGACTTTCTATTTCTAATGATTGCCCTTTTGCGATTCTAGATAATGCCGCCAAAGAGGATGCCACCAAGAGTCCCTATTACTAAAGAGGATCAAACCTGTCCCGCCCCTCATACTCCCTAATACGAAGGGTTACTCATGCTGAATATCAGAATATATCACACTACTGGCACAAGCCATGGCCAACCAAGTCAACTAAGGGGCTCAAGCTCCTCATGTTCCTACTTCGGCCTCAAGGTAAGAGATTTCACTAGAATGAATCCTTCAAAGTTTTATGGCTCTAAAGTAGAAGAAGATCCTAAAAAACTTATTGATAAGGTTTTAGCTTATCATGAGGGTAAGCTCAAAGGAGAAAGTGGAACTAGCGGCTGGCCAACTCAAGAGCCTTGACCAAATATGATTCACCCAATCAAAAATGGAGAGGGTGGATGATGAGCCTACTCTATGGTAGGAATTCAAAGCTGCCTTCTTTGACCACTTCTTACCTATGGAGCTAAGTAAGATTAAGATGATGGAATTTATAAACCTCAAACAAGGCTCCATGAGTGCCAATGAGTATTCCTTAAAATTTATTAAGATCTCAAAGTATGGTTACCGATCCTCAGACAAGAATGAATAAATTTGTGTCGGGAGTATCCAACTTGGTCAATGAAACTGTCGTACCTCCATGCTCATAGGGGAAAAATACATATCTCGGCTTATGACATATGTCTAGCAACTTGAGAGAGAGAAGCTTAAAAATAAGAAGAGTGGGGAGTCAAAGAGGGCTCATTATGAAGGTGGGTTACAAAGTTCTAGGAGTGGTGGAGGAGGTCATTTCCAACAAGGCCACAAATTTCATAGCCAAAGGTCATCAAATGCTCAAAATCAAAGATTCTTCAATGATAGGGTGCCAAACCTTAAAGCTCAAAGTGGTAATGGTAGACCAACTTTCCTAGGTGCCCAAAATGTGGAAGGAATCATGTTGGCAAATGCTTGAAAGACATGAGCACTTGCTATGGGTGTCGCAAGTTAGGACACATGATTGTTGATTTCTCACATATTTCAAATAAGGATAGAGATGGTTGTCCTCAAGGACATGGTACTCATAGAGGTCAAAGGGAACAAGGTGGCCAACAAGGAGGTTCTCTATATCACAACTAGTTCTATGCTCTACTACAAAAGTGAGGGGTGGATGAGGCACCTGATGTTGTCACTGATATGTTAATGATTATGATGTGTATAATTTATTGGATTCGAGTGCCATTCTATTTTTTATCCCATTCATTGCTAGTATATTTGACGTGTGTCTTGAATTGTTATGTGAATCCTTTTTGGGGTTTGCTCCCATTGGTGAATCTCTTGTTGTTAGAAGAGTCAACAGGGGTCGCCCAATGCCCATATTGCATAAAGTCTTGCCTTGTGATTTTATGGAACTTGACATGTTAGATTTTGACATTATTCTTATGATAGATTGGTAACATGCATATCATGCTTCCATTAATTTTAGACCTCATAAGGTTAGTTTCCTATTTCCTAATGAACCGTTTCTTGAATAGGAAGGTCATGATTCAGTGGTTAAGGGTAATTCCATCTCTTGTCTTAAGGATCGAAAATTGATTGCTAAGGATTGTATTTATCATCTTATGATGTTTAGGGATGTTGTGTCCAAAGTTCCTTATATTGAGTAAGTTTTGGTGGTTAATGAGTTTCTTGATGTCATTCCTAATGAGCTCCCCAATGTTCCTCTCGAAAAGGAAATAGATTTTGGTATAAACTTCCTCCCTGATACTCAACGTATTTTGATCCCTTCTTATTGTATGGACCTGGTAGAAGTGAAAGAATTAAAGGATCAATTGAAGGACTTATTGAAAAAGGGTTTTATTAGGCATAACAAGGTGCACCATCAGGAAAAAAGACGTGACACTTAGAATGTGTATAGACTATTGATAATTCAACAAAGTCACCATAAAGAACAAGTATCCTCTACCGAGGATAGATGATTTATTTGACCCATTGCAAGTGGCTAGTCATTTTTGTAAGATTGATCTTTGGTCCGAATACCATCAAATAAGGGTAAGGAAGTGTGACATTCCCAAGACAACCTTCTAGACAAGGTGTGAAAAATTTGAATTTGTGGTGATGTCTTTTGGCCTAACTAATTCTCCAACAATATTTATGGATCTCATGAATAGTGTATTCAAATCGTACCTTGAAATATTTGTTGTGATATTCATTGATGACATCTTTGATTTATTCTTGGAGTGAGGAAGAGCATATGAGACACTTAAGGGTAGTATTACAAACCTTGAGGGGAGAGAAGTTATTTTCCAAGTTTGATAAATGTGAATTTTAGTTTAAAAAGGTTGCATTTCTTAGGCATGTGGTGTAAGGGAAAGAATCAAAGTGGATCCTAATAAAATGAAAATGGTGAGAAATTGGCCTAGGCCCTTGACTCTGAGAGATATTAGGAGTTTTTTTTTGCTTAGCGAGGTATATTAAAGATTTCTTGAGGTTTCTTCTTCAATTTCATCCCCTTTGACAAATTTGACACAAAAGCAGGTAAAATTCCTTTGGATAGACTAATGTGAAAGGAGCTTCAAACTTTGAAGTACAAACTTATGTCTGCTCCTATTTAGACTTTATCAAAATGGTTAGAAGGGTTTGTTGTCTATTGTGATTCTTCAAGGACAGGTTTGGGGTGTTGTTGTTGCAAGGTGACAAGGTCATTATCTATTCTTCTAAGCATATAAAACTGTTATCCTACCCATGACCTTGAGCTAGGGGCCGAGGTATTTTCTTTGAAAATATGACATTATTTGTATAGGGTTCATGAAAATATTTTCGCCTACCACAAGAGTCTTCAATATGTGTTCACCCAAAGATATCTCAATTTGAGGGAATGAAAGTGGTTAGAACTTCTTAAAGATTATGTCATGAGTATGCATTAATTATCACCCAGACAAAGCTAATATTGCGGCAGATGCCCTGAGTCAGGGAAGTTCATCGATTAGCTAGGTTGGGTGAAACCAAAGATGGAGGCATAGTGGTTCTAGATGGTTCCAAATCTTCCTTCGTTGAAGAGGTCAAATCCAAGTAAGACATTGACCCTATTTTGGTGGAATTAAAGTTATTGGTAAAAGAGGGTAAGGTAGAGGTTTTCCTCTAAGGGGGAGATGATGTCTTTAGACACTAATATAGGGTGTGTGTACCAAATATTGATGGGTTGAGGAACTTGATTTTGAAAGAGGCCCATAATTTATCCTATTCCATCCACCGTGGTTCTACAAAGATGTATAGGTATTTGAAGGAAGTATATTAGTGAGGTGGTATGAAGAGGGACATTACAAAGTTTGTAGCCAGATGTTGCAATTGCGAGCAAGTCAAAGTCGAACATTAATGGACGGTTGGCCTAGCCCAAGGCATAGAGATTTCTATTTGGAAGTGGAAATAGATCAACATGAATTTTGTGATTGATTTTCCTATGACTAAAAAACATTTTCATTGCACTTGGGTTATTATTGATAGAATGATGAAATGGCTCATTTCCTCCCAATTAAAACAACCTATGGTGCCAAGGATTATGTTAAATTGTGTGTTTGAGTTAGTTAGATTACATGAGATTCCATTGTCTATCATTTTGAATTATGGTGCCCAATTTATTTCTCACTTTTGGAGATTTTTCCAAAGAGGCGTTGATACATAAGTCAAGCTTAGAATGATGTTTCACCCACAAATTGATGGTCAAGCCAAAAGGACCACTCAAAGCTTTGAGGATATGCTTAGAGATTGTGTGTTAGAATTCAATGGTAGTTGGGATAAGCATCTCACCATCATTGAGTTTGCTTACAACAATAATTACCACTCTAGCATCGGGATGACACCATTTAAGGCCTCATATGGAGGCATTGTGGATCTCCGATTGGGTGGTTTAAAGTGGGAGAAATGGCTTTGATAGGTCTGGATTTGGTTTTAAAAGCTTTAGGGAAGGTGAGGTTGATAAGGGAGAGATTATAAATGGCTCAAAGTAGACAAAAGTCTTATTCCAATGTTAGGATGAGAGATCTTATTTTCAAGGTGGATGATTGGGAGTATTTGAAAGTATCACCCATGAATAGTGTAGTTTAGTCTAGCAAGAAAGGGAAATTGAGCCCTAGATATGTAGGGCCTTATAAATTTTGAGGTGTGTTGGTAAGGGTGCTTATGAGTTGGAGTTTCCTATGGAGATGAGTATGGTTCATGTGTCCATGTTGAGTAAGTGTGTAGGTGACCCAAGCTCCATTATCCCTTTGGAGGTTGTAGTTGTTGAGGAAAACTTGATATATGAAGAATTTCTGATTGATATATTGGATAGGCAAATAAAGAGATTGAGGAACAAAGATGTAGTATCCATTAAGGTCCTTTGGAGGAATCAACAAGTTGAAAGTGCTACTTGGGAAAGGGAAGCAAAAGCGAACATGAAGAAACAACATCCCTATCTTTTCCACTCTGCTCAAGCCTAAGTTAATGAGTCAATCATGTCGAAGCATTAAATATTGTATTTTAGCCCCTTATGTTAGTTTGCATGTATACATACTCATGGTAATATGTTTTGATGATATTTGATGAATAAATTCAAAATTTCATGAAATTGATGTTTAAATTGCATTGATGCATTTATCTCGGAATGGAAATTATTTTGTTACTCCTCTCAAGCGTATCTCCATTACATTCAGGGATGAATGTTCTCAAGGACGAGATGTTGTAACACCTCCCAAAGTGCTTCGAAATACTCTTATAATAAATGCCTTGCATACCATATCATCTATTTATTTTATGTCAAATTCAAGTCCATATTCTTGTTCAGGAGGTAAAATTGTATAAAGAAATTAATTAATGTTTTTAGAGTGATTTAATTCCTAATATGTTGAGTTGCATTGATATTATGAAGGTTTGAATATGCATGTCCCTTTAAATATTGAAATTAGGCATTGGCAATCTCAAGGATGCTTTAAATGTGAATTTCTTCATAGATTTAATTGGATTGCACCTTATATTGTCATTTTAAGTATGAACCTCTATTGCCCATGCTATTATCTCATCATTTATGGCATTTGCATACATGAGCATTGGCATTCATGAAGATTATAATGTGGGTTAAGATCCAATTATGTTGATGAATATGATTTAGATGAAAAGTATGATTATGACATGACATGTGATCATATAATGTCTATGATATAGATCTTTGAGTAATTATGGGTGTTTATACTAACATGTACAAGTATGATTCAGTTATTCCTATGCATGAAAGTATGACATGAAGTATGAATTATCTTTTTATCCCAAGTATGCATGAATTGAAGTATGATTTGGCTCTTTATCCTAAGTATGCTTGATTATGAAGAATGTTTGGCTTTTAAGCGAGCGTATGCACTAAAATGAAGTTTTGGAAAAACTTATGCCTCTTTTAAAGAAAATGTATATATATGTATTCTCATGGGATGATGACTTAACACTAAGTGTACTTGTGTGTCTGGGAGGGGGGGGGGTACTATCTCCAAGGTCCAGTCACCTAGTCCCATAACTATGTGCCAAATATAGGTTCATGTTTATTGTAATCTCTACCAAAATGGGAGGCCCATAAGGTAAGGCTATGATTGTGTTATACTGAATGAAAAATCCTTATCGAAATGGGAGGGTTTGTAAGGTAAGGTTACTTCTCCAAAATGGAAGGCCTGTAAGAACAAATATGGTCTACATTTGGTAAGTGAATCACCTCTTATTCAGTGTGGGGAAAATACTAAAATTTCATGTAATAGCTCACATCATATAAATGTTGGTTGAGATCTCATCCCCGCACATTGAGGTTTTATGACATTTTATGTATCATAGATTTGATGTCATATTGATATATTATTCTTCCTTGTATATATACTTTTTTTCTATATATATGCCCTTGTAATCTTACATTGAATGTAGGATTAATGAGTTCATATGCATTGCATGCCCACATACTTAGTATATTCAAACGTACAAATACATACTCTTTGCCTACATGATTTAACCATGTAGGGAGCAGAGACAATCTTGATCCACCTCTTAACAGTTAGCTTGAATTATGAGAGTTGCTCTTAGTGAGTCCTATCATCCAAGGACAAGCCACCTTCTATCTACCTATTATGTTACTTTCTCTTATGTCTTTACTTTGAGGGTGAGCCCGAAACATGTCTTGGCCCCCGTCCTATTCTATGACTTAGAGGCATTGTTGGACAACATAAAAACTCGATGCATGGATTTGTGTTATGGTATGCTATTTGCTTATGGAGATTATGATTATGGATATCTGTTGATGATGATGAGATGATGATATGTTGTTGATGAGATATGGAAATGTGAAAAGTCCTAAGTCCCTTTTACCCTAAAGCATGAGTCATACTTACCCAACTCTTAGTTCTTATGTGTTATATGCTATGTGGATCATGCTAATCCCTATCCCTATGACATTCTCATAGCGTGAGTCAGACTTTTTCCTCCTTTAAAACTATGTGTTTAATATTTTATTATGTGCTTCTAAATTGATATGTATATGTGGATGCTATAAGGCTTGTTTAGGGACTCTCGGGTTCCCATTCGTTATGTTACTCCTAGGTCATAGGCTCAGATTGTGACTAGATTAGTATCAGAGCACTAGGTTTATAAATAGTCCTCGAAGTCTAACATGCCAGGTCGATTACAGTCCTAGTCTTAGTTGTGAAATGTATCATACCTATGAGTGAGAGACTATGATGATATTTTAGAAATTTGTCTCACTTCATCAAGTCTTATGTCATGCCTTAGACCGTGTCTTAAGACTTTCTAACTTTGACAATATCCTTAATTCCTTACAAAAGATGCCTCCAAGAAGAGCCCCTCTACCAAGGCAAACCACGATTAGTGAGGACCAATTCCTCAAGAGCCTATGGAAGAGCCGGTCACTCAGGATGAATTTCAAACTACCTTTTCCATGCTTGCCTAAGTGGTGACCAAGAAGGCTAGGTAGGCCAATCCTCCTCCTCTTCATGCTCCCACTTTGGCTGCTAGAGTTAGAGATTTTACCCGGATGAATCCTCTAGAGTTTTATGGATCAAAAGCTGATAAGGATGCCTAAGAATTCATTAATGAATGCTCTAAGTTGTTGACTATTATGGAGGGTAACTTCAAAATATGAAGCTGAGCTAGTTGACTACCAGTTGAAGGATGTGGGTCAAGTGTGGCACACCTAATAGTTAATGGAGAGAATTGGTGATGATAAGGTTAGTTAGAAAGAGCTTAGGTTTACCTTCCTGGACCATTTTTTTTCTCTTGAGCTTAGAAAGACCAAAATAACATAATTCATCAACGTTAAATAGGGTGGTATGAGTGTGAGGGAATATGACCTCAAATTCACAAAGCTCTCAAAGTATGCTCCTATGTTAGTAGCTGAACCCTGTGTAATAATGCGTAAGTTTATTTCTGGTATCTCTGATTTAGTTGTGAAAGAATGTCATACGGCTATGCTTATTCGAGATATGGGCATCTTTAGGATCATGACTTATAGAGAACAGATAGAAGGGGAAAAGCTCAAGGAAGAATAGGGTGAATAATTCCAAGAGGGCTCGTTATGATGATGGGTTCTCCAACTCTAGGAGTGATGGTGGTATAATCGCTTACAACAAGGCAAGGGTTCAAATGCAAGGGTTGTCGTTGCTAGAGTACCTCCTTCTAAGGTGTAGGTTAGAAGTTAGACAATATCCCCTCAGTGTACTTCATGTGTGATGAATCATTTGGGTGTATTCTTGAGGAGTTTGGGTGCTTGCTTCGGGTGTGATGATAAGGGCCACAAGGTTGTTGATTGTCCTAAAGCTGCTAAGAAGGGTCTGGGTCAAGTGGACCAAGGTAATCAAGGATAGAAAAAAGCTCCACAAGGTGTCCACCCAGAAACAATAGGTTTTATGCTTTGCATGCTCGACAGGAAGTAAAGGAGACTATGGATGTAGTAACTAGTATGTTAAAAGTCTTTGATTTTGATGCTTATGCTTTGCTTGATCTGAGTGCAAATTTATCTTTTGTGACTCCTTTTTTGGATGTTAAGTTTGGATTGAGTCCTGAAATTGTAAGGGTCCCTTTTCAATTTATACTCTTGTGGGTGAGTCTATTATTGTCCAAAAAGTCTGTCGAGATTGTCCTATATCTAGCTTGCATAAAGTCCTTCCATGTGATCTTGTAGAACTTGAGATGTTTTATTTTGATATTATTCTTGGGATAGATTGGTTTCATGCTTCTTATGCCTCCAATAACTGTAGAACCTGCAAGGTCAAGTTTCAACTTTTAAATGAGCCATTCTTGAGTGGAAGGGTAGTGATTCTTCTATTAACAACCAATTTATCTCTTATATCAATGTAACGACCCAAAATATGCCCAAAAATATACTTCAAAAGTGTCCGAAATCATAATTTCCATATACCATCCATTCGTTATTTCAAAATTCTGACTTCATATTCTTGTTTAGGGGGTCAAATTGAGTGGAAAATGGGTCTAACCCAAATTTTAGAGTAACTGTATCAAAATTCAAAAATCGCAAAGAACACTATTTAGGAGGGTCAACTTTGAAGGGGCATATCTCTTAGCACACAAAGAACTAGGTGGACCATACCTACTAACTTAAAGCTCTTTGAATTATCTTTTTCATGCACTTGATTTCACCTTATTCCGAGTTTAGATGAAGGATTTATGCCAATTTTTGTAAAAATCATTTGTGAAGAAAATGCAAATTCTAATGGGGTTTTTGCATTTTTGGTGCATGTTTTAATTTTTTCGGTCCAAGACTTATAAGTCTTGGGCCTAAGGGTTCCCACAACTGAAAATACATATACTTAGTCTTATTTCACCTTCATATCATCCTAAACATTCCCCAATACTCACTCAAACATAGGCTCATATTTTACCCTAATTTCAAGTCCCAAACTCAAGATCAATCTTAAGGATTTCTTCAAGGATCTCAGTCAAGCTTCAAGTTTCCATCTCCAATCTTCTTCAATGGTTCTCCAAAGTCAAGGTATGTGGTATTGAACGACTGGGTCATTTCACCCATGGTGCCTAAGTATCTTTTTTACTTAATAATGCATGATTTACAGTTGATTATACATGTGGATCTTATATATTGAGAAATTTACTGCACAGTGATTTTAGTTCATGAAAGTATGGTTGTTTTAGCATGT
>JAOTQJ010000083.1:12236684-12257870 GCA_025642045.1 Solanum sejunctum
CCCGTCCGACATGCATGACTTTCATATGTTTTAAAAAGATTTTTATTCGATACTTACTACAGGTTTGATTTATACACATTTATCCATTTCCTTTGGCTTATGAGTTCTATCTGTATTGTGTCCTTCCTGTTTTACATATTCGGTACGTCTTTCGTACTGACCCCTTCCTTCCAGGGGGGGCTGCGTTCATGCCCACAGGTACCGACGAGCAGGTGCAAGACCCTCTTGTCTAGGATCTCTAGTTTCAGCTGCAGTGCCCCTCTTTGTTTCAGGAGCCAATTATTGGTAGCTTCTCATGTTCACACCTTCTGTAATTGTGTTATGTATATGCACGTACTGTTCAGCATATGTGTCTAAAGGTCTGTGGATACTAGTGGGTAGTGGGTATATGAGAAATACTTGAGTACATGGTTTATTATATGATTTTGACACTCGATCAGGCGGTGAGACCATATTACTTTATGTGTGATGTGAATATTAGGCGGCAGGACCACAACAGAGACCTTGTCGGCCCGCATTTATGTATATGTATAAAGAAATATGTATTTATATTGTTGTCTGGAATGTTGTTGGATTTTATTTACAGGTAAGGTTAGTTAATAAAATAGAGAAAACTCTGCCGAAATTCCGGCAGGTTTTCAGGTAGAATAAATTGAGAAATTCGGGTTAGTATGTGTCTAAGTGCCCCTATCAGGCACTAGTCACGATCGTAGGTTGGGATGTGACAAGTATCTACCATATTGATACCAAATAAAAAATATTTGATTTGACTGTATAGAAACTTGAACCATAGATGTCAAGCTAACAAGATTGCACGTATACAATGAACAAGCTATATTGTCATGATACTTTGTATAAGTATCAAAGTTAGATTTTTTTTGTCTATGTTACATTTCAAATCAATGGAAGCTGTTGTTTCATAAGATGAACTGAGATACTTTATTCAAAATATTGATACTTAAGTTATGTACCTGTGTCTGATGAAAAAATCTATAAGGTTTAAAATGAATAAAGTATGAATGATTGAAATCATGTGTTGAAGGCATCATTATATGCATAAAGAGATAGTTTAAATTGATATATATATATACACACACAAGTTGAGTTCCAAAAGTCCAATAGAAAACATTCTTCAAATAAAAAATCAAGGCATTACAGTTTGCCTTTTAATAGTCTTAATATGTTGTTCATGGATTCAAAATAAATAATAATAGACACATATAATAAAGAATTTCCACAATATTCTCCATTTTCGGCATAATAAAAACAACTCTAGGTCTGGGTGGATCGTCATTCTCACTAATGTAACTTCTGCATGCCTTGTCAGTCTCGTATTTTCATAATAGTACAGCATACTTCTTACGAAGATACTCTGCATTTAGACAGTCAGTTTGGACTGGAATTTTATCGCTTAGGTATTCAGTGTATGCAACAACCAACACACCATAGTCATTAAAAAAATAAAATCAAAAATTAATTATAGGCAAAAAAAGATAAAAATAGTAACAAAAATATTATAGAGTACAAACTGTAGTGTAACACTTATTTGAATGGATACCTAAAATCTACTTACTGATTAGATATCTGAATAAGGTGCTAGATACCTAAAGTTTACATACTAGATACCATAAGTTGCATGTCCAGGCACCTATGTAAATGCATTGATACTTGAATGTATAATTTCAAGTAGGTCGTTTGATATTTTTTAAAAAAAAAAGTATTTCCATTTATTTGACAGAATGTCTGTGTTAGGAAAGAAACCATAAATTTGATACTTATAAAATTTAATAAAATAACCAAGAACCTGAATAATCGTATGTGTTGGTAGCACACTGATTAATATCTACCATGTATCAACAATATAAAAGTCAAATATGCTAACCAAATTTGAGAGATATTAAACTATAGTAGCTTCAGTTTATGTATCAATTTAACAATATTTTTCCATCCCAATCAAACAAATTTGAGAGGTATCAAACTACATTAGCATCAATTTTTGTATCATCATATCAAAAGATTCCTATAAAAAAAACAGTAGCGGTAATTTGTAGATTGATACCTAAACAATGGTGAAAAAATTGAATAAACTGACAATTTCAGAAAAATATGTCCATGATTTTGCATGCAAAGAGAAAGACGGATGGTATTAATTTGTACAAGTAAGAGAAAAAATTGACAAATTAAGTTAAAAACGAACCTTTGCCAAATAACGTCGATTAGTAATGGATTCAACTTTTTTTCTTCTTTTTAGCATGTGATTTGTGATCTGGTGATATGTAAATGCAAAGAGAAAGGCAATTGATATCAACTTTTTTCTTCTATTGCAATCAAATCAAATGTAGATGCGCAATAATTTTTTTTTTCTTTTGCAATATAGATGCATTAAGAAACAAAATCAACAGATGATACATATGAAATCATACCTTTTTCTATTAGATCATTTCATTCTGGAATTGAAACCCTTTTCTATCTTATATTTCCGTCCAATCAGGTGTATAAGAAGAAACAATGCCTTTTGAGTCGATTAGATTCAATGTTGCGTTGAAGAAACAAATATCATCTACCTCTAGATCAAAATTATCAATGCATAGTTGATGCATTCTGAAACCAGACTCTTTTTTTTCCTCCAAAATTTGACATGCCCAATTGAAAAAGATGATTCAGAATTTTTGAATTTTGAAACTAATGATTTGTTACACAATTAGCAGGATTGATTATACTTACTTGAATGTTATAACGTAATTTATGGAGTTGCAATTAAACATCAAATTTTTTTCATATTTATCACAACAGACTTAAATGCACAATAGGATTCTTCTAAGTATTATGCACAAATTACACATATTCGAGTGGCTTTTAAAAGTAAAAATTTTTAGTAATTCAAGAAAGAGTGGGGATTTCTAGAAATTATCTTCAAAGAGTATGGTATTTATACAATTTATTTGGGCGTGTCATAACTCAATCCAATTTCTATTTCAACTCATTTTAATATTTTTAATTTCAACCCAACTCATCCGTTTGACATCCCCTAGCTTTTTTGTTCATCAAACCCTACGATTGCTTTCTGAATACGTTAATCAGTTAATAACGTCGAATAATTCACAAAAGGATAGGATGGTTGTCACGCCCCAAAATTGGAGAGACAGATGGACACCCGATGTCTTCACAAACCAACTTAACATTACTTGCTAATCATAATTATTGCATGATTATGAACCATGAGACATTTAATAAAATATTTCCAAGAATGCATTTAAAAAATCGTTATTCATACGTGCTATATGAGATACAGAAATGATACAACTAAACTCACGTCTATGACATGAAGAAGAGAAGAACGTGGGTAACAAAGTCCGGACTATACACATAATGTGGCAGTAGTCGATAAAAGAAACGACTCTTTGAAACAATATGGGGCTCACTAAATAAACTGGAACACTGAGAGACAAGTCTTGGGTGTTCGCACATCAAACGTCAACATATGCATCCATAAAAGAGATGTAGGACCCCTACGAAGGGACGTGAGTGCAAATATAATACTTTGTATCCATCATATACTTCCTCACACTTAGAACAGATGAGACATCTAGAAAACATGTATAGAACATTTCAATAGGCTAGACATTTAAGAAACACGAAATATTTAAGTCTTTAACATAACTTCTGGCGGTAATATAAATAAATTTTAACCACTACCTATACCTCAGTTGTTCTTCACCATCCAACAACTTCCTAGAATGATCAGGGCTTATTGTGTTCTTGATTTTGAAGGAATGACCAGTTTTAAGAGGAGAAAACTAAAGAGAATAAAAGAGCCTCCATAAATCATTTTGATCCTATTGTTGGCCCAAGACCTTCTACAGGATATGTCTAAGTTTAGTCATAGCTTGTTAGAGGATCTAGGTGTAGTTGTAAGATTAATTTGTAAAGGGAGAGTTTCCCTTATTTATTGCTTTCTTAGTATTTTTTGTATTGAGAGAGTCCTCTCGTAGGTACTTAGATGCTAGGTTGCTTTTCCTTTTCTAGTATTGGGGATGAGTTGGCCGACCTTAGATGGTTGGTCGATTTCTGACCCACCATAAGTCGAAGGTTAGGTATATGTCCCCCTCCATTGTACTTTTACTTATTTTCATATTTATAATAAAGCTTGAGGGTATTGCTCAACCCTTGACCATCCAAAGGAGTGGGGACCCTTTGGCATACGTCTGTTATAAAAAAAATTGCATTTTGTGCGTGTTTGTTTAGGTCCTCATGTTCGTAGTCGAGTCATAGTATAAAGTATTTAATACTTGTTCTTTTCCATTTCTTTGGTTCAGGTGTTCGTTACTTGCGGCACAACCATACTCAACAAGAGAAATTTCGACTGTGATTTTGCACCCCATTTACTCTAACAAAGCAATACTCCCTCAAGATTGGTTGTCCCTATGGTGCTTCTTCTTAGGGTAAAATCTGATTTCCTTCCTTATTTCATTCATTCTTCAAAAGTAAAGGTCATACACAACATACCTCCAACTGTCCCTAAAACTCAGCTTATGAACCAGTAAAACTGAGCTAATTTTTTTTCTTTTGTTGGGGGTAGGGGAAGGGGAAATGCGGAGAGGGATTACAATTTGAGGAATCGAACCCTCACCTATAAGGTGAAAGTTCAGGTAGTCAACCAACTGAGCTATGAAATTCCACATGGACTATAACATATGCAGTTGACATGGAAAAATCACAAGCTCGCTCTTTATGTGCTGCATGTTTGTGTCAATGAGCCCAGTGCTGGTCTCTTAACTCCCATGAGAAAGAAAACAAAGTGGCACAAAGAAACAGTTAAAACAACACCCAAACTTTTTATTTGGTTAACGAATGCCTTACGGTGGATAATTGTACGTCATGTAGTACAAGAAGTTTTACTGTGGCTTACCAGATTTTCAAGGCAGAATAACTACCAGGCTAAAAAACATTCAAGTTTGTGCAACCCAGACAAACACGATAATAAGCTATACTGCATAATACTATGTAGTTTCCAGTTTGAATCCACATTACATGTTGCATATCCCATATCCGATGATGAGAGACTTCATTACCTCTCGGCTAAAGAATCAAATTAACTAATGTCGAGGAAAACCAAACATTGAAGAACACAGCCTACAGCAGGAATCAGGCTCTCCCTTGCTCTAGTCATCAGTATGTATAGATTGTGGGTGATCCACCACTCCACAGCAAGAAGCATGAGCCAATATGTATTTGATGAAAAGGATTACTACATCAATACAACTTTCCATATCTTTCTCATATAAACGACCAGAGACCATACAGCAAGCCATGCTGATATATATAGCAAGGTCAAACCGGAACCCACAAGAGCGTCAGCCCCAGATAAACTACAACAAACAATTACTTGGTGAAAACATTGCTAGATTTCAATAAAAGTTTCTTGTTCCTCCAAACTTATACAGGAGACTGAAAACAAAAGTTACCTGCTATCTCTGGTTAGCAGGAGGATGGTCAATGCAATCATCTGAGTGGCTGTTTTCCACTTCCCCAGGTTATTCACAGCTACAGCCTGAAAATTGTAACAGTCGCTAATGCAATAACTAAATCACGAGGAATGACTATAAAATAAAGTGGCAGGTGGTCTTGAACCTCTGAAAGTTTACCACCCTGAGAAGCCGCCCATTCTCGAACTGCAGACATAGTTATCTACAAAACAAATTTGCAACACGACCCCAAAACCATTATTGACCACTTATCCACCAAATCTGACAAACAGAACATGCAAAGAGATGTTTTTATCATTAAGAGGCAAAGAGATTATTGAGACACAAGATACATATGTGGAATGAAAAAAAAAACAAAAAGGTATCCCCAATTAGAACATCTCTTTAGTATATCATACCTCAAGTTACTGCAACTTCCATGTAAATTTGAAAAGGCATCTCACCAAAGTATCAGAAATGTGTGCTAACGAAAAAAATTGTGGACCTAAAATTCAAATGACAAGGTATTGCTGAATATTTCAACTGAAATGTCAACTAAGTTTGTGAAAATGTACAATAGAGTTGCACCCACATTGTCAAATGTGTCGCTAATTAACTAGGGGGTCATTTGGTTGTGGAACAAGTTATCCCCAAATTATAACATAATTATAATGGATAGTGTATTATAACTTTTATTGGGTAGATGTTTGATTTAAAATAGACAAATGGGGATAAAACTCTATTTCTATGGGTCGAAAGCTTTTAAAAAGGAAAATTTGTCATGTTGTTTATTCTGCAATTGTCATTCCATATTAAGCATGGTATAAAATAATATCATAATTGTGGTATAAACAATAACAGGATTGCTATCCACAGAACCAAAAGTGTACTCCCTCCGTCACACTTTTATGTGGCACTTTTCATCAAATTGACTATTGGGGAAATGGTAAGTGTCAATTTCATTTTCCTCTGGATAATTTTTGAATATCTAGATCAATCATCAACGCAATTCCAAACAGGAACAACCAATATACCAATCTTATTCACCGTAGAATTTAGTGAGCGGCACCAAATGTTTCAAAGGATTGATTCTTTTGCTGTCAAAAGTAATATTTTAAGATTAAAATTTTAAATATTAAAAAATCATACGAAAAAAACTATAAGATGGAATTCATCACATGTCATTATGTCAATATTTTTTCAAAAATACATTTTAAAATGTTGGTCAACATTTACATAGTTTGAATCTCGAAAAGTGACCACTGCCATATAAATTGGAACTAGACATGAGATAAAATAATACACAATTTATCCTGTGGGATTATAATATCTTATCCCACCAATGCACCGATGTTACAGTTCTACATGACTTTGAATAACTGTATCTCATTGATAACTTCCCAAAACATGAACAGTGCTGAACTTCAATTCAATATAAATCTACAACATCCTCTATGCTAAAAAAAAATACTCCTTTCATTTCAGTTTCAAATACTTCCCATCTTCGGATGTTTTCAAAACATTCACAACTCTCCGAAATTCAAATTCATAAAAATCACTATTAAATTCAAACTCTGATTTAAATGTTTTTCCTATCAACCTAACTTCTCAACTGTTAATTTTGTAAAAAAAATTTCTGTCTCACTAATATGATATATAAGACAAATTATCATCTTAAAGTATTCTTTTCAGTCAAAAACCATGATATGAAACAGAATAGAGGGACTACTAACTAGCGTAGTCAAAGTTGACGTAGAACAGTAGGGAAACACCATTTCCAATGTGCTAGCTATAACCTAGGTATATCAAAAACAATACTACCATTTTATTTTTTTTTTTTTCCCAATTAAATCATAAAATATTCCACTAGTTACCACAGAAAGAAATTGGCATTTGGAGCGGGCACAAAAATATTCTTCTTTACACCAAAAAAAACATTTGTGACCTCAAAGTTTCTACAATGTTTCACAGAGAGATCATGCAGGCAGTGGCGGAGTCAGAAGATGTCGAATAAAAATATATATGTTGCGACCAAGGAAAAAACACATGACCTCAAACAATTTTTGCAACCCCTTAACCACTACACTAAATATTTAACTTGTGCCAAGAAGTGTCAATATTTGTATAGATATTTATTAAATTAAATTTTGACCTATATATACGATGTTATTTTTTGACGAAGAGGTATCGCTTGATTCCTCTCAGCCAAGGGTGGCTCCACGCTTGCATGTATGGTGCTAATTAGAAGTGGGTGTTCCATTCTTCGGTTGGGTTCTTCCCTGGTGCACACCGAACCGAACTAGTCCGGTTAGGTTAACTTAGGTTCTTTGGAATGAGCCTGATATAATGGATTGTTTTTCTGCATATAACATGGCTATTTTTAAATGCAAAATAGGCTATTTTACTCAAATTAGCGTCTTCACTCGCTAAACACTCAGATTAATTACTACTTGGGCCATGAATACCAATAGAATTCATTGAATTGACAATTGAAAGTTATTGTAACTGGTGAATGTTTAAGGTACTGCTAGTTCCAACCAATAAACTGCTTGTGCATACTTTCTCTCACTTTATTACTGGTGAATGTATCCTTCTCTCACTTTATTTGTCTCCCAGTACTTTGAGTTCTCTTTAGGATTCTCAAATAATGAACACTCAAAGCGATTTTGCAATTAGCATTTAGCACTGTACATATAATCATAATTTGCAACAGCAGAAGGCAAAAGCAAACTATAAGCTATAACAAGCAGCAGAAGCAAACAACCAAACAGCATTTGCAAAATTTTGGTTTTTGGGTCAACCGAAATACAGGAACACCAAACTGAGAGCCGAACTCAATACCAAAGTTCTAAAAAATAATACTGAAAACCAAATCGAAGAACCAAATTAATTTAGTTCAGTTCTGTCCCATTTTTCTGTTTTTATGCCCACCCCTAATGCTAATAGTATCAAAAAGGCCTATATATTGTAAATTTGACAGACAGAAATATAGCGACTAACTTCAAAACATATTTTGGAAAAAATGAACAGAAAAAGAAACAATGAATCTGAAAAAACTTATTTTCCCAAATTGTCATTAAAGCACTAAAAATGAAAGATGCAAGTCCATTGTGGAAAGAAACGTATGTCAATTTGAGGTCATCCAATTCTAATCTAGTGAATATAAAGTACCATAGAATTAAACAAACATAACTAAAAAGTAGGTTAACGGAAATATAATTACAGGGACTTGTAGAGATTATCACTCACTGACCTCCCTTCCTATTATCGCAATCGAAGGGGCAGTTAAGAGCCATGGCAACTGTCTGAACACACCCGACTCCAAAGGTTTGGTGCACAACAAGACCAAGGTAGCAGCGACCATTAGCTGTTGCAGTTCAGCAAATTGTATCAATTATCCAAACATCATATTTACAAGGCAATTTTCCCCTAAATGTCATGCTTATTACTGAATTTTGCTGATACACTAACCAAAATTGGAGGCAATAAGCATGATCCACTGGAAAAAAAAGATAAAGAATACCTTGTCAGCCACTGGATCTAAAAACGCACCAAAGGCAGTTCCTAAGTTCATCTGGGCATATCAAACCATCTAAAATTGTGATATTTCAAATATGGAAAACAAGAATTCCAGAAGAGATGATAACATGGAACACAAAACAACAGAAATGAGAACCTTGCGAGCAAGGTATCCATCAAGCCAGTCAGTTACTGCTGCTGCAATAAATATAGCCGTTGTAGCAGTTGGACCCCACCAGCTATCAACATAGAATGCTAGATTAAACAATGGTACAAGGTCAGTTTTATTTATACAGATAACCATTACCAAACAAAGTAAATACTCATCTATCAGGCCAAGGTTCTGCCATAAATCAAAGAGTGCTAAACATAAATTAAAACAGATCTTATTTATATTTATTGCCCTTCATCAAAAAAAGGAAAACAGATATTCTATTTCATCAACATTTGCAAGACGACTGGATGAACAAAGAGAACTTGTACAAGGGATTGTCCATCGGAAAACATTCGAATGAGCCACTGATGCATAAAGCCACCGGACACACTATAGTGGCACTATCACTTGTCGCCTATAGAACTCACACCTATATTAGCTTCACGAATTGTAATACCCTGTAAGTTGGTAAGTTGTAATAAGGAAGAAAATGCAGGAAACTATACTGGTGCAGGATCTATGAGCACCATCTACAATTCATAGATTACTTTACAGGTCGTAGATGGGGTCTCGTGGATGGCACCTGGACTTAGAAAATTTTGTTGGAAAATTGATCAATGTATGACAGGGAACTATGAGTTACAAATGGAATCATGACTTGTAAACAGTGCTTGTAGATAAGGTCCAAAAATTTTGGAATTTGACAAGTCACAGGACTTTTTTTAGGGACCAACAAGACGGTTTGCAGATGATTTGATGAGTCGTAATTAGGTCTCGTGGATTGGGTCCAGGAAGGGTGAAAATTGGCCAAGTGTCAAGGCTATGTACAAAAGGTGTTTTACGACCCGTGGAAAGCGTAAGGGATCGTAGTCTTGGTTCGTAGTTTGGATAGTGAAGTTTGGAAATTTGACCAAGTATGGGAGGCTTCCACAAAGGGTTTCTACGGGCCATAGAAGACAAGATGGGGCCATAGAACATGGTCGTGGTTGAGATATTGCAAGGGGTAAAATTTGACCTAGGATCTACGAAACCACATGAACGAGTCGTAGACTGATCTACAACTCATAGAAGGGTCTCGTAGACCCTATACGGAAGGAATTAAGTAGGGGTGCTTTTCCTACCCTTCTAACCCCTAAACTACGTCATTTTGGCCCTATAACTATCCAATAACCATCCCAACCCTCACAAATTCATCTCATTCTCACCTAAATCTCTTGAACCCAGAATCTGTTTCAAGATTTCTTCTTCCTCAAGCTTCCATTGGAGTCCAAACTAGGGTTTCAGGTTTCACCATCAAATTCTTCAATTTTCTCAAGCGATTGACTCAAGGTACGTGGGTATTCATCCATTGGTACCTTTCAACCCTGGAGCCCAAAGAAATCCTTCACTTTTTCAATCAATTCCAAGTATGGGATTTTATGGATTTCTTATGATTTTCATCCAATTGTATGAATTATATTTTATATTATGATTATTGACTTAATTACATATAAATTTATGTTAATTGCATGATTTTGATGATTTACAAGCAATTCCTCTACAAGGATTTTTAGGATTCGTGAATGCCAATATTGGTTCCTTTAATTATGATTTCAATTGATGATATTCATTGTTATTATGCATGATTTCATTGATTTACATATTTTAAAGTTAATTTGAGATAAACCTATACAAGTCACCGTGATCTATGATGAACTATGGCCATGAATAAAAAGGACTTCACCCAAGTTTCATGAAATGCTTACTTATGATTTATGAAAATCCTTAAATAATGAATGAATGTCAGTACAAGGATTTTACTCACCTCATCACGGATTCAAGATGCGATGAGGACAATTCTCACATTGCTTGGATCACCAAGGTTTTTTTTTTTTTTGAGAAAATGGTAATTGTTTCTATTAACATGGTGTGCATACTATGACGAGCACTCTATAGCCTAAAACAGTCACCTCGAGCATTGTTTGGAAAGTTTAGCATGATCATTAGAAGTTTGGCATGGTAAGAGGAGAAGCTCATCATTTTGTGTTCTATTGTTACTCTGCTACAGGTTTGGGCATATATTTGGTAGTGTACATTGATGACATTGGTAATGATGATGAGGGAGTCAAATTGCAACATCACCTTTTCCAACACTTCCAGACTAAGGATCTTGGTCTATTGAGATACTTCTTGGGCATAAAGGTTGCACCATCCAGATCAGGAAATGTCATTTACAAAGGAAGTATGCATTTGATATTCTTGAAGAGACAAGGATGACAGATTGTAGGCCTATTGATTCTCCCATGGATTCACATGTTAAGCTTGAATCTCCTACCAAGTTAGAGGAGCCTCTTAGCGATCCAAGAACATATAGAAAAAGCTAGTAGGAAAGTTGAATTATCTCACATTACTCAACCTAATGTTTCCTACCCGATTATTGTAAGTCAGTTCTTAAATTTTCATTGTGAGCATCATTGGAATATAGTTATTCGCATTCTTTAATACATAAAATCTGTTCCAGGGAAAGGAAAAGGACTAGGACTATTTTACAAAGACTGAGGACATGAGAAAATCGTTGGATATTCAGATGTTGGGCAGGGTCACCCTCTGATAGACGATCCGCTTTTGGATATTGGGTTCTAGTTGGGGAAATTTTGTATATTGAAAAAGTAAGAAGCAATGGCTGCTAGATCTGGTGCAAAAGCAGGATATCGGGCTATGGCAGTGACAAACATGTGAATTCATATGGATCAAGCAACTACAGAAAGAGTGGAAATTTGGAGATACGAATGGAATGAAACTTGTGTGCGATAATGAAGTTGCACTTCACATTGCATCAAATTCAGTATTTTACGAGAGAACCAAAATTGATTGTCATTTTGTCAGAGAAAAGGACTCTCCGGAGGCATCATCACAAAGTTCGTGTGATCAAGTGATCAACATGCAGACATTCACCAAGTCGCTAGCTGGTTCTAAAACAAGTTATATATGTAACAACATTGGTACATATAATTTGTATGCACCAGCTTAAGGGGGAGTGTTAGAATCATAGAAATATTCTATAGCATGTGTAAATATAGTAGATAGCTTGATTTACTCTTACTTTAATTAGGCATTAATTTGTATTGATTAGGTATTGATTTCCTTTCCTTCTTAGGACATTTAAACTTAGCTATTCAAACTCCAATAGCTTGTGGGATAAATAAATCGAGTTCTCTCTCAAACTCTTGTCCTCTCACTGTGCTTTTTTCTTTTGGTAACACTAGAGAGTTAGAGGTAGGCTAGAGAAGAACTGGGAAAGCGATTAGATAGGACATGGCACAATTAAGCTAACTGAGGGAAACTTAGACAGGAAGGTAGGGAGGTCGAGGACTAAGGTAGAAGCTTAGCAGGTAGTTGCAAATTGTCGTGCAAATTGTCGCACTTTGTGTGGAAGAGATAGGGGGCTAGCCTCTTCCTGTCATCTCCTTCTTTCAGTAATATTATTTAGCTATTCTGTAGTTTCTTATTTTCCAATTTATATTACTATCAATTGTTGAACTTGCCCTTGTTTCTTGTTATTTTATTGTTTTATTTTTCTTACAATCGTACGTTTGATATAATTTTTTAGCCAAGGATGTATTGAAAACACTACCCTACAAAGGTAGGGGTAGAATCTGTGAATATCCTACTCTCCCCAAATTAAAATAGGTATATTATTATTGTATCATATGTATGATTATTATTGGGATTAAGATATGATGTTGATGAGACGGACTTTAAATAGTGACATTAGCATTTGGAACTTGGAAAAGGTGATATTCTAATAGGGTTGATTGGGTTCATATACTCAAGACTATATATACACATATCTATAAATGTATATGCCTTAAGATTTAAACATAGAAATTCCTGTTAACTCCAAAATGGCTGATTATTAGTTTAAGTCTAATCTAATGGATCTAATGGCTAATAAAAATGGAGTGGCTAGATTTATGGGTAACCTAGACTTTGAATGGGTTTATGGGCTTGATCAAGGGACTTTAACTTCAAATGTGACGTAAATCTTTGGGTATTGAGATAACTTGGTAGATTGAAGGCATTTGACCTTAGTCTGAGTCCTGTAAGAAGGGGCACACAGATCCAAGCTATGGTAAGTGGAAAATTAAAACTCTGATAGTTGTTTTCACTAAGCAAGCATGTGAAATGATTTTGATCGGTGATAAATGGTTTGAGCATTTGTTAAATTCGCCGTATACAAAGAGGTGTGTGTACTAGGCGGTAAGAATGTTCTACAAATCTGCACACAAGCGTGTAGCCTAGTGCAATAAATTGGTATAAGAACCTTAAGGTTACAGTTCAAATTCCAATGTAGGAACAAACACTTGATGACTTCTTCACATTTGTCCAAGTCCTTCGGACAAAGTTACCCCATACCTATGTTGGTTGGAGATAGCAAGTACCCCATGGAATAGTCAGTTGAGGTGCACTAGCAGGTACTTGACTACATACAAGCTGGCTCAAACACCACGATTACAAAAATTGCTTTGTAAATCCCGTTGAGATTACTAATACTGTTATACCACGATATAATTTGTTATGACGTTGATTTTTGCATCTCACTTGTAATTTTACCTATACCTTCTTCTATAAAAGCTCCTCCAATCTAATGTCTTGGACTCATAAACTATTATCAAAATCAAAGGATAACATAGTGCATTAGCCACTTAGGTAGAACTGTAAGCTTTTATGGGACGACAAATTGCTATATTAGCCTAATAACCAACCGGACAGTCAATGCGAAATGAAGTCCTCCAAAGGATGCACCTGAATTACCTAGTGCGTAGATGTTATCAATTTGTGGAAAGCCACAGAGTTTGCTATTTACTACTGAACCTAACTTAAAATTTGCAGAGGGTTAAGCTTCCCAGCGTCAGAATTTGCAGAGGGTTAAGCTTCCCAGTGTCTTACACGATGTGCAATGGTACTTCAAGAAATTTCAAATATTTACTCCATATTACTACAGCATTATTTCCCCGACATGAAATTCGTGATTTTCTAGGGACTAGCAGGTCAGCATAATGCCCAAAATCAATTTCACATAAAGAAATCTAGAGGTCATCAGACAGCATGCATTAGTCAATTAGGTTAGGCAAAACATGACTGACAAATGCATCAACCTCAAGGTTCCAATGGAGTTCGAAATATCAGATCAAGATTCTTACAGCAAAACTAGCTGAGAAACTTACTTGTTACCAGAAGCGGCACAGCAGCTACGCGGCCAATTGTTAAAATCGTGGGCAATGTGAGCAACTTTTCAGACTTGGGCGGCAGAGATGGTTTCTCATGGCGGAGATCCTCCTCCTTGTGATCAGGAGTGGGGCCCATCTGAGTAGTAGATATACTTCTCACAGAAAAGTCAGCATATCCCTGACCTAAACTCCCTACGAATTTCCGACGGCAACGGGAATCACCGTACGCCGGAATAGATGTCCCCCACCAAGAGTAGCGGGTGTGAGTGGAGACAGCGGCAATGGAAGAGTTATGGGTGCCGATGCCGGCGCCGGTGCCGGTGACGGAGGTGAATGAGCGAAACCAATTGTAGGGCTTGTGAGAATTATAATAAATAGAGGCAAGTTTGAGAGTTCCGGGCATGTTGTAATAGCAGTGATAATACGTACGCTACAGCTTCTTAGGTTGGCTGGTTGGCGAGGAGAATGAGGCTGTTTTTAGCAGCAAGTGAAAGTTCGGCTGCCCATAATAACACACCTAAACAAACATCCTTTGTTTTCTTCCGATTAGTAGCATGCATCATGTCAATTTAAAAATTATATATAAATAATATTTTTTATTAAAATTAATATAATATTTATAAAAATAAAATAAATATTATTAATTTGATATAATAGTTTAATCTATTATGTATAAACAAAGATGAAAAAATTAATTTAATTGTTTATAATATAGATTTTTAATTGTTTATCGGTGAAATGGTCTAATGAGTCCTTGTAATTGTACTCAATTGTATTCTAGACCCTCCTACTTAACCCTTTGTCATCTAAACCCCGCAACTTATATTAAACTCTACCTTTTAAACGCAATTTTTGACATGACGTCCATGTGTGTTGCACAAAAACGTACAGGTCATTAAGAACTAATGGCTAAGTGGCTAAGTTAGAAATTAAAACAAAAAAAAGAGAGTGAATGTATTCCATAATATAATTTCCTTTCTGTCCAGACCCTTCTACTTTCCCCAACATCCTCGCGTCTTTCTTTCTTCGTTTTCTCCGACAAACTGAGAACCTGGTTGGATGTCTTCCTCAAATAAGTTTTAAGTTTCTGTCGTATTGAAAGGTTATGTATTTAAATTTTTTGTGTTTTTGGTTGTTCATATCGTGTTTGATAGCTTTGTCGTTTCTCGATTAACATTGTTTTTTTTCCAATTTTTTAGGAAATTTTGCCTTGTTTAGTGTCTAATGCTACTATATGGCAGGGTTATGCCTTTGTTTTGACTTTAATGGTATATTTCGTGAATTCGATTATTTTCTAGGATTTCTTTCGGAATTGACTAAAGTCAATTTTTCCACCATTTGTCTTGGGTATTGAGTATTTTATGGGTCCATTGAGATATATCCGATGTGTTTTTCATGTATCTATAAAGTTAGTAATAACCTATATTCTTTTCTTTAACTTTTACAGGTATGAAAAATAAATGAATTTAACAATAGTGACACTTCAAATGCACTATGGAGGTTGTTTTGTATCAAATCCTTGATATAAATGCTGATGAGTTGCATATCATGTTGTTTTATAAATTAACACTAGAATTGAATTTTGATAAAGTTGAATTATTTAGATGCAAAGTCAACAAAAAGGGTAATTATCATATGTTAAATTCTGATTCAAATGTTTTAAATTTTTTTAGTAATCTGAATGGTGAGGACTTTATTGATGTATTTATGGTACATCAAATACGTATATCTATAGTTGTTGAACGAACATTACTTCTTCCTTCTAATATTGATGTGTCGTCCCCACCCAATGAAAGGGCTAATATGTGTTCTCTACCCGATGAATTTGCTGATGTGTCTTCCCTGCCTAATGAAAGGCTAATGTGTCTTCCCCACCCAATGAACTTGTTGATATGTTTTCCCTACCTAATAAAAGGGCTTATGTGTCTTCCTCACCCAGTGAATTTGTTGGTTTGTCTTCCTCACCTAATGAACTTGTTGATGCGTCTTTCCTACCTAATGAAAGGGCTGATGTGTCTTCCCCACCTAGTGAATTTATTGGTTTAGCTTCCATGAAAGGGTTGATGTGTCTTCCCCACCTAGTGAATTTATTGCTTTAGCTTCCCCACCCAATGAATTTGCTGATTTGTCCTCATCCCCACCTCAAAAATGGGTTGATATGTCATCGTCACCTCTAAAAAATAAGGTTGATATATCTTCATCTCGACCATTTGATATCAATGAAAATGATGGTAGTGATTTAAATGAAAAGCAGTCTCCTAGAGTAAATGTAGATAAGCCACTTTCTAAATCTGATTCACTGTATGATGCTGAGGAAAATATTGATTATTAGAGTGATCTGGATGAAGAGTTGGTTTAAGCTGGACAATCTAACATCCAAGAATAGGTTAAAGAAAAGGTTAATACGGTAACAGAAAGGGAAGATTTGAAGGTAAATTAGGTAGTGATGAATCTTATTTTGATGCTCAAATCCTGATAGTGATATTAGTGAAAATGAAAGGGATCCTATTGAGAATGATGAAGTGGTAGATCCACCACCTAGGAATTCAAGTAGCAAAATCTACTTTAACCAAACTGCCAAAAAGGTCATATTTCAGTTATATATAGTTTTTGTGAATCATATTGAGTTTAGGGAGGCACTGCAAACCTACTCCATTCAGAAGGGGATAGATATTAAGTTGAAACCTAATAAGAAGGAAAGAATAAGGGCAAAGTGTAAAAAAAAAGGTTGTCATTGGCATATTCTTAGAAGTCTTGAAGGTAACACTGAAAAATTCATCGTGAAAACATATTATCCTGTTCACAAGTGTTGTAAAAGAACCAAAAACAAATTGTAATCATTTTGGATCAGCAAACATTACAAGAAGAGGATTATGAGTGAGCTTACCATCAAACTACATCAGATTCAAAGTTTGAGTATGGTTTGTATGTTAGTAAAATAAGTTGTAGAAAGGCAAAACTGAAAGTAATGAATGAACATTTGGGTGGTTGTTGCGACCCAGACCTAGGGCCTAGATGTGATACAACAAATGAGAACTCGAGAGTCTCCAAACAAGCCTCAAGATACCAAAATTCGCATCATTGGTTCGGAAGTGTACACAAAGTAAACACATAGTTCTGCAGGGTGGTAAAGTAGGACTCACTCTATGAGGGTATTTTGGGACTTGGGATCTTTCCATCACAACATATAACTAAGCCATAAATCACATAACCAACTCACATAACGATAGTCAAAGATAATCAACCTATAATATAGACTTAAGTCATAACATATAACATAAAACGTAAGAAGATTTACAAGGTGTCCAGTAATGCCTCTACATAGATGGGTTGGTGGTCAAGACATTCCCCAAGCTCACCCTCAATACATAAAGAAATGAAAGCATCAAAGGTAGATAGATGGTGAATCGTCCTTGGAAGATAGGACTCACCAATACAAATAAGCTTGGAATCCAAGCTAAGTGTCAAATGGTGGATGATCAAAGTCCTTGGTCCCTACATAGTGAAATCATGTAGGCAAGAGTATGTGTTAGTACATTTGAATATACGAAGGGATGCAATGCATGACTTACCAAATATCTGCATTTCCATGTTAGATAACAAGCACATAATATAGAAAGAGATATGTATAACAAGGAATGAGTATAATAAGATGTTATGAAATTCATGATGCATGAAATCCAAATGATGTTCGTATATAGTAAGGATGTGACCTCAATCGATATAAGTAACACCACGCGAGCTATAACTTGGAATCTCGATGATTACTCCTAATCAGTAAAGAGGTGGTCTACTTGCCAAGAGTAAATCATGTTTCACCTTACAAGCCTCCCATTTCGTATGAAGCAACCTTCCTTACAAGTATCCCATTTCAGATAGGTTTTTCACATAAAACTTATCATATCATATTATTTCTTCTCCTTAGGGGCAATTCTATTTCGGAGACATTGTTCCTTATGGGCCTCCCATTTCAGAAAGGAACCTATGCTAGGCATATAGTTCGAGGAAAGAGAGAGAGCCCTCCTTCCATCGGTGCTAAGTCATCATAACACAAGAATACTTATAATATACGTAGTTATATATGCTTTCAAGAGGTACAAGTTTTACCAAGAACATTTCAATGCACAACTGGACTTAAAAGTCAAACACCATTCATAATAATTCATACTTAGGCTCAAATACCAAAACTATAATTTCATAGTCATAATACTCATGCATATGAATAACCTATTCATATACAAAATGGTGCAAGAACCCAAAATACTCAAAGAGTAATAATCAATAGACATATATGTGATCACAATATTGTCATAACTAATATCTTATCAAAATCAAATCATAGAACATAATTGGGCTTAACCCATAACATAATTTCCATAAATTCTCATGAACATAAATGCATATTGTATGAATGATGTGAGAATGACATGGGTAATTGAGATTCAATCTAAAATCAATAATATAACATGAAATTGAAGTAAATTCATAATTAAATCCACATTTGAAATCATGTATAAACCACTCATGCTCAAACAAGCTTTTAAAAGGGATATGCATACTTATAGATTCATAAAAATGATAAAATTTAATATTTCAAAGCTTAAATCATCTTAAAATCAATAGATAAACACAACTCATTCATTATTGGAATTTAAGGAATCATAATATTTAAAATTCTAAACTAAAGAAAGCAAAATTCATGTAAATTTCTTGAAAATAGTTTGGGTCTCCTTGATTAGAAGCAACTGAGGATCAAAACCCACATACCTTCACCAAAATGAAGAAAACCATAAAGAATTTGAAGAAGAGTTGAGTTCCTTTGCTGCTATTTGAATCTTCATAAGAGTTTTTTTGAGAGTTATTTTGGAGAGAGTTCAAAATGTGAGGAATGAGTTTTGAATATTTGAAATAGGTTTTAGGTCTTTAGATGACCATGAAATAGCATAGGAATATCCAAAAGACCAATAGAAATAATCAAATTCATGAAAATGCCATTAATGAATTAGAGGGAAATATTTCTCGGAAGTAATCTTACTTGAGGCCAAACGGCCCGTGTGGCACTCCACGGTCCATGTGGGGTGCCCATGAAACAACACTTAGAAAATTTCTAAAAATTTTGATCTTAATCCAACACTTAGAATTTTTAGGCACACATACACCCACAGGGATGGCTTGATGGGCCGTGTGAAGTCACACAGTCTGTGTGACAAGCTATGAGCCAGCACTTGGAAATTTTTCCAGGAAAGTTGGTTGATATGATCTCATATCCCAAAAGATTCACGGAGGGCCACACAAACTGTCCCATGCCACACGACTCGTGTGACGGGATGTGGCACCTCACTTAGCCCCAATGGTGGGGTTTTCAAGCTTAAGACACTCCATGGTGATTTGATTTTCACGCTCCAATAAGAAAGCGATCGCTGTCAGTAATTAACCTACCAAAAGGTTAGGGTCAAATCCACAGGGAATACGGGTATTAACTATAGAGATTCACTACCAATCATTTCAAGCATCGATTACTAAAGTCTCTAAATGGGAGTTTTCTTTGTAATTCAAGAATAAAAATAATAACCAAACTAACTATGCAGGAAGACAGTCAAATTTAGGGACAACTTGGGGATTGTGTTCCACATGATTCGTTGACTCAATTACCCTAAACAATATAAATTTAATTGGGAATTCGCATGCAAGACGGTAACTTAGGTTCTTCCAGACCTCTTGTAAAGGTGAAGGTCGAATTTTACCATGGCGTGTGATCAGCAACCATGGTGTGCCAACTAACTGTTACCTGTTGTCCTAGTTAACCTCCTTTTGGTTAGGTTTGGTTGATTAGACGAGAACACATCAATCGAATCCTTTCATTTACTTTCCCTTTCCTATTTATCACTATCTTGGTCGAGATTGTGATAGTAGGTAGGTTTTGGTGTTGGCCACCACCAAACAACTATCAAAATAAAAGGAAATAAATAATACATGTAAAATCCCAACCAAAGAAATGCACAAAGTCTAGATTATTTCAAGTCAACTACTCATGGTTCCCACACCCCCAAGTTGTGGATGCATAGCTACATATGGCTAAGGAAAAATCAACAATAATGCAAATAAATGACATAGTTGATAGTTTAACCAAAGTGATGAAGAGCATGAACATCTTCAAGTTGAAAACCATAAGCTTGGATAAATGGCAAATGAGTACAATGTGGGTTTCCAATTTCCTAAAAGTGGGTCATCAAATTAAAAGATAAAAATCTACTCTAAGCCCTAAAAATGCTCATAGAATATTTACAAGTAGTTGTGAATGTCGAGTCTCTCCCAAAATAAACCCTCACATAAAGTATATATAGTGTTTACAAATTTAACCTTAAAAATTACACAGGAAAGACAGCTGGTGGCAGGTACGTCAGACAGGTAAGACTCGTAGGTCACACTACGAGTTGTAATCAGGTTTTCATAGTCAGCACTTAGCATTTTGGACTTGACTGTTACGACCCATTATTATGACTCGTTGCTCGAGCTACGACTTGTATGCTACTCTTGTAGTCTAGGTCTTTAGTTTTTGGTCTAACATTTTGGCTCTTTAATTCTTGCTACGAGTATTCCATCAATCTCGGATGGATCGAAAGATTGACTATTTTTTGGCTTTGGAGTATGATGGATAAAGCAAAATAGCTCTTTAAATTGTCTGCGCTTCTTTCGTTTGTGAAGTAGCAGTTAGTCAATGCAACTTTCGATGCTCCTCATGGGTCATCTGGAAACAACCTATGGAAACATTGTACAACTTTAACTGAGAAGTACACAAGATTTGCTAGAAAGAACATCCAAGATGCCAGTCTAGTAT
>JAOTQJ010000083.1:12266466-12276746 GCA_025642045.1 Solanum sejunctum
AATAGGTTTAGGCTATGTGTTGATGCAAAATGGTAAGGTGATAGCTTATGCTTCTAGGCAACTCAAAGTGCATGAAAAAAATTATCCTACTCATGATCTTGAATTGGCCATCGTGGTTTTTTCTTTGAACATTTGGCTTTATTATTTGTATGGGGTGCATGTTGATGTGTTTACTGATCATAAGAGCTTCTTATATGTGTTCACTCAAAAGATCTCAACTTGAGGAAAAGAAGGTGGTTAGAACTTCTTATGGATTATGATATGAACTCGTATTATCATCCCTATAAGGCTAATATTGTGGCAGATGCTTTCAATAGAGTGTCTTTGGGTAGCCCAACTCATGTTATTGGTAGGGTATAGAGGTGGCTAGGGAGGTCCATCGGTTAGCTAGATTGGGGGTTAGGTTGGACGAGGTTGATAATGGTGGTATTGTGGTTGTTGATGGTTCAAAGTCTTCCTTGGTTGATGAGGTAAAAGAAAAGCAAGATCTTGATTCCTCCTTGTTAGAATTGAAGGCCTTGATAAAAGGAGGCAAGGTGGAGGTTTTCTCCCAAGGGAGAGATAGTGTCCTTAGATACCAAAGTAGGTTATGTGCGCCTTGTGTTGAGAGCTTGAGAGAAAAGATTCTTGATGAGGCTCACAGTTCTTCCTATTCTATTCACCCCGATTCTACCAAGATATACAGAGATTTGAGGGATGTGTATTAGTGGGGAGATATGAAGAAAGACATTTGCCAAATTTATTTTCGATTGCCATAGTTGTCAACAAGTCAAAGTTGAATGTAACAACCCCAAATTTATTTTCGATTGCCCCTAGCTCTTATTGTATTTTATTTCTTTCGCGACTAAGGATGTGTAATGATATGTTAAGAGGTTTATTTGTGGTCCGTTCAGGTTCCCCATGCGCCATGTCACGTCTAGGATCTAGGCTTGGGTCGTGATAGTAGCACTCTCCACATGTTTAATTCTCCAAAGAACCTTAATCAAAGTTAGATCCTTGTTATGGAGCCGCTTCACTTTCCTATCCAAAATCTCCACCAGAATTTCCTCATAAGATAAGTTCTCCTCAACCTCAACACCTTCCAAAAGCACAATAATACTACGATCACTAACCAGTTTTCTCAACATAGACACATTAAAAATCGGGTGAATAGAGCTCAAATCCGAAAGCAACTCCAATCTATAAGCCACATTCCCAATTCTCTCCATTATATCATAAGGGCATACATACTGGGGACTTAACTTTCGCTTTTTACCAAAGCGCATCACACCCTTCATGGGTAAGACCTTCACATACACCCAATCACCAACGTGAAACTCAAGGTCCCTCTTCCTAACATCTGAATAGGACTTTTGGCAACTTGGGTCATCTTCAACCTCTCCCTAATCAACTTTAATTTCTCCATGGCTTCCAACACCAAATCTGAGCCAATCAAAGCCACCTCTCCCAACTCAAACCGCCCTACCAAAGATCTACATCTCCTACCATACAAAGCCTCAGACAATGTCAAACCAATGCCATCATAAAAGCTATTATTATAAGCAAACTTGATAAGTGGAAGATGGTCATCCCAATTACCCTTGAACTCAAACATACAAGCCTCAACATATCCTCCAAGGTTTGAATTGTCCTCTCGGCTTGTCCATCTGTTTGAGGATGAAAGACGGTGCTCAACTTAACCTTAGTACCAAGTCCTTTTTTAATCAACCTCCAAAAGTGAGAAGTAAATTGAGTAGCACGATCCAATATGATAGATCTAGAGAAACCATGCAACCTCACCAGCTCTTGGATGTACAACCTTGTATAATCTTTAGCACCAAAAGTAGCCTTGACCGATAGTAAGTGAGCCGACGTAGTTATCTGGTCAACGATAACCCAAATAGAGTCAAATTGCCTTCAGGTCCAAGGCAAACCAACCACAAAATCCATGTTCACTTCTTTCCAATTTCAAATAGGAATCTCAATGTCTTGAGTCAAACTGCTTGGTCTTTGGTGATTTACCTTCACTTGTTGACAATTAGGTCATCCGATACAAACTTAGCTATGTGTTTTTTTATACCGTGCAAGCAATACACTTCTTTCAAATCCCGATACATCTTAATAGATCCTGGGTGAATAGAATAATCAGAGTTATGGGATTCACCCATGATCACCCTCTTAAGATCATAAACTTCTAGAACACATAACCGATCTTGATACCGAAGCACACCATCTCCCCTTGGGAGAACACCTCTATTTTCTTTCTGGCAACCAATTTCTTTAATTCAACCAATGATGAATATCGATCTTGCTTAGCTTTTATATGAACAACCATTGAAGATTCAACCCTATTTTGAACATGAATACCTCCATCATTAGAGTCGGGCAACCTAACACCCAACTTAGCTAGTCGGTGAACATCTCTTGCCAACTCCTTTTTCTCCTTCTCAACATGAGCCACACTTCCCATAGATAGTCTATTAAGAGCATCGGCTACAACATTGGCCTTGCCGGGATGATATTGTAAACTCATGTTGTAGTCCTTTAGAAGTTCCAACCATCTCCTTTGACTTAAGTTAAGATCCATTTGAGTGAACATGTATTGCAAACTCTTGTGATTAGTGAAAACATCAACATGTATAGCATACAAATAGTGTCTCCAAATTTTCAAAGAAAAAAACAGTTGCTGCTAACTCAAGGTCATGGGTTAGGTAATTACACTCATGCACTTGCAATTACCTTGATGCATGGCTATTACCTTACCATGTTGCATAAGTACGCAACCTAACCCAATCCGAGAAAAGTCACAATACACCATAAACCCATTCAAGCCATTTGGTAAAGTCAAAATAGGAGCCAATGTAAGTTTATCCTTCAAAATCTAAAAACTCCTCTCACATTCATTCGACCACACAAACTTAACCTTCTTTTGAGTCAACTTTAGTCAATGAAGATGCAATAGATGAGAACCCTTCAACAAACCTCCTATAATAATCAGCCAACCCAAGAAAACTCCAAATATCTGATAGAGTTAATGGTCTAGGTCAATTCTTCTCGGCGTCAGTCTTCTTCAAGTCAACCTTAATACTATCACCAGACACCACATGATCGAGAAAAGTCACTTCACCCAACCAAAACTCATATTTGCTAAACTTAGCATACAACTTCTTCTCTCTCAAAGTTTGGAGGACTAACCTCAAAAGATCCATATGATCCCACTAACTTTGGGAATAAATAAGAATATCATCAATGAAGACAACCACAAAACTGTCGAGGAATGGCTTGAGCACCTGATTTATAAGATCCATAAACACCGCCAGAGCATTAGTCAAGTTGAATGACATCACTACAAATTCAAAGTGCCCATACCTAGTTCAAAAAGCCATCTTGGGAATATCACATTCCCTAACCTTCAACTGATGATAATCGGAATGAAGGTCAATCTTTGATAAATGGGTAGCCCCTTAGAGTTGATAAAACAAGTCTTTGATTCTAGGCAATGGATAGTTATTCTTGATGGTTACCTTATTTAATTGCCTATATTCAATGCACATCCAAAGAGATCCATCTTTCTTTCTCACGAATAATACTAGCGCACCCCATGGAGATATACTTGACCTAATAAAACCCTTCTCCAACAAATCCTTCAATTGATCCTTCAACTCAGCTGGTGTCATATGATAGGGAGGAACAATAAAGATAGGTTGAGTATCCGAGAGGAGATCTATGCCAAAGTCTACTTTCCTTTCAGGAGGAATGCCGAGCAAGTCTTCGGGGAACACATCCAGAAACTTATTGACTTTCGGGATCGACTCAAGAGTAGATGACTTGGACTCCACATCCTTGACCCTCACAATATGGTAAATACACCACTTGGAGATCATCTTCCAAGCCTTAAGGTAGGAAATAAACTGACCATTAATAGCGGAGTCACTACCCTCCATTCAAGAACAGGTTCATTCAGAAGTTGGAACTTGACCTTCTTAGTTCTACCTTTTATAAAGGTATATGATGCATGGAACCAATCCATCCTAAGAATCATATCAAAATCAAACATCTCAAGTTCCACAAGATCACACAAAAAGACTTTATGCAACACAGAAATAGGACAACCTCGATAAACTATATGAGCAACAACAAATTTACCCATGGGAGTATTAACTGAAAAGGGCTCCCTTAAAATTTTGGGAGTCAAACCAAACTTGACAGTCAATAGAGGAGTCACAAAAGATAACTTTGCACCCAAATCAAGAAAAGCATAAGCATCAAAATTAAAGACTTTTAACATATCAATCATAACATCCAAAGCATCCTCAACTTCCTAGCGGGCATGAAGAGCATAAAACCTATTGTTCCTCAGGGCAACACTTTATAGAGCTTTTTGCTGGCCTTTCCCACCTTGAGCTACCTGACCTTGTCCTCTTAGAGCATTCCTAGGAGAATCAGCAACCTTGTGATTCTTATCACCACTCCCAAAGCAGGCATCCAAATTCCTCCAATAAGCATATGTGTGGTGTTTCCCACACTTGTCACATTGAGGATGCATGTCCCACCACTAACTGGTGCCTTAGGAGGAGATATTCTAGCACTAGTAACCCGAGCATTAGAACCTTGACCCTATTGGAAGCGACCAAGACCACTACCCGTAGAGTTAGAGAACTCACCATCATAACGGGCTCTCTTAGGATCATACACTCTCCTCTCCTTGAGTTTCTCCCTTTCAATTTGCTCCGCATATACCATGAGTCTATAGATATCCATCTCCTAGATTAACATGGTTGTATGACACTCTTTCACAAATAAATCAGAGATACCAGAAATGAACTTGTGCATTCTTGCACATGGGTCAGCCACAAGCATAGGAGCATACTTGAAGTGCTTAGTGAACTTCAAGGCATAGTCCTTCACACTCATACCACCCTATTTGAGGTTGATAAACTCAGTCAGCTATTCTTTAAGATCAAGTGGGAAGAAACGATCCAGAAAGGCCAACTTGAATTCCTCCCAATTAAAAATATTACCACAAACTCTCTCCATCGACCATTAAGTGTACCACACTTGAGCCATTTCTTTCAACTGATAAGCAAACAACTCAGCTCTCTCCTCAGAAGTGACACCCATAACATTCAACACCTTGGTAAGCTCATCAATTAACTCTTGAGCATCCTCGTTAGCTTTTGACCCATAGAACTCCAGAGGATATATTTGAGTGAAATCTCTCGCCCTAGAGGCCGGAGTGGGATCCCGAGGAAGATTAGCCTGACTAGTCTGAGAAGTCACCACCTGGAAAAGCATGGCAAAGGCCGTATGAAATTCACCATTAGTGATAGGCTCTTCTAAAGGCTCTTGAGGTGCTTGACCCTCATTAACTGGGATCGCTCTTGGTAGGGGAGATCTTTCTCAAGGCATCTTATGTAATGGAGCCATGACACCATCAAGACAAGAAAACTAACACGTGATTCATAGCACATCATAAGACATGAAGAAGTGAGAAGAATTCCTAAAATGTCGTCATCATGGTGCAATTCACACCCATAAATAGGACTCTACTTGACGCGGCATATTGGAATTCGAGCATTATTTACAAACCTAGTGCTCTGTTAGCAAGCTTGTCATGACCCAAACCTAGGGCCTAAGAGTGACATGGCGAATGGGAACTCGAGAGTCCCCAAACAAGCCTCAAAGTATCCATATTCACATTATTAGTTCAGAAACATAATCAAAATGTAAAAACCCAATTATAAGGGATAGGAGAATATGACTCATGTAATGGGCATGTCATAGGAAATGGGAGTAACATGAATTCACCAAGCACATAGCACATAAATACTAAGGGGCGGGTAAGTATGACTCACTCTATGGGGGCAATTCAAGACTTAGGATCTTTCACATCATATCATATAGTCATATCATAAAGCTCATAACAAATCTCATAACATATCCATTAGGTAGCCAAGCCATAACATAACCTCCAATCATAACACTTAGCACATAAATGTAAAAGAGTTTACAAGATGTCCACCATTGCCTCTAATCATAAGAAAGGACAGGGGCCAAGACATACCTTGTACTCACTCTCAAAGTAAATAAAATAAGTAAACACTATAGGTAGAGGAATGATGGTTTGTCCTCGGAAGATAAGACTCACCACAATAAGCAAAACTTGAGATTTGAGCCAGACGTTGTACAGTGGATGAATGTACTCCTCAATCCCTACATAGTGAGATCATGTAGGCAAAAGTATGCGTTAGTATATTTGATTGTACTAAGTATGAGGGCATGTAATGCATATGACACATCAAACCTGCATTTAATGTTAGATGACATTGACACATACTATAGAAAAAAGCATATATCCAAAGAAGAGTAGTAAAACAATATGCCATGAAATTCATGATGAATGAAATGCAATAATGCTCATACATAGTAGGGATATGACCTCAACCGACAAGAGTAAGACCAAGCGAGCTATTACTTAGAATCATAATGAAATCCCCTTACCGGTAAGAGATGGTATACTTGCCAAAGGTAAATCATACTTCACCTTGCGAGCAACCCCATTTCGTATGAAGCAACCTTCCTTACAAGAAAATCCATTTCAGATAGGATTTTCACAATATTTCATATCATACTTCTCCTTACAGGCATCCCCATTTTAGAGTATTGACCTTCCTTACGGGCAACCCCATTTCGGATAGGAATTTCATATACATATACCATTGGCTCATAGTTCAAGGAAAAGAAGAGGGCCCCCTAATCCGTCGGTGCTAAGTCAAACATCCCACATTAATACTTATATATATACATGCTTTCAAAAAGCGATAGTTCTTTGAAATCATTTCAATGACCTTTAGGTTCACAAACCAAACATATTTCTTATACATTCATAATTAAGCTCAAAAGTCAATTCATAGTTCATAGTCATAATACTCATACACATGAATAGCCCATTTACATATACAAGATAGTGCAAGCACCCAAAATGCTCGAAGAGCCATAATACTAGACATTTATGTGATCATATTCTTATCATTATCATAATCTTATCAAAATCATATACGTAAACACAATTGGGCTTAACCCACTTCATAATTTTCATAAAATCCAATGCTCATGAATGGATATGTCATGAATGAGGTAAGATTAGCATGGGTAGTAGAGATTCAAACTTAAATCAGCAATACATTATGAAATCCAAGTAAAACCATAAGTAAAATTCACATTTAAATCATAACATATATTACTCGTGCACAAATCAAGCTTTAAAGGGACAATGCAACTTCAAATGTTCATAATAATAGTGCAACTCAACATATTAGGGCTTAAATCAACTTAAAATCATCGATAAAGCATAGCTCATACATCAATTGAATTTAATAAACGATAATATTGAAAACCCATATTTAAAGTAAGCTAAAATTCATTAAAATCACTTGAAAAGAGTTTGCATCTTCTTGGTTGAAAGGGACTAAGAATCAAACCTATATACCTTAGTTAATAAAAAAGATTCAAGAAAAAAATTGACGGAGAATGAGCCTTCCCTTAATCCCCAAGCTCGAATCCCATAAGAGTTCTTTGAAAGAGACTTAAGAGAGAGAATTTCAAATGTGAGGAATGAATTTGAACGAGAAGAATAAAGTTTAGGTCACTAGGAAGCCTTTAGGTAGCATCGAAAATCACAAGAGACCCTTCTAATAAATCATATATAATTACAAAAATGCCATTAATGAAATGAGTTAAAAATTTCAATAATGTCATCTTGGGGGAGCTATATAGTCCATGACACATCACACGGACTGTATACTCATCTGTGAACCAACACTTAGAAAAATTATACTTGACGAAGATCTGAAACGGTCGTGACACTGCCCGTAACCCTCCCCTTAGAAAATTTTCTATAACGAAGTTATGAGATGGTGATTTCATACTTAGAAAAATTTCACTCTGAAAGTCATACGGAAGGTTATATGGGTCGTGACACCATACACGAGTCGTGTACTTAGCCGTTTCACCATACTTGGTTCCACAATTATGAAATTTCAAGCTAAGGCCACCACATGGTCCGTGAGGTGTCACATGAGTCGTAAGGGGGCTAAGTGTGACGTGCCTTAGTTTAAATCACCACGTTTAAGGACCAAACACCCTCTTGAGGCCAAAGGTCACTTCATAGAGTCTCCACACAGGTCGTGTGACCTCACACGGACCGTGAGAGCTCCCATGGAGTGTCACCTTTATCCAAAACTTTTTGAAATCAAAATTTTTAAGCTCCAATAAAGTCGTACAACGTCCGAGGCCTTATACTAAGTTAGACACTGTACTTGCTAAGATATTTTTAAGCAATTCTTGCGTAAGGATAGTCACTTGCTAATTGGTTTTTTAGCAACTACAATAATTACTAAATCAAATATCTTATTTGCTGAGATATTTTTAAGAAATTAAAGAAATTGTTGTTGAAGGCTATCTACTTGCTAAATTTATTTAGCAATTGCAGCAGTTGTTGAATAAGATTATTTACGAGCAGAGATTTTTCTCAACTGGTGACACAATTGTTGAAGCAATTTGCTTGCTTGCTGAGATCTGTATCAACAAGTGAAACAGTCGTAGAAACAGACAACCATTTAAAATAAACATAAAAACTATATCAATTTTCAACAACAAAGATTCAGCACTAACATATTATATAAAAACTAAAAAATATAATAATATAAGAGTTCAACTTCAAACTACCATTCAAAAACATAAAAGAAAAGTAGTGTTTGTCTGTCAACTTGAAAGATAATTACAATTCATGATAATTTTCAACACTCCACCCTACGCTGTCAATTCTTTTTAAACACACCAACTGCCTATTTTTATTATATCAGACTAACAATATTTTTATTCATCAAGGTCATAGGAGTACGAGTAATCAAATGCTCAATATAAGCCAATGAGTACGAATCGCAAGTTGTCCTACTATTTTTTTTGGAAGAATCTTACTTTCGATCATATTTTCATTCTTCATTGAGCATCTTTGCAGGCAAGTGACTGAACATTTTGGACTGCTTTAACAATTTAGGAAATAATTTCATTAGTGGTACTATGAATAGAATGAATTCATCTTTTGAAAATAATGGAATGTTAAAATCATAAACATTTATCAAATACATATGTTCTAAGGCGATCCTTCAATGAAAGAGCACCCTGTTACATGCTAGCATCTGACAACTCAATATAGATGTCTTTAAAAATATTGCATAAATTAAGGTCGAAAATGATATTTGTTGAATCATAATGTGTGGGATAATCTATATGCCTTATTCTCATAAGACATAATATTTTATCTATAGGCTGCAAACATGAATATAAAATTAGCTACTAAGTAGAATTACGTGTAGTTTATGCAACACCTAATTCAACAACTATAAATAGACTACAGTAGTTGTTGTATCTGCTGTAATTATTTCTTAAATTATTGCAATAGGTATAATAATTATTGTACTTGCTAGAATAACTTTCATGAAATAATTGCAGCAACTACTATAATTTCTCAGCAATTTCAATAACTAAATGAAGTTGAAAAAAATTTAAAAATAATTATAGAAACTTACACTGTCTTTTCACCACACATCTATGTTTGTCATCAGTGCAAAGTCATTACAATCCATTTCATGTATTGTATACCTTGCCTTGGATGCCTGTTTCTTCTTAATCCATTGCCAGCGCTTTTTTTTTTTATCATTAACATTTAGATAAATATTTACTGGTTAGAGCTCTTTTGTTAATCAACCACCATCTTTGAAGTGTTCATTGTCCTTTTTTGGCACGTGATACTACCTTAGAAATCTTTTTTCTCCTTTTTACACCAATAGGAGTGTAAAGGTCTGAGATTCTCAAATACGAATTGATGCCTCTTTTGGATATCAGTGTGCTGATATGTATATTTGAAGTCTCCACCTTGTCAATCAAGTGATCCATTTATTTAGAGACTTGTTTACATTCACAAGTACATGAAAGTACCCTAGAAGTACCATCACCAATAGTAAAAAAAATTTCCCAAGGTATCAAGAGTTTCTAAAGGACGTCTAACAGTTTCACTAACCAGAGAAAATAATGTTCCAATATTATGATCACCAACAACACCAACACTACCACTAGCATTATAAGTACCACCAACAATGCCACGATTAATACCATCAGCACCATCACCAACACTAACACTAACACCAGAAACACCAGCACCTTCACTAACAGTTGCACCAACAATAACACTAGAAACACCAATACCTTCACCAAAAACACCAATATCACCACCAACATCA
>JAOTQJ010000083.1:12279442-12290979 GCA_025642045.1 Solanum sejunctum
AACTTAAACAATAAGGTGTTCTCGTGGCTACTTAAGAGTTGCTTAATGAACTACTTAAGTTGCTGCAATAACTTGTTATAGCAAAGGTTACAACTTAAGGAATCTACTATATCAACTTAAGCTGTTGTTGAATCAATTTAAGCAATTGCTTAACTTACTACAACTTAAGATTGCAAGTTTAGCTGTTGTTTTATCAAGTACTTAAATTATTGGGACTTATTAAGCAATCAAATAATTTTTCTACATTAATTGAGAGAGTGGTTGCAACATGTACCTCATCCGTTGAAAAAAAATAAAACAAACTTTGAAATTGTTGTAGCAACTAGACACTTTTTTCTTATTTTTTTGTACTATTTCGTACATTAAGTTCAGTCGATTTTTATTCATCACTGTCACAATACCATCACAATAATAAACATAATATTATTAAAATAAAAAAAAATAAATAATAGATAAAATATTTGAAGGAATAAAAACAAACAATAAACATAGACATGCCATTCTTCTTTTTCTTTTTACATTATAAAAACTCCAAGTATGGAGAAATATTTTCTTTTGATGACAATGATGGCAACAAGAGACCAAGATGAACAGAAGAGCAAAACACAGGACAAAAGAGATGAAGATGGGATGAAGAAGAAGAACTTGCCGACAAAAAACAAGATGAAAAAAAAGTTCCGCCTAGTAATTTTGAAAAAGGAAAGAAAAAACTCACTTTACTTTTTAATTTTGTCGTGTGTCAAACAAGAAAAAAGATTAAAATTTTTAAAAATACCAATCACCCTTATTTAACTGTTGATTAGCAGAATATTTGACTTGCCTACTACTAGTATACACTAGTATATCCGTGAAGGACTAATTTTGTTATTGTTGACTATTTTGGGAAGACTATACAATTTGACGTTTTGATTCAGCAGTGCGGAATCCCTCTTACTGGCGCAACCTCTTTCTCCCCTTCTTCGCCTTCCCATCATGATGATGAACATGAACTACTCAACCCTTCCAACTGTTTCCATACCATATGCCCAACTAAAGGTTATTAATATTTTTGAAAGAACAGTAATTCTGAAATTCTTCATTTTTGCAATTCAATTTGTCAAATGTTTTTCTGCTTGTTTGTGGATCAAATAGGACAAAAATGCTGATTTATCAGCAAAAATAGAACAAGGTTTTGGCCCAAATGGTCTTGGAATTCTATCCATATCGGAGGTAACGTTTCTCTGCCTCCAATATCGTGTCAAACTTACTTTTCTTCTGCTATTTGTTTTGCTTCTCTACTTCGTTATTAGTGCCTAACTAATAAGTAAAGTTTTCTAATTCACTTAGAAAATATTCGAATTTGACTATTGTAAAATACTTGATGGAGCACCAAAGTTGTGGCCTAATGGTTAATGAATGGTTGAGAGCCGTGAGGTCTCATGTTCAAATGCCCGTTAAGACAAAAGAACACCAGGTGATTCTTCTCATTTGTGTTACGCTTGGTGAATAGAGTTACTGTTATGTGTTACTGGTGGTTGGTGGCATGTATCCCTCAAAACTAATGGCGCAGAAAGGCTGGCCCGGAGCCCTGGTCATCCAAAAAAAAAAAAATACTTGATGGATTGCTTCATTGTCTATGCTTTATGGAGTTTGTTAACGGCAGGAACTTTTCTTCTGGTTGAATTTCAATTGTTTATTCTTGTGTGCAAGTTTTTATGGAAATTAAGTAATGTGTTTGCCCGTTAGTATCTTTTAAATTCATATCTATATATATACCCAGTACCTATACACATTCTGACATAAATAGTAACACTCCTGTAGTTGGCATATGACTGCTCTTTCTTTTATGTGCTGGAAATGATTGGTGGTAAAAGCATTTGTCTTGACATGTTATCAGCAAATATTTAAGTTGTTAGTTAGTGTGGGAGGAGCTGTTTTGTCCCTAAATTGGGAACTCTTCAAAGTTTTGTTAATATATATTTGTCAAACATGACGCATCTGTTGCTATTTTTGTGTCGAAGGGAAAGGATAAACTAACTAGTTGGTCATTGTAAGAGAGTCAATTTCAGAAACATAATTAACACGGAAAGGTGAATCTGGCCTAACCAAGTCAATATCTAGACAGATTCAAAATCTGAATATCGTAAGATCTGGGCATCTTGTAGAAGTTGGTCGTAGTCTCATAAAGCCCAGCTTTGAAGTTTCTGAAAATTGTTGATTATAAGAAGTGCATATTGTCTCTGTTTCATGTTCACAACATGACTGTGAATTTACTTTGCTTCATACCTCTTTTGTTTTGACTATATTCTCTAGGTTCCTGGTTATTCATTGTGGCGACAGAATCTTCTCCACCTTGGACCCAGGTACAAAATTTCATGTATCAAATATTATCTGTAGATCAAAGATAGGTAGACACATGAAAAGTGTATCTGTTTATAGGAAATATATTAGCTAACTGTTCATATAATCAATGTCTTTTCTTCAAAAGATTAGCCAACCTTCCTGAAGATGTGAAGAGGGAGCTTGAAGACCCTAATAGCAGGTGAGCCATAATCTAATGCTATATTTTTGTTTCTTTAATCTTGAATATCACCAGCTTCTTGCTATCGGTTTAGAACTCCAAACATATCTTTTTATTGATAGGGTTATGCGCTTATGCTTATGTGCGTTCATTTATTTTTATTTGACCACATCTTCAGAAAATTTTTGGCAATGGTGTTTAGGTACAACTTTGGTTGGAGTCATGGAAAAGAAAAGCTTGAATCCGGAAAGCTAGGTAAACTCCTATTCAAGTTTAACTATTTTGTTGTTTCATTCAGCAAATAGCTTAGCATCATATGCATACCATAGTACTCAAAGTAATAACAACAACAACAACACCGGCAACAACATATCTAGTAGAATCCCACAAGTGGGGTCCGGGGAGAGTAAAATGTACGCAGACTTTACCATTACCTCATAGAGATAGAGAGATTGTTTTTGGTAGACCCTTGTCTCAAAAATATCAGGACCCAGAAGCAAAAGATACTAGATATAAAGTGGAAAGCAAAAGATAATATATAAATGCAATAAAAGTAACACATATAAGATGGACAATAACAACACCAGATATAAATACATGATTAATCCTGCTAACCTACTATATCATAAGTCCAGACATTATCCTATCCCTGCTAGCCTATTAGCCTTGTACCCTCACACGCGACCTCCACTCCTTTCTATCTAAGGTTATATTTTTGGTGAGATAAAGTTGCACCATATCCTGTTTAATCACCTCCCCCAATAGTTTTTCGGTCTATCTCTACCCCTCCGCGTAGCCCTTAAATCCAGCCTCTCGGACCTCCTAATAGGAGCGTCGACACTTCTTCTCTGCACTTGGCTAAACCATCGTAGTCTCGTTTCCCTCATCTTGTTTGTAATAGAGGCCACCCCTAACTTCTCCCAAATGGTCTCATTTCTAGTCTTATCACTTTTGGTGTGCCCTCATATCCACCTCAACATCCTCGTTTTTGCAAACTGCACCATCTAAATATGTGAATATTTGACTAGCCAGCACTCCATCCCATATAGCAATGATGGTCTAACTATCGCTCCGTAAACCCTACCTTCAACTTTAGGTGATGTCTTTTTATCACACAATACTCTAGAGGCAAACCTCCTCTTCATCCATGCTTTGTCAATACGATGTGTGACATCGTCATCGATATCACCACTACCCTAGATGATGACCAAGATATTTAAAGCTTTTTCTCTTGGGGATAGATTGAGTGACAAGCTTTACCTCAATGTCTGCTTCATCCCTCGCAACGCTGAATTTGCACTCCAAGTATTCTGTCTTGGTCTTGCTCAATTTGAAACCTTTGGATTCCAAAGTATTCGAACCTTCAACCTGTCATTAACTTTATCCTGAGTCTCATCAATTAGTATTATGTCATCTGCAAATAACATACACAAAGGAACCTTCTCTTGAATAGATTGTGACAATCAGCTAACAAGGTGTGATTTCTAATGAATATGAACTCATCTTTTTGTCAAAGACTATTAAGGATTTGAGTATATAAGAATAATGTTGAATAAGGTTTATTAGTAATGCTTGCATTAGTGATGTTGGTATTAGAAGGTGTTTGGATTAGCTTTTTCAAGTGACTTAAAAGTCAAAAGTTCGAACCCCACTGGGTGCAAACAATTTCTCCCTTTCAATTGACTTGAGCCTTGGGGTTTGCTCCCTTTCAAGGTCTCATGTTCAAACCCTACTAGGTGCAAACAATTTCTGAGGGCCATCGGACTGGGTAAAACCTGAATTAGTCGTGGTGCACTTGAGGAAAACTCCTTGCCGAGGGCCTGTGCACCCCCGGGATTAGTCGGGGCTCAAAGAGACTTGGACACCCGGTGCAAATAAAGAAAAAAGTCAAAAGTCAAAATCCAAAAAAAGGTAGTTATCTACTTTTGACTTTGGCCTTTTTTTGGTACTTTCAAGCCTAGAGTAAGTGCTTAAAAGTACTATGTCTTTGTCAAACACCTCTAAAAATTAGAAAGTGCTTAAAAGCTAAAAGCACCTAAAGTAAACCTATTCAAATATCTAGTTAGTTATGCTGTCATTATTTCATTACACTGTTTGGTTTGATGCATTAGAAATGACAAGTCTTGCATAACTTCTATAAAATTTTTTTGCATTGAACGTTTTCAAGAGTTTATTGAAGCTGTCAAGAGGAGATTTTCCCTTCACCCATAACCTCTTTCTCTCTACTACTTCCTAAGATTGTAGAACACCTTTTCTGGTGACTTTTGTACTCGAATTTCTTTCTTAGACATGGGGGAAAATAGGATTTACTTCAACGCTGGTTTCAAGTTGTTCGATATTACCGGATGGACAACTGGCGAGGAAGTCTGGTTTGACCGGGTGAAGCGAAGTAGAAACATGATGAGAAGAATAACTCTCAGCAAAAAAGTGATGGCGTGGATTTGTTTTGTACTGAAAGAAGCCTCAAACGACGACAAGACTCTGGTGAGGAGATGGAGAATGAAGGACCAAACGGGAGAGTATTTTAGCACAAGGAAATTTAGTGCTCTTGGAAGATTTATGAGTCTTGTCTCTTAAAGGAGCAGACAGAGCAGTAGTTATACTGCCAGAAGCATTCAATGCTGATTGGACAGACGTTGCACTCAAGATAAGAAATTTCATTAATTACTCACCACTAAGAACATTTAAAGCTCTTCACAGAACGGTTGATACTAACCTTTGGTTTACCAAGGTCATTGAGGACAACAAATAGCAGTCATGTACCCTTGAAGTTCCAGAAAGTAAAAGGCAGAAGGCTCTCACTACTGCTGCAATTGAGTATGGTAGAGGTTTGCTTGGAAGATGTATCATAGGAAACTTCGGCAATCTTGGCTCCAAGAAGCCTACCTTCTCCGAGATCAGGAAATGGACATCGTCAACTTGGAAGAAAGCTTTTGGGGTTAACATCTACGAGATGATAGACAGTACCTTCCTTTTTGAGTTCCCTAATAGGAATATAGCTGAGCAGACACTTAAAGGGGGGTGGACTGAGAAGAAATCTAGGGTTCGATTGGAATGGTGGAACTCTATAGCTGGGTGCATACTGGCGGCGCAAAAGAGCAAAACAACTTGGATCAGAGTGATTGGGCAATCTCTTCACTTATGGTTGCATCAAATTTTTCAACATATTGGAGACCTTTGTGGTGGCTGGAAATCAACAAAGGCAAAGACTAAATTGAAGAATCACCTGAAATGGGCCCGAAGTGAAGTAAAGGGGGATGATCGGAATGTTCCAAGTGAAGTTACTATCTTGAAAGAGGGTCTAAATTTCTCTATCGCGATTTGGGTAAAAAGAAAACTTAGCTTTGGAAAAGCTCCGGCAGCGATTCCGGCTCCTGGAGATGGAAAACCCAATAGCACAATGAAGAACTTTGTCCAGCGATCCTTAGAGCCCTACGAGGTGATAAACTCCGCTGGACAGGTGATAGCTTTTGACTGAAGGAGTGTGGATCACGTGGTTGAGTTTTTTTTTAAAATTTGAAACCCCATTTCGGGTCATGTGAGGATCATGGAAATTATTTGAGAGATACATTGCATTCTTTGGGCATCTTGTAGTAATAGTTGTATTGGGCCACATCCAACCCAAGTTATTTACAACAAAATTGTGGAGAAGCCCATTAATGAAAGAAGGGACATGTCACTAGTGGAACTCATATCGAGCAAGCCTCTTTCAATTCAGTCCAATAACATATCCGACACTTTGCTAACTCATAGCAAAGACTCATGCTACCGGTACTTAGAGAAGAAGGATGGAGCTTCATTGATAAGGGGAAAAGAGACAAGAAAGGGGAGGATCCATTCCAGGAACAAAACAATTTTCAATTATTGATTCATCAATCAACGGGGATCTCTGGGAAGTAGAACATGTATCTCCAATACAAGCAGAACAAAATGAAGCAGTGTTGCAAAAGAAGTCAGAAGCATATGACTGGGTTAGACAAAATTTGCTAAAACTTAGTAAGATGTTCGGAATCAATTTTAAATGCCACAAGAAGGAAACTCTTGAACTACTTATGCAAATCAATGGGAGTAGGCAAGCAAGAAGAATGGAACCTGTCACAGATATCAAGAAAGTCAGAAGCAAAGGCGAGCTAGAGTTGAAAAATCTAATCACCTTTGATGTAAAATTCAGAAGTGGTAGAGGCAGATTGAAGGGGAAGGGGAAGACCCAGACTGACCAATGAAGCTTAAACTAGTTCCATGGAACGTGGTGGGACTGAATGATTAGGGGAAGAGAAGAATCATCAAGAGCCAACTTTTCTTTTTTGAAAATGGTAATTGTTTCTATTATCCATAAAATAGTACATAGGTTGTACCGAAAATCATATTTACATGAGAAACTCTAAACACAGTGACTTATCCCTACATGAGTCTAAGACATCAATGATAAAGATAGTATCATTAGAGTACATTTGATTACACCAAAAACATAGAGTCTGAATGCAGTTCAGTTGGACTTGTTGCATACTACTTTCCCTATTCTCAAAAACTCTAAGGTTCCTCTCGTTCCATACTGTCCACCAAATAGTGGCAGGGACAATTCTCCAATTGCTTTTGTTTTTTGCTTGTGTCCTGACTTCTTCCCAACTGTATAGAGCCTCTGAAATTCTACTAGGCATGGATCAGTAGATGTTTTTGAGTCTCAAGAACAAATTCCACAACTGGCTAGTGATTTTGCATTGGATGAACAAATGATTGACAGTTTCTGCAGTTTTCCCACAGAAAAAACATCTAGAGCAGAGTGGAATTCCCCTCTTCATTAAATTTTCTTGTGTCAGTATTGCTTCCTTAGCTAGTAACCACACAAAGCAAGCTATTTTGTAGGGGATCTTGGCTCTCTACATAGGTTTCTAGGGCCATTTGATTAACTGCAAATTTTGATGGTTCAGCTTCCTGTATGCTGCGCCTAGTTTAAAATTGAGAGACGTATTAAAAACACCTTCGAACTTGACACGAGTTATAAGTTTCGTCCCTAAACTATTGATATGCTTAAAAATACCCCCAACTTGGCAAACTAAGCTTAAATACACCCCTCCTGTTTCATACCCAAAAGTGTGTCATTCACGTGCTACGTGTGGCTTAAAACCACCCCTCAACTTGGCGAACTAAGCTTAAATACACCCCTTGTATTATATATATAAAAGAAATTGTAAGGTATGTGGTAGATACCATGAAAAGATAGGATAAATAATAAATTAAAATTATTAAATAATAAATAAAGTAAAAAATGAGATGATATTATTAAAGTAACGACGCAACCCCACCAAATCGGCCGTTACATAAAATGGGTCTTTTCATCGTTACCTATCAATGGATTTAAACGATACGATACAATGGAATCTAAGTAACTATCAAAACAAACATTGTATTTATATTAACAATACGTTACGATACAACGGGTAACAACCATCTAAACAAGGGGTAAGTGAAATATTTGGAGTATGACCGTGTCATTCATATACAGATCATTTTGAATCTGTTATTAGTACAATGTTAAGTTTCTATTTGGACTAGCTTGTACTAAATCTAATTTTATGTTCCTAATTAGTAAATGCTTATCTTAATTGTCCATGTTGCTTTTACTAACTTTATTTATTTTTCAATGTTGCACATAAAACATAGAAGTAATGGCAATTGCGGCACAAATCTTTGATGTTTGAACTAGAGTGCTACCTAACAACAACAACAATAACATACTCGGTGGAATTCCATAAGTGGAGTCTGGGGAGGGTAGAATGTACACAGACCTTACCACAACCTCATAGAAGTGAGAGGCTGTTTAGTGGCAGTGGGTGGCAAGGTGGCTTTGTGCTAGGTCACTGAACTTAGAGTAGGAAATTCCAGTGAAAGCTTCATCCTAAGATGACTGAAGAAGAGCAAGAACATCGGGCATTATCTCACCCCGAATGGAAAGAATATCGTTTACATAGTTGTGCAAAGGACTGGAGATAGAATTACAGATATGCCGATCTTCTGGTTAACAACCAAGGGGCTACGAGACTCAAAGAAGGAGGAACCCTTAGCCAGTCGTCTAACCAGTAAAACTAGTGGAAAGAGTGCAAAACCCAGTCCCGACCTGTCTTGACTCGACGAATCGACTTCTGATATTTCTAGTTGCGCATGAGCATCATGGCATAGGTTAAAGGGAACGAGGAGGCAAGCCCCCCAGTCTTCCGTATATCTTGCTCGTCCGACATGGCATGAATCACCGGACATGCACTCAGGAATAGTAATGCTTTGAAAAAGGCGTGATTTATTAATTGAAAGACGCTAACCGAATAGTTAGAGATGCCGCAAGCACAGATCATATAGCCTAATTGACTGCAAGACTTTTGAATTGCAAGGTACCATTACGAGCTCAATATATACGAGTGTTATTCCGTGAAATAACTTGAATTTCAAATCATTCACTTGCTTTAACTAATGCTATGGATGTAGGAGCATCAACTCCGTTCCTGTGGGCTTTTGAGGAGCGGGAGAAATTGTTGGAATTCTATGAAAGGGTCTCGGGAGCCAGGATGCATGCCAGTTTCATACGACCAGGTGGAGTGGCACAAGATCTGCCTCTTGGCTTATGTATAGATATTGATTCATTCACACAACAATTTGCTTCTCGTATCGACGAATTAGAAGAGATGTCAATCGACAACCATATCTGGAAACAACGATTAGTGGATATCGGTACTGTCACTGCACAACAAGCAAAGGATTGGGGATTCAGTGGTGTAATGTTAAGAGGTTCTGGGGTATGCTGGGATTTGCACAAAGGTCACCTTTGGATGTTGTTGTGACGCTTTGGTTACGAAGGTTCCTTACTTTTATGCACGAATTATTGAATAAGCCATCGTCCTATCAAGGTTAAGAAGTCAACTGAGCATCTCAGTGACGAGATTGAATACCCGGATCGAATCAAAGTTCACGCCGCCCGCCCTGAACAAAGGAGGCGTGGGCCACAACTCGCATATAAGCCGCCAGGTCGCATGGCATCAATTGTACAAGTTCGTGAAGAGGGCTGGACGAGTGGAATGAGGGAAAGCGGCTTGATCGACAAAAAAGAAGAGTAGCCTCCCTAGAACCTGGCAAAGTAATTATCAACGAATTCCCGAGCAAACGTCGAAGTAGGCTGTGGCTTATAAATAGGAAGATAAGGCGTTAGCGGACCCACTTGATAGGACTCTCCTTTGCTCTATCTAACTTGGCGTGCGCTCTTTTCGGCCTTGCGAGAACATATTCGAACACGCGCACTACTCATATCGGTACTAGAAGCTTTCAGAGCAGGCCTGGAAGACTATGAGCCCCATTGCTCAGTTGGTAGAGTTTCGCTCTTGGAATTGAGTCGTTGCAATTACGGGTTGGATGTCTAATTGTCTAGGCAGTAATGATAGTATCTTGTACGTGAACCTGTGGCTCACTTTTCTAAGTAATGGGGAAGAGGACTGAAACGTGCCACTGAAAGAGTCTACTGAGACAAAGATGGGCCCCTTCCTGTGACAGGACTTGCCGAGCGACTTCGAGGCCTAAAATGCCCATTTTGAAAACAAAAGAATCTTTTTTTTAAATCTCAAATTTCCTTAGTTTGTGGAAAACTGTCCAATTGAAAGTGCTAACATGCTAAGACTCTAACTCCTACTAAGCGTCTGGTCGCTCGGGCCATTGTACCTTTTGATTATGGTATGGTATTATCAGATCCAAACATAGGGCTACTTTATTTGTTTGCCATATTTTTGCTAGGTGTTTATGGAATTATCATAGCAGGTTGGTCTAGTAATTAGGAGGCGACCCTTTCCCTAAATATCTTGGGAAGCGAAGAGGACAAGTTTGAAACTCATTCGGGAATCTTCTCTTGAAGGTAGGCATTTCCCCCAAGCACTGATCTGAACCCTCTTTCCATATCTCGGAGAAGGTATGCAAGCAAGTCATCTGTGCTAATAAGTTCCTGCCTTTTTTTTAAAGGTAAGACATGGGGCAATAAGCCCGCTTTCACTCCCGTCTCCGAGTTCAATGGGTAAGGTAGGTTTAGCACGCTGACTCTCTCATCACTGACTGGACATAGCCAAACGAATCAGGGGGGATCCAAGTCATTGGCAAATGAAAAATCTATCGTTTTTTAACACTCGGAAAAAAAATCTAGAAAAGAGGAAGAGTCACTAAGACAAGAGAGCTATAGGTAAGTAAGCAAGAAGGATAGGTGCGAAAAAAAAAAGCTGAGGCAAGTGGCCCAAGGGCCACTTGACTGTAAAGGAAAGGGGCGAATTACATATTCATATCCACAATAAAAGAATTAGTGAGACTCCCCTTCTTTTGATATTCCCTGTCCAAAATTCAGAATAAACTAGATATGGCAAAACAGAAGGAAAGGAAAGGAAATAGAAAGAGCGACTAATAACGAAAAGCACATGATAGTATGTAAATATGATAAAATTAATACATATAAGATAAATAATGACAACACATGATATAAAGACACAGCAAATCCTGCTACCTTACTATATCCCACGGCTTAGACATCAACCTAACCCTACTAACCTATTAGCCTGTTGTTCTAACTCGCGAACCCCACTCCTTCTAAGGTTATGTCCTCAGTGAGATCAAGTTTCAACCTATCTTGTCTGATCACCTCCCCCCAATACTTCTTCGGTCTACCTCTACTCCTCCGTGTAACTCCTAAATCCAACCTCTCGCACCTCCTAACAGGAGCATCGGTACTTCTCTGCACGTGTCCAAACCATTGCAGTCTTGCTTTCCTCATCTTGTCAACCACAAGGGCCACCTCTAGCTATCTAAGCAAGGAGAAATGTCCAACCTGCAGTGCACCTAGCTTCCGGACTTAAAGTGTGCCTCAAGTGGTCCTTTAACGACATTGGGAATTATTAAGTTACACAAAATTGAGCAGTTTATAGAGTAACATCTACTAAACCCATGAAGGGAATGATTTGCTAAAACTGGTATCTAAAGCTACTTGTAGATGTCCTCCTCTCCATGATGTTCTCATATTACC
>JAOTQJ010000083.1:12291079-12327221 GCA_025642045.1 Solanum sejunctum
CTATCTTCCCCTTGGCTAGGAGGTCTCATAAATCATTTGAAAGGACTTCTGAAAGCCTTCGCCTCCGATGGGCTATAGAAGATGGATACTAGCTTTGTGAAATCCAGAAGAAATGAATTGCGAAGTTGTTTTATGGTCAAACTAGAAGTACCTGGGTCATTGTATAACCCCTATTAACAATGAATATCATCTAACAAATGATAAGTAACAAGTAACTTATCAAACTAAACGAAGACTGGAGGGGCAGGAAGTCAATTAGAGAATTTGGGATGAAATTGCTGAACCCCTATGATCACAAACTGTTGTTCCAACACAATTGATGTGCCTGAAATTTTGGTACTACCAAGTCACCACTCCATGAGCAGTTTGATTAAAAATTGTCAGAAAATGTGAGAACAGTGCAATTTTGGCATTTTATTCCCTTTATTTTCGTGCTTCTATTTGTCCTCATGAAAGTTGTAACCTTGATGCCTTTCGTATTCAAAGTAAATGGAACATTCTCTGCATATTTGTTTGAACAGAAGTTACGAAACTCATAAATTTGTTTTACTTATTCAAGTTGCCATGAGTGTATTTTGGGGTTAGATTAAAAGAACACGGGATTCATGAGGACATGACCTTAGATAGAAAGGAGTGGAGGTCGCGAATTAGAGCAGTAGGCTAATTAGTTAGTAGGCTTAAGTGGATGTCTGGCCTTGGGGTATGGTAAGGTAGCAGGAGTAGTCGTGTTTATATCATGTGTTGTCATTATCAGTTGTATGGGTCTTAAATTTATCGTATTTACATATTGTAATGTGTTTGCTTATTAGTCACCCTTTCTATTCCCTCTCTTTTCCTTTTTGTCATATATAGTTTATTCTGCTTATGGGTTTTTGAGATGAGGGTTTCCAGGAAACAACCTCTCTACTTCTAGGAGGTAGTGGTAATGTCCGCGTACATTCTACCCTCCCCAGACCCCACTTGTGGGATTCCACTGGGTATGTTGTTGTATTAAAAGAACACGAGATTGACAATTCAATTGGGACAAAAAAGCTCTAATAAATTGTTGTTGCACAATGGTTGCATTTAGGGTGCAACAGATTTGCTGTGATACATCTAGAAAAAATTACCAACTTTCATTCATTACAAAGAGGTTCGTTGCAAAATAAAATTGCGCATTCTCTGCATATTTGTTTGAACACAAGGTTAAGAAACTCAAAGTTTTACTTATTTAAGTTGCCATATGATTAATTATTGATTTTGGGCTAAGAATATAAGAACATGATATTTGTTAGAATAGGAATAGGAACAAGAATAATATCTACAATCTTACTTAAAATAGGAATAGGAATAATAATAGTATATAGAATCCTACTTGGAAAAGGATTGTATGATAGTATCCTAGTTAGAAAAGGAATCTAATATACAACAACATACCAGTGGAATCCCACAAGTGGGGTTTGGGGAGGGTAAAGTGTACGCAGACCTTACCACTATCTCATAAAAGTAGAGAAGTTGTTTCCTAGGAACTCTCGTCTCAAAAACTCATAAGTAGAATAAACTAGATATGACAAAAAGGAAAGGAAAAGAAAGGGAACAAAAAGAACGATAATATGAAAGCACATGAGAGTATGCAAATACAATAAAACAAACACATATACAACAGATAATGCTCATGATAAAAAACACGACTACTCCTGCTACCCTACTATACCCCAAGACTAGACATCCACCTAACCCTACCAACCAATTAGTCTGCTTCTCTAATTCGCAACCTCCACTCCTTTCTAAGGTCATATCCTCAGTGAGATCAAGTTTCGTCATATCTTGTCTGATCACCTCCCTCCAATACTTCTTCGGTCTACCTCTACCCCTCCGTGTAACTCCCAAAACCAACCTCTCGCACCTCCAAACAGGAGCATTGATACTCCTTCTCTGCGCATGTCCAAACCATCGCAGTCTCGCTTGCCTCATCTTATCAGCCACAGGGGCCACCTCTAGCTTCTCTCGAATGGTCTCATTCCTAATCTTATCACTCCTGGTGTGACCACACTCATCTCAACATCCTCATCTTTGCAACATGCATGTTCTGAACATGTGAATTTTTTATTGGCTACACTCCACCTATATAGCAAAGATGGTCTAACCACCATTCTGTAGAACTTACCTTTGAATTTGGATGGTATCTTCTTGTCACAAAATACTCTAGAGGCCAGCCTTCATTTAGTCCATTCTGCCCCAATATGATGTGTGACATCATTGTCGATATCACCACTACTTTGGATGATAGATCCCAGATACTTAAAGTTTTCCCTCTTGGGGATAGGTTGAGTGGTAAGCCTCACATCAATGTCTGCTTCATCCCTCGCAACACTGAATTTGCACTCCAAGTATTCTGTTTTGATTCTGCTCAGTTTGAATCCTTTGGACTCCAAGGTGTGTCTCCAAGCCTCCAACCTATCATTAACTTTAGTCCGAGCCTCATCAATCAGTACTATGTCATTTGCAAATAGCATATACCATGGAACCTCCTCCTAGATAGATCACGTCAGCTCATCCATCACCAAGGAAAACAAGAAAGGGCTCAACGCAGATCCTTGATGAAGTCCCATTTCAACAGAAAAATACTCTGAGTCTCCTCCCACTGTTCTTACCCGAGTTGTGGCTCCGTCATACATGTCCTTTATCGACCTGATATATGCCATTAAGACATATATAGTATCTATAAATAGGGTCTCAATGTAATAATGTAGAGACAACAATTCAATAATATTCTTCTGGATGATGGACCCCAGATACTTAAAGTTTTCTCTCTTGGGGATAGGTTGAGTGGCAAACAGGAAAGGGCTCAACACAGATCCTTGATGGAGTCCCATCCAGCCACTATTCTGGATGATGGACCCCAGATACTTAAAGTTTTCCCTCTTGGGGATAGGTTGAGTGGCAAACCTCACATCAATGTTTGCTTCATCCCTCGCAACACTGAATTTGCACTCCAAGTATTCTGTTTTGTTCCTACTCAGTTTGAATCTTTTGGACTCCAAGGTATGTCTCTAAGCCTCCAACCTATCATTAACTTTAGTCCGAGCCTCATCAATCAGTACTATGTCTTCTGCTAGATAGATCACGTAAGCTCATCCATCACCAAGGCAAACAGGAAAGGGCTTAACACAGATCCTTGGTGGAGTCCCATCTCAACAGGAAAATGCTCTGAGTCTCCTCCCACCGTTCTTACCCGAGTTGTGGCTCCATCGTACATGTCCTTTATCACCCTGATATATGCCATTGGGACATATATAGTATCTATAAATAGGGTCTTAATGTAATAATGTAAAGACAACAATTCAATAATATTCTTCTCTAATATTTCTCACATGGTATTAGAGTTTCTACGGTTTTGGTAGAAAATCAAAGAGCTTCCGCTGTTGGCGGGCGATTATGACCATGTATGCCGCTCTTCTGGCCAATGATTGTGTTAAAAAGAGTTGGGTCACATAGTATCTTTTTGGTGACTATTTTCTTATATTTAATTTGCGGAGCGCCCTGCCTCTTTTCGATGACTACTTTTTCATATCCGATTTGTGTAGAACTGTGCCGTTTTTCTAGTTACTTTTTTTTCTTATTCAATTTGCACAGTACCTTGCCATCTTTTCGATGACTACTTTTTTTTTTTGTTTATTTAGTTTGCTTAGCACTGTGCCATCTTTCTGGTGACTACTTTCTTATTTTTGTTGGGTCATGTCATCATTCCAACCCTATCCATACAATTTCTCTTTTTCAGTAGGGTCGTGTCGTCAATATGATCCTACCTATATAATTTTTATTTTTTAGTAGGGTCGTGCCATCATTTCAACCCTACCCATATAATTCTTTCTTTGTAGGGTCGTGCCATCATTCCAACCCTACCCATATAACTTTATTTCTCGTATCGTTATCACTTTCAACCATCAAATCTAATAATCCAATACATGACTTTTTTATCAATTGGACAGTAAGAATATTTTTTGCATAATGGTCTCAAGGAAAAGTCTATATAGCGAAACCACCTAGTTTTGTTACTCAGGGGGAGTCATGTAGACTTGTATGTCAATTGTGTAGGTCATTCTATGATCTAAAACAGTCTGCACTGTTTTTCAGGGATTTATCACTCTATGTTTTATCGGCATTATGTATCACATTCTGTTTTTCATGAGAAGACCAAGCACATTGAGATTGACTGACATTATGCATCAAATTCAGTATTTCATGAGAAGACTAAACACATTGAGATTGATTGTTAATTTTGTGAAGTGGAGTGATCAACTTGCAAATATCTTATCTAGCTTTTCATTGGTCGTTATATTAATTACGTTTGTAACAAGCTAGTTACATATGACTTACATGCAATAGCTTGAGGGGGAGTGTTACAATAGAAATAGGAGCAAGAATAATATCTACAATCCTACTTAAAATATGAATAGGAATAACAATAGTATATAGAATCCTACATGGAAAAAGATCGTATTATAGTATCCTAGTTGAAAAAGGAATCTAATATAGTATCTACAAATAGGGACTTAATGTAATATTGTAGAGACAACAATTCGATAATATTGTTCTCCAATATTTCTCACAGTATTAATAATTCAATTTTGCATGCTTGAAAAATAGTTTGAATAAATTGTTCCTGCACAATGGTTGCATTTAGGATGCAGCAGATTTGCTGTGATGCATCAAGAAAAAGTTACCAACACTCGCTGATTACAAAGACATTTCTTCGTCTTCACTATTCTCACGATGCCTAGTCCAAACCCATGAACACCCATCATGGTTTGAAAGGGACCTATTATTGATCTAGAGAAGTGACAATTACTATCAAGCTATTTGTCTACTATAATGTTGATATCTCTTTATTGTATATTACCTGTGCAAATATCTTGGCTTCACTTATTTAGCTTTTCCTCAAGCTTCCAAATTGTTGTCGTTTAAATATGTCATTTTGATGGATTTATCATGGTTTCATTTCTGCAGATTTGCTGAAAGGATCTTTCTATGCAAATCCAATATTAGATGTACCTACGACAGAGAAATCCCTCATTGAGCGGTAAGTTTTCGCTGCTTCATTCAGAAAGAACTGAATGAATATAGTTTAGAATTGAGAGTTAAAGTGAAGTCTAAGTCACATTGATTAGGAAAGGAAGAATGGGTTGGAGACCTGTAGTTACTACTCCCTCGGTTTCACTTTATTTGTCATAGTTTGACTTGGCGTAAAGTTTGACAAAGAAATGAAGACTTTTGAAACTTGTAGTTAAATATGCCATAACATTTGTGTGGCTATAAAACTTTTGAAACTCGTATCTTTATACATATCATAGCATTTGTATGGCTATAAAAGCTTCTCATTAAGAAAATATAGGAGAAGACCATTGTTTTTCTAATAGACTAATAAGGAAATAGTGCCAAATAAGGTGGAATGGAGGAACTACTTTTATGCATTTGTTTTTGAATTGAGATGAACTGGACATGCATGCTTACTTTTCATGAAACTAAATTTTAGTTGTGTTGAAGGTATCCATCATATTGTGGGTCAAATATATGGCCTCATAAGGCTCTGCCAGAACTTGAAACAGGTACATACTAACACAATTTGTCTTATTTTATTCTTACTTGGTGGGTTTAAAGCTTGTGCACACATTAGATTTGCTAACTTAATTGATCCTACTCTATTTAGATCAGGGTTCACCTTTAAGAAAGCTTGTTAGCTTTGTATTGGCTCACACTCTGATCAGATACCAAGTAGATTTTTTGTCCTATAATATCTTGGTATTTACAAGAAATTAGATTACAGGGGAAGCTTATGAATGCCGCAAGTTATCTTTATTTTATTTAAGAGGGAAGAAAAAAATTTATTGTACAAGTGGATGGATTCTGTGTAAACTGTTATGGTTATGTAACATTTAGCAAGTACTTTTATCCTTTTAGGAAGGGCAATTATTCGGGATAGCATAAAAATACAAGTCATCATTCAATTTTTATGGTTGAATACATATGTAGCCGCTAGTACTTGTTTGGATTTTTCATTTAGACATCTGAACTAAGGGTTGTACCTATTTAGTACCTGAACCCAAGCCAAAGTATGTCTATTAAACATAATTTGTTGATGTGACGCAATGTTTATAACATTACACATGTGAAACACATATTTTTTCACGTCCTCCCCTTCTCTCCTCTGCCACCACTTGCACCACCATCCTTGACACCACACTGTCACATTGCCTCCCTTCTCCTCTTTTCCCCGCCACTACTGTCACTGCCATCCTTCATTACTTGCACCACAACTTCCTTTTCGCCTATCCCCTCTCTGTCCATGCCGCCATTGTCACCACCATCCCCACCATCACTATCCCTACTAGAATCTTCAAGACTCATTTGAAGAGCAGGAGTGTGTCAAGTGCTAATACAACAATTTATCACTCGTTAATGCGACCACTTATCATATGATGAAATGAACTTATCACCTTATATTAGTTGTTAACCTTACAACAACGACGACATTGTACCCAGTGTAATCCCACAAGTGGGATCTGGGGAGGGATGGAGTGTATGCATCCTTACCCTACCTTGTGAAAGAAAAGATACCATTTCGGATAGACCTTTGGCACAAGTAAAGCATATCAAAATCAGTAGAAAGGAAATGTAATAGATACAATAGTGAAATTAACAGGGAAAAGACATTTGTTCTAGCCTCAGTGGATAGGGTTTCTTAGTACATGTTGGTATGATGTGACATGAATATTGTAGAATTAGTCGAGATGCACTCAACTTGGCTTGGGCGTCAGGGTTATTATTAAAACAATAATAAAGAAAAGAAATAAGTAATAAAAACAAATACTCCCTCCATCCCATTTTATGTAGCATTATTTGACTTGGCACGATATTTAAAAAAAAAGGAAGTTTTTTAACGCTTGTGGTCTAAAATAATTCTTAGATATTTGTGTGATTGTAAATAATTTCATTGAGGATAATAGGAAAATTTTTAAGTTAAATTATTATTAAATTATTTCTAACTATAGTGAGGTGACATTTTTTTGGGATGAACTAAAAAGAAAAGGGTGCCACATAAAATAGCGCGAATTAATACAATAACAAAAATGGCAACGTGTAATAATAAAATTGAAGTATTAAATTGTAGGGATGTACTAAATATACAACTGATAGGGGAAAGTGGATAATGCTCGACTAGGTATGATCTTTCTACCCTAGTCATTGCCTTCTATATCTTTCTATTTAGGGTCTTGCCCTTGGAATACTTTAGGTGTGCTATGTCTTGTCTAATATGCTCTTCTCAATACTTCTTTGGCCTACTTCTACCTCTCTTAAGATTCACCATAGCCAACCTCTCATACCTCTTCACTTTCTCGGTGGGACATCGATGCATCTCCTTTTCAAATTAGTTGTTAGTGTTATCTAGATAATAATTGTTATCACGTGTACTTATCATGTTGTAAGTTTTAGTCTCACATCGGTGGGTAACTTTTTATTCTTAGATTTTGTAAGCCTATATAAAGGCTTCTAGTTGCTGGTTAGAGTTATGTAGGTATTAGATTATGCAGGAATTAGTTATGCAAGGTTTAGCTTTGAAATAGAGCTCTTGCTCGGGTATTTTAGGCCTCATTTTTTCGTCAAGATTAAAATGTCTAAATTTTGATGCACATTCATATGTTTATCAAGATTTAGAGGTCTAAATATGAATATTAAGATGTTGCATTAAGATCTAAATACTAAATTGTTAAGATTGTTTTTAACATCTGAATGTGTAAAATTTTTCTTTATTTAAAAAGTAATAATATAAAACTCAAATAAAATACCAAGTAGATCTAGTATTACATCAGTAAACTTTTAAAATATTTATATGATGATTGGTGGTGAGGATGACTGATCATGGTGATTTGTGTGTCGATTTGGGATGATGTTGACCTGTGATGGTTGTTGTGGATAGTATGTTATGGTAAAGTGGTTGACATTAGTGATTAACTATGGTGGTTGTTGGTAGCTGATCAAAAATTAGTTGACCGCTGCACATGTGCCTCCTCAGTAAGAGACGTCGTTATCGCATGATTCTTTCGGTTATCTCAGAATATGATCCTTTTCTTTTGGTCATCTCAATATCTGATCCTTCCTATTTCATTTTCTTTTTGTTTGGGTGTGGGGATGTTATGCTTGATTGGGGTGTGAGAAATTGGGAATTTCAAAAGAGTGGATGGGAAAAAAAAGGAATACATAAATGTTGTCTTTAAAAAGCAACTTACAGACTTGTATAACCTCAGCTAGGTATCAAAACTAGAAAGGACAGTACATACTCCTATCATGTTGCCGTCTGCCTTGTTCTAGAATGTTGCAACACTTTTCTATGCCTCTGCAATATTCTCATTCTACGATGCGTCAGAAACATTTAAATATACCAATTTTAGCAAGAATTTTGGTTGTTGGAAATGATAAAATATTTTTTTGTTCGAGATGTTACCACTGTTGTCTATTTTTCGGAGAATCAGTTTGGATTCATGCCGGGGCAGTCGACTACTGAAGCAATTCATCTTGTTCGGAGATTAGTGAAAAAATATAGGGAAAGAAAGAAAGACCTTCATATGGTGTTCATTGATCTCGAGAAGGCCTATGATAAAGTTCCAAGGGATGTCCTATCGAGGTGTCTAGAGGTGAAAGGTGTCCCAATGGCGCATATTAGGGCGATTAAGGACATGTACGACGGAGCCAAAACTTGGGTAAGAACGGTGGGAGAAGACTTAGAGTATTTTCCTATTGAGATGGGACTCCATCAAGGATCTGTGTTAAGCCCTTTCCTGTTAGCCTTAGTGATGGATGAGCTAACGCGATCTATCCAGGAGGAGGTTCCATGGTGTATGCTATTTGTAGATGACATAGTACTGATTGATGAGACTCAAACTAAAGTTAATGATAGGTTGGAGGCTTGGAGACACGCCTTGGAGTCCAAAGGATTCTAACTGAGCAGGACCAAAATAGAATACTTGGACTGCAAATTCAGTGTTGCGAGGGATGAAGCAGACATTGATGTAAGGCTTGCCACTCAACGTATCCCCAAGAGGGACTTTAAGTATCTGGAGTCCATCATCCAGAGTAGTGGCGATATCGATGATGATATCATATATCGTATTGGGGCAGCATGGACTAAATGGAAGCTTGCTTCTGGAGTATTGTGTGACAAGAAGATACCACCTAAACTCAAAGGTAAGTTTTACAAAATGTTGGTTAGACCATCTTTGCTATATGTGGCCTATAAAAAATACACATGTTCAGAAGATGCATGGCGCAGAGATGACGATGTTGAGATTGATGTGTAATCACAGGGAGTGATAAGATTAGGAATGAGACCATTCGGGAGAAGCTAGAGGTGACCCCTATTGCTGATAAGATGCGGGGAAGCGAGATTGCGATGGTTTGGACATGTGCAGAGAAGGAGTACCGATGATCCTGTTAGGAGGTGCAAGAGGTTGCTTTGGGGAGTTACACGGAGGGATAGAGGTAGACCGAAGAAGTATTGGGCGGAGGTGATCAGACAAGATATGGCGAAACTTGATCTCACTTAGGACATGACCTTAGATAGAAAGAAGTGGAGGTCGTGAATTAGAGTAGCAGGCTAATGATTGGTAAAGTTAGGTGGATGTCTGGCCTTGGGGTATAGTATGATAGCAGGAATAGTCATGTTTTATATCATGTGTTGTTATTATGTGTCGTGGTTGGTAGGCTTAGGTGGATGTCTGGCCTGGGGGTATAGTAGGGTAGTAGGAGTAGTCGTGTTTTATATCATGTGTTGTTATTATGTGTCGTATGTGTTAATTTTATTGTCTTTACATACTATGATGTGCTTTTCATTATTAGTCGCTTTTTCTGTTCCCTTTCCTTTCCTTTTTGTCATATCTAGTTTATTCTACTTATGGGTTATTGAGACGAGGGTTCCAGGAAACAACCTCTCTGCTTCTATGAGGTAGTGGTAAGGTTTGCATACATTTTATTCTCCCCAAACCCCACTTGTGGGATTCTATTGGGTATGTTGTTGTTGTTGATGTTACCACTGCTGAGTTTTTCAACATTTACGTTTTGCTTCGCAGCCTTTAAAACTCTTGGAAAGCTAATACTGGATGTGGGATTGCTCTTGGCATATCACTGTGATCGCTACGGTGCGTCTTTTGTGCTATATTTGATGTCTATCCTGTGTTAATTAACCATCTATTTTATTTCCACTTGTTTTGAATGCTGACTTGCCTACTGAACTATGTTTTGCTTCTAAAAATAGAACCAAGTACTGGTGGTCCTTTGTTTATGTGTGGACAACACTCTTTAGCATGATTGAGATGATGTTTGATGACTGTGTATTGGCATTTTGACTGTCTTAAACAGTGAAGATCGAGATAGTTCTTTTAATATCCTAGTTGTAATTGAACAGAGAAGTAATATGTCATTCTCGTTTGTAATTGATTCATTTTATGGGCAACTAATATAGTACGCGCATGATGTGCGGAAGATATTTAAACAATTATTTTATGAAAATATATTTAAGGACACTCAATAAACTTTTGAATTATAAGCATGCCACAAAATTTTTTCTTAGGTCTAAAATAATTAGCAACAATTGAATTTTCTGTTGTTAATTTTTTTTAAGTGCATGATATAGGAAGACATGCAATTTTATTCTTTTGCTAACATGTAGCTAAGTTCCTTTCGAATAAGTCAAACAATTACCAGTTATGACTCCATTGTTTTTTTCATTTATCAACACTCGTATTTTTAGCACACTTGGATCATTTGGTACTAAAATTTTCGAACGGTAGAAAAAGGAAAATTAACCATTCAACTTTACTTTAAGTACTGCAGAATGTATAAACTTAAAAAAGTATCAATACTAGAAATAATTTAGAGTAATTACAAATCAAAAGATTAATATTTCACTTGAAAACGCCACCAAAAATTGATCTGTAGCTCAATGATAAAAATTGAAGAAATGATACTATGAACTTCCATATAATTATAACAAATCACACATGTATTCTGTATGAACAAAATTTCGCCACATCACATGAAACAAATCACATTAACTCCTTAGATAGTCATGGTTATTTTCTCCAACTCAACCAATCTCAATCTATATCCATTTTAGGGTATGCCAGTTTCATTACATAAACCAAGTATGAATATTTTGCGGAATAGATAATTCTTTTAGCCTTCTTTAATCTTTGATCATTTGGACATACTTAGGCAAGTCTTAAAATTGTAAAATTTATACGTAGATAGCCAAAGTTCTGGGGATGTCCTTTGGAGGTGTCTGGAGGTGAAAGATGTTCCAATGGTGTACATTAGGGCGATAAAGTACATGTATGATAGAGCCAAAACTCTAGTAAGAACGGTGGGAGGAGACTTCGAGTATTTTCCTGTTGAGATGTGACTTTATCAAGAATTTGTACTGACCCATTTTATTTTTGATTTAGTGATGGATGGGTTGATACGGTCTATTCAAAAGGAGTTTCCATAGTGTATTCTATTTGCGGATAACATAGTACTGATTGATGTGACTCAGGATAAAGTAGGTTGGAGGCTTGGAGACATATTCTGGAGTCCAAAGGGTTTAAATTGATCACAACCAAAACAGAATGTTTGGATGTAGATTCAATGTTGCGGACATGGAAATGCGGCTTGCCACTCAACCTATTCCCAAGAGAGAAAGGTTTACATATATTTGGTCCATCATTTAGAGTAGTGGCGATATCGATGATGATGTCACGCATCTCATTGGGACATGATGGATGAGATGGAGGCTTTGCCTCTGGAGTATTGTGTGATAAAAAAATACTACTTAAATTTAAAGGTAAGTTCTACAGAATGGTGGTAAGATTGTCTTTGCTATATGAGGTGGAGTGCTGTCCAGCCAAACATTTGCTTGTTCAGAAGATGCAAGTTGCAGAGATGAGGATGTTGAAATACATGTGGACATAGTAGGTGTGATAAGATTAGGAATGAGGGTAGAGTGAATGCCAAATGCTCCAACACTGAATTCTCCAATTAACAGCTGAGCCCTTTACCAAGTTTGTTAATGCAAACCTGGCAACACAGAGTTATGATAAATGAGAGGACAAAGCTCCGATGAGAATCACAACCTCATTGATAGAAGTTTCCATCTTCCACCCAGAAGCTGAGTTACACGAGGAATCCATTATCAACAAACTTAGACCTAACGGGAAGGTCAATTTACCTCCTACAACTTCACCTCCAATGCTGAATGCTCCAATTAACAAGGTGGAACAAACAGGGGAAGCTTCGGATAACCAGTTGATACCTCTAGAAGACCCCACCCTATTCAATTTAACGCTAGTAAGTGCAACAGAGAGGCCAAGGCAAAAACCTCTTCTTGGGTCCATCATAGCATTGTCAAATTGAGCAAAGAATTCAGGGCTCTTCTTGACGGTCTAGAAAAAGAAGCTGAAATCTACTCATCAAACTTGATAAGAGGAGGGTTTTTCCCAATGAGAAAGCAATCAACAACCAGCAATTGGTACCAAAGGAAGTCAGGAATTTAATATACGAGATAAAATATAAGGATGGGTATCCTAGAAGCGTATCAAGGAAAGGGATCAGACCACCCATCAATAATCAATGAAAGTCAAGATTCTATCTTGGAATGTTAGGGGGCTTAATGGAGCTGACAAAAGGAAGCTGATTAAGCAACTAATTCAGCATTGGTGAGCAAACATCTAGGTTCTTTTAGAAACACAACTGGATAGAGATGTTAAAGATTTGGTAGGAGAGTTGAACCAGATAGTCATGTTAAAGATTTGCTAGGAGAGTTTTGGAGAAATAGATGGTTGGGGCAGGTGCATTTGGAGGCTAGAGGCAGCAGAGATGGCATACTCATGCTGTGGGATATGAGGGAAGGGGGAGGGGGGGGGGAGGAGGTAACTTTTTGATGTTGGTTGCCAAATGATCACCTTTAAACTCACAGGCATCAACCAAGACCTAACTTGGCTTCTCAGTGCTGTTTATGCAGACTGCAATAGGCTCATCAGAAGAGATCTTTGGGGTGAACTAACATCATGTAGAGCTAGCTGGAGGGGCTTTGGGTGATTTGTGGTGACTTTAATGTCACAGGACTTACAGCTGAAAGGGTACACTGCAGCACGATATCAGGGGCCATGACTGAGTTCTCTTAGTGCATCAATAACCTGGAACTTGTAAACCCCCCTTTATTTGGAGGGACTTTCACTTGGAGGAGAGGGAAGAACAGAGTGTCTCCAGAATAGACAGGTTCCTGTACTCAGCTGACTGGGAAGACTCCTTCTCCCAAGCCAAGCAGACCCTACTTCCTGGATTGGGATCAAACCATAACCCCATCCTCCTGTCATGTGGGGAGTGGGACTCCAAAAAGTCATAGTTTGAATTCGGAAATTGGTGGATGGAGATAGAAGGTTTTAAAGATAAGGTGAAGAATTGGTGGAGCTCTTTCCCAAACACCGGCAGATCTGCCTTCATCTTGGTAAATGAACTCAAACTTCTCAAAGAAGAGCTTATGCGATGGAGTAAAAACAACAAGGTGAATTGCAAGCAGAAGAAAAGGAGATCCTGATACAAATTAGCTCTTTCAAATCCATACAGGAACGAAGATCTCTCTCAGATGATGAACTAGGCCAAAAAATCAATCTAACCATGGAGTTTGAAGAGGTAGCAATTTAGCAAAGAGGGAGGAAATTGCTTGGAGGCAAAGGTCCAGAGTCCTATAGCTGAAAATGGAGACAAGAATACTAAATTCTTCCACAGAATGACTAATGCTCATAAGAGATTTAATTCTATTGACACATTGAAAGTGGGAGATCTCAACATTACTGATCCAGAAGCGATCAAGAGAGCTATTCAGTGTTTTTATCTGTCTCTTTACAAGGAAACTGAAGAGTGGAGTCCTGAAATCACCATCTAGTATACACCAGTTATTTCACTCGAGGATCAAACGTGGCTCCAAAGAAATTTTGATGAAGAAGAGATACTGGTAAGCATCAAATCATGTGCCATTGACAAGGCCCCCGGACCTGGTTTGCCAGTGAACTTTTATCTCAAAAACTGAAGAGTGGAGTCCTGAAATCACCATCTAGTATACAAAATGTTTCTCATGGTTGGTGGTCAAAAGGCTTGCCTCGTACATGAAGTTCTTCGAAAAAAATGGAGAACAGTAGTAACCAAATGTTTTTTTGTGTAATGAAACTGGGAGACCAACAATCACCTCTTTCTACATTAGCAATGCTAAGTGACCACTTGTGAGGCTGCCAGTTGACTTGCTATGGAAGATTCTTTCCTTTTTTAATAATATATTAATTTGATCATTTTTTTCTTTGTTGATGTCATAACCTGTTTCTTTACTTTTCTGTCTTGCTTCTTACTTGTTCATGTGCTGGCTTCTTTAAATAAAGTAATGGTAAAAGATGTTACCTTCCTTGAATGCTGTAAATGCGTCCAGAGTCTCCATTTTTACTTTGATTCATCCCGCAACAGATACGAGGAACAGTTTTCTTGAGCTGCTCATTTGGAACCTCTACAAAATCATTATGGTTGTAATTGAGCTTTATTACGAGAACTGTAATAATTACCCGATGGCCTAGATTTTGATATGTTTCTACTAGAGGTGGCAAATTGGCGAGTTGGGCCAAAATTGAAGAAGTTTAAATGAGTTACATTGAATATCGGGTTGGGTCATGACCCAGCCAAAATTATTTTGGGGAAGATGTATTCAAATTGGAAAAGCCATTTCGTTTAGTACGAGATCGCTTCACACCTCGCGGCGGCCTGATTCTCCGCATGACATGACCCAGCCAAAATTATTTTGGGCTAAATTGGGTTGGGTTAAATTGGGCTAAAAGTCGGGTTGGGTCATGACCTGTCCAATTAACATGCTTATTCAAAGCAAAATTTCATAGCGATACAATACAATATTAAGTAGTAATACAACACGATATTAAGTACCAATAATAACACGACATTAAGTAGCAACACAACATAATATTACGTAACAATAATAATACTATATTAAGTAGCAATACAACATGATATTAAGTAGCAATAATAACATGTCAGGTTGCATAAAATGGGTTGAAATGAGAATATTATTGGGCTCAGCTCAAAATTATTTTAAAATGGGTTAAGTTGTATTGGGCTAAAAATTAGCACAAGTTTAAATCATACTGAACCCAAACCATAAAATTATGGGCAGGTTGTTTATGTTTGGGCTTATTGTGCCACCTGTAATTTCTCCCATCAAACCACTTTCCATTTTTAAAAGGAAACTGCTTTTGCTTCCTTATTTTTGTTGTGCTTTCTTTTTGTATGAACATTATTGTAGCTTGAGGTGATGAATTCCAATCACATCAGTTTAGTCGCTCAATGCAAATAATGCAGCATCCAGAGAGATGGTGATGCTTGATGGTGAAGGCCTTGAACAAACACTTGTTCAATCTAGATGTCATAAAGGTCGTCTGCTTTACTATTTTCCAGCTCAGTATAGGTAATGGTCTTTCCCTCTCTCTTCTATAGGTACCTTTCATCAATTGTGTTGTTATTGCATTTCGGTTATCACATTATTTTGCTATTGTTATTGTTTTTCCTTATAAAATTTACATTGCCTTTCTTCTATTCTTTATCTATTGTTTTGTTCTTCTTTTACTTGGGTTTGATATATATTAGCTGACAGTCTTTAGGAAATAGCCTCTGTACCTCTACAAAGTAGTAGTAAGATCTACGTAAACTCTCTCTTCCAACACCTCACTTTGTAGGATTTCACTGGGTATGTTGTTGTAGGTACCTTTTATAAATATGGTGACTAAAAAGTCCAGTAGTATGATAGCCTTTTGGAAAAATAAGACAGGGAGGAATTGAGTGAAAAACACAACTTGATTATTTTCTCAGGTCATTCTAACATTCCATGTCAAGTTGGTGCATATCAAACATGTGAAAAATAATAGATTCCTGTTTATACACACTATATTACAATCATTTTCCTGGATAATATATACAAATCCTCTTCCTATTCCAACAGTTCCCCTCAAATTAGTGCATACAAGTCATATGACCGAATTTGGTACATATGTAATCAATATGAGGGACTTGGTGAAAATATCTATAAGTTGTCACTTAATTTCACATATATTGTAACGATCTCTCTGTGGAGTATCTTCTCTCTAACAAAGTAACAGTCAGTCTCAGTGTACAAAACTGCTTATTTATATAAGTACTTTTATTAAAATACCGTTTTTAAAGAAGTGCTTTAAATCTCGGATGGGTCATCCGATGGAACCAAAGATTCAGTATTTTTTGGCTTTGGGATATGATGGAATAAAGCAAAATGACTCTTTAAACTGTTTGCTTTTCTTTCAATTGTGAAGTAGCAGTTAGTCAATGCAACTTTCGACGCTCATCATGGGTCATCCGGAAACAGTCGCGCTATGTTTTTAAACATAGGGGTCAGGCTGCGTACATCCGACCTCACCTTACCCCGCAATGGGCGGGAGCCTTTGAGGCATTGGGGTAATGTTGTTATTTGCTTTTGAGAAAAAATAATTTGTGTTTGGCTAATTCATCTGAAAAGTGTTTTTGGTAAGCAAATTGTGTTTGACGAATCTTTTTAAAAAGTGCTTTTGAGAGTTAAATTATGGAAAAAATCATTTATTAATGCACTTTTTGTAGATTATTTTATGGAGGTAAATTATTTTAAATCTGTTATTAAAATTTTTATTAATTTTTTTATTTAATTAAAAGAGATATATATTACAAATTCTCAATCAATATTATACATATATAAATCAAATAAAATATTAAATATTGATATAATATTAACTTGATTTAAATATAATGAAAACATCAAGCCAAATATATTAAATAATGATTCCGTAATTTAAAACATAAAATAAAAGGGAAAAGGCTCAAATATGTCATCAAACTTTGAGGAAAGGCTCATTTATGCCATCCGTTAAAAGTTTGACTTATTTATGCCATCCGTTAAAAGTTTGACTTATTTATGCCATTACCGTTTGAGAAGAGGCTCATCTATGCCATTATTTTTTAACTACGGTTTTGCAAAATCACTTAAATAACTTTAAACACTTTTACATTAGAGTTTTGGATCAAATGTAGTCTTTCTGTAAGCAAAAGATGTGTGATGCGTATGAGATTAAAATGACCAGCTTTCTGCTACCCCGTTCTACCAACTGTTGTCTGTACCAGCTTCAACTCTCGGCTCCTTTGTGATTACAGCCACATTAAGAAAGTGCTATAGGCAATTTCGGTCTGCAATTGCTGTTGTCATTTCATTTTCTTCCAAATGCTTTGTTGGTCCTTCCTTTGGCTTACATAGAGATACCTTCTAATTTGGTGAGAATCGATACTCAGAATAAATCCGAGGAATTGGAGTTCCTGCTAGGGTAAAAGAAGAACTCAACAATGATGGTGCATCAGGTGATGGGACTTCTTTACTAGAAGAAACTGGCTAAATAGATAAAGATGAATCCATGGTCATGAAACTGAAGGAACAGGATGTAACAACAAACTGCATCAATGAAGATACAACTCCTTTGAGAATTCAGTTACCAGTGGAGGGGGGTCTGTGTAGTTACCGATACCTCATTCAACGACATATCCTGAAATTATGCCCAGTTTTTGGAGTAGATGTCAAAGGCCGCGATGAAAAAGCTAAGGAATTATTCATGAAGATAGACAATAACAAGCAGTTGAATAAGGGAGCACAAGGCATTGTTAGGACGGGGGTAAATAAGCTAAAAGGACTAGAATTTTATGCAAAATTCTGGACCGATGGTTCAAGAAGCAGAGTTGGGGGTTACCTGGCAATACAAGGTCAGTGAAGTAACAGTATTTGAATGTTAGGGGGTTGAATAGCGACAGGAAGAGGAGATTGATTAGAAATATGCATCATATATGGAAAGTTGATATGGTATGTTTCCGGTAAACAAAACTTAACAAGATATCACAGAGATAGTGAAGGAAGTGTGGGGGAACAATTCGGTAAAACATATCCAATTGGAAGCCATTGGGACTAGAAGGGGTATTGTGATCATGTGGGATAAAAGGCAATGAGATGGAGAAATAAGTAGTGTAGGCATATGTTCAGTATCATATAGTTTCAAGGGACAAAATCAAGAGTTCAGATGGCATCTGACAGGGGTCTATGCCCCAAATGACATGAAGGGCCATGGGTACTATTTGGAGTCTTCAACATTCCAAACACCCTTCTGGAAAAAAAGAACTGCAACAGAATAAATAAGGCAATGGCTGACTTTTTTTATTTTATTGAAGACATGGAGCTGCTGACAAAGACATGGGGAAGGTTACCTGGAACAAAGGAGATAGTCAAGACATTGCTGTTAGGTTGGACAGATTCCTAATTTCAGGAGAATGGGATGCCAGCTTTAGGTACATCAAGCAATCTATCCTTCAAAGGATGACCTCAGACAACTCTCCACTTATGCTGCAATGTAGAGACTGGGAGAAAACAAATTCCTATTTTAAGTTTGAAAAGTGGTGGCTCCATACAGAAGGTTTCAATCAGAAAATGAAGGAACTGTGGGGTTCTTTCAACTGCAAATGGTAATCTTGATTTTTTCCTAATATCCAAACTAAGAGCCTTGAAGGCTAATTGAAGGAGTGGAGCTATACAACTCGAGGAAATCAGGTAGTGGCTTAATTAGAGGGGAAGGGTGTGTGTGTGCGTAAAAGGAAAATGGTCAGGAAGTTGTTGCACCAATGGAGGCCTGATATCTATGTACTGGTAGAAAGTGAATACATCAGAAGAGGAAAACAATGCTCTCAGGCACATTACTCAAGACCACCAACTGAGGTCCCCTCTAGCCCCAGTATCCCTATTCTCTGGTGGACTTCTTCTACCGGAGTTCCCAAATCTTTCTTGTGAGAAGCATAGAAGAAAAATATTATTGATTTGTGTATCTACATGATTACATTGAGATCCTATTTATAGACACTATTAATATTCTTTTACAAGTAGGATTCTATTTACTATTCCTATTCCAAGTAGGATTCTATATACTATTCATGTTCCTATTCCTGTTCTAATACTCCCTCTCAAGCGGGTGCATATAAGTCATATGTGCCAAGCTTGTAACGCAAGTAATTAATATGAGGACTAGCGACAACATTTGTGAAGATATCTACATGTTGATCACTCGACTTCTCAATATCTCCTGAGAGTATCTTTTCTTTTGACAACATGACAGTCAATCCCAATGTGCTTAGTCCTCTCATGAAATATTGGATGTGATGCAACATGATAGTGAATTTCAATGTGTTGCGAAATAACAATACCAAATTTGGATTAAATTACCCTAATAATTAGAAATTACTTTTAGACTACTAAGGTCTTTAGTCTAAAAATGCTAAGAGATGTTTCAAATTGGTGATACAATCCTAATCATTATGGATAATAATGACATCATCAACATAAACCACCAAATAAATACATAGGTTTGGTGCAGAATGTTGAAAAAGCACCGAGTAATCAACTGCATTACGAGTCTTGCCGAACTCCTGGATTATTGTGGTTAACTTTCAAAACCAAGCTTGAGAAGACTGTTTCACATCATAGAGTAACTAGCACAATCGACATGCAAGGCTAGGGCTACGTATCGGTCTGTTTAGTTCGATTTTGAAGTTTATCAATTTTACTTATTGGTTATCGGTTCGTAGATATGCTAAACTGTTGTACAACCATTAAGATATTGACTTATTGGCTATTGGTTTATTAGTTATTGATCATTATTAGTATAGTTATCAATTTAACCATTAAGATAGAAAAAAAAATTTAATTAAAAATCACTTAGAATCAGGATGAAAATCCATGCACATGAATTGACAGGTTGCATCTTGCTCAAAAGCAAACATTAGCATATTGTAGAATAACCGAGAGTTTGAGATAGACAAAAATAAAAGTATGAAACTAAACTCTAAGTCCAGGACTTTATGTATGGAATGGTATAAATATAATTTATTATTGGGATATTCATTCTCTCTATTCTTCTCTCTGAACGATTAGTTAATTTACTTCCATCGGATAATTGATCGTCCACCCGATTCTTCCCTCTTCTCCGGCGCCAATCATCACCGACCTCAGAATCGGAAGCTCTTCGTTCTTCGGGTGTTCTTGGTGATCCACCCTTTTGCAATTATCAACAGAGTTTCACGCAAGTTTCCATGTTGCTTCAGTTTGGCGCTCATGGGATATCTGCAGATATAAACAATACCTCACTAAGGAGGTAAAATTCTCATCAAATTTTTGGATTTAACATTTGGGATATTAAAATCTTTGAGGGATTTTCATCCCAAAGCGTAAGGGATTTCACTGTTGACCCTGTAAAGATTTGCTCAAGTTTTGAGTTGGGTGAATTCAAGAACTAGTTCAATTAACAGAAAATTGAATCTTTAGCTTCCTGTTACTTTTCTGATTGAGAAATTGGAAGGAACATTGTTACCACACAAGCCATCCGATTCAGCTTTGCGATTTTTCGCATCTCATCCTACTCTTCGATCCACTCATCACTGGCTTCTCAAGTAATTGGATTCTTGTAGATTTATTCAACATTCAAGATCTATCCAACATTCAAGACTTATACTTTCAAGAACAGGTTACAAGAGTCAGTTTTCGGGTTCTCCTCTTCAAGTTCCAGGTTCTATATTTCCAAGGTAGTCACATAAAGTATCACAACAAACAAAGTAGTCACATAAAGTATCACAAAAATTAACAACCACCACCCCAGCTAGGATGTAACATTGCCCTGTATACTATCACAATCAATAGAAGTAGTATTGGGGGCGGGGGGACAAACTCCCGGAGATGTCTGGCACTCCTCCTGGTGCACTTGAACCTTCTCCACCCTCCAGAAGCTGGGATTCAAACAAAGTTCCACATCCTCCTCCAACTTGTTGCCTTCACTTTGTTTGTCCTCTGTATTACCACCCATCTTTGAATCAATTCATCAATAGCATCAAGCTTTGTTTCCGTAGGTGCTTTGCGCTTCTATCTATCCACCTTAGCTTGCATGGTTGTGATTGCGCCTTCTAACACCCCAACTCGCAGAAACAAGTTGGTCATCTGATCTTCCAACCCCTTCATGGCATCCTTTGCCGCATTATCAATCATCTTGAGCAGGGCAGCAGCTAACCAATTGAGTTGCTGGTTATTTTGGTTGGTGGTGTCCACCAACTATTGGTAGACGCTCTCTTCGGAACCTGAAGTGGGAGGTGGTTGCTATGGTGCTTGTTCTTCCTCATCTGCGGCATTGCTCGATTCCCCGAGAGTAGGTTTATATTGTGAAGTTTCTTCCTCCATGCCAAACTCATGCATTTTCCATCTCTTCACTTTTGCGGCCTCAATATCCCTTTTTTGTCAACAACTATCACATTCCCACCAGCGGTGGACTCATCAGAGTCGCAATACTGGATGGCAGCTTGATTACACAACCGGCTTATGAGCACTGGGAAGGGCATGGAGCGAGTATGTTGGGGAGCTTTTCTCTGGATCTGAACCGCCAGTATTTCTCCATAGATATGTGAATACCTATCATCAATATGGCAACAAGAATGGCTACTTTATGGGGAATCCTTTGATCATTCTTCGATGGTATAATTCGGACACAGATCAATTCAGCCACACTTTGGCTTTGAAGGATAAGTCTGGCCAGGAGATATCCCTTCTCTCAAGGCCCCAAAGTTGTTGGCCTTCACAGATCACACTAGCCACCCATTAGAACTGGCTGCTTTTTGAGGCAACCTTCTTTGCGTGCATACCACCTATTTCGATAGGCTCATTCCAAACAGGGAATTGATTGTTGCAGGTGTAATGTCCACCTCTACTCCATGCACTTTAACAGAAGGCAAGCATGGGAACTTAGCTACACTCCCTCAATGATTTTGGGCATCCTGTGTGGCCTGGTAGGATGCGTAGAACTCCAATACAGCTTCTGAATCTAATCCCTAGGTGCTTCCACTAATGGGACCCAAATCTGGTTAGTGAGTTGCTACACTAACCCCGGTACAGCTTGAGGTCAAAGGATCACCTTGAGGGCTACATGGTTTTGTCTCGGCATAGTCTGCAAGGATTTGATATTTTCATTTCTGGAAAGACAAATGAACTAAAGGAAGTTACAAAAGAAATAGGAGTGCAAAAGAATTAAACATTTCAGCACACAATGAGACCGCATTTGACTGCGGTTTGCAGATGCGACATTGTCCACCGACAGTTCCCAGGCAAGCCCCAGGCTGTCATTCACATTATATTTTTTGGCTGCTGTCTTCAATGCTGCTTGAGTAGTCTACTGGAGCTAGTTTATTTACACAATAATATTTTATGGCCTTCTCATGGAACATATAGCTTTCCGTAACTATATTGATTCTTTCAAAGGTTGAGAATAAGTAAACTCCAATAAATTTAAATCCAATAGTCAAAGGATGATACCTTGATTCAGAATATTTGTGGTCTTCAGCTGACGAAGTGTACAATTTTTCTTGCAGCAGCCCCGCCCATGCTTCCATGTCATCATGGTGTGGATGGCATACAGATCACGGTTCCCTTACGGGTACTTAATTTTCTGAAATCTGCTATTAGTAATTTTATTGAATTGTAGGGACATGTAGCAAGATGATATTACAACTGCATTAAAACTTAATCAGGAAGCTGAACAATGTAAAACTTATTCAATGTTTATAGCTTGGTAAATAATTTACAGTTCCTCAAGGAACTCCCGATTGCAAATTCTATCTGCCTGTTATTAGCATTAGTTTGACATTAAGACAGTTAGCTGGTCATTAGTTCTCACGACCCAAAGCCCAAGGCGTAGTCGTATTAAGAATGATGAACCTGAAGGCACCTCATCCAAGCCTCTTAGCATTCATCAAGCATTTCATAGGTATTGAACATAATTAAATGCAGAATTTAAATGGGGAAAAGGGGACTAAGGGAGAGCAATCTGTAGAACAGGGGTGAAACATAAAACTTTCATATATTGTCCAACAATACCTCAAGCTTAGACTTGGCGGGGGCTAAGGCAGGTATCTATCTCACCCTCAACATAAAAGTAGCAAAATGAAATATAGTTAAATAGTCAAAGTGTCTTAATACATAAAGCTTGAGGAACTAGGATATTCTCCCCAAACTAGAGGACTCACCAATCAACTTGTTTTAGAATGTCCACAACTAGCCACACATCGGAGGAGGGGGAGCAGCGGTCCTTACATGGTGATATGATGTAGGAAAAATAGCGTTAGTACTTTGAATATATTAAGTATGTGAGATGCAATGCAACAAGGAAATCATAATATTATATATGCAATACGCATAACCATAACAAGGACATAAGCTCAAGAGATGGTGAATGATAAATGCATCATTTGGAACATGATTTGAAGCAACATAAACATCTCAAGTCATCATATACATATCTATGTGGGAGGAGACTATAACCAACATTTAAGACCATGTCCGCTACTAAATGGAATCCAACATAACCCCCTACGTTGGCCGGAGAGATACTTGCCAGGTTTCTGTCAACTTATGCATGCACATCTTTAACTTTAACTTTTGCTATTGTGGATCCACTAGCCTTAGCCTACAAGGATTCCTATGGTAGCATAGTTAATGAGACAAGAGGTTGCTACTAGGGTTCCCTCACCGAACCCCACCTCAAGCCCCATTCAATGCTAAGTCAAGTCCCACGGAATACTTTAAAGCATAGTCATAATCATATACATTCACAAGCTTTAAAACATAACCTCATCATATTAGGAGTAGCCCATTTAACTTCAAGAGGGTCCATCTTTGGTGAGAATTGTCCATTCACCATCTTTAATAACATCAAACGGGCTTCATAAAACACTTTGTAACTTCCATAAATTTTCATAAACATCCAATTGAAAGCCCATATCTTTAGTATCTTGCTTCATTTAACATAACATGAAACTTGGTGGGGTTTAATGCATGGAGGCTTTCAAAACGTATAATGCAAGAGGAACCTGCTTAAACTTCATAAAACTCATTAGATCAAATCAATCATAAAATAACCCACCACAACATTCAAAACCCTAGTTAGCCCATTCATGAAAACTTCTTGTAAATCATCAACTCTCATAATCATATCATAGCATTATATCAATATAATTCATATAATTGAAAATACATCATACTAAACATTTAAAGAGATTACATGCAACTCATAAAGTTTTCAGAACTTGCAGTCTAATAAAAATAAGAAACATACTTGAGCTTTGTGGGTGAAAAGGGCCCACAAATCAAGACCCACATATAGGGGTGGCAATATTTAACTTAACCTGCCGAGTCCATTGAAGTTTGGGCAGGTTAATAACCCTTTAACCATCCATTTCTTAGCTTAACCCATCTCAATCCGACCCATTTCAATCCATCTAAAATTGGGTTGATATGCAACCTGAATTGCCACAAGAGAGATTTTGTCAAAATATTTTTAAAACACCTTTTTTTAAATTTGATATGTTTTATATAACAAGTAAAAAATATAATTTAATCAAGTACTAAAATATTGATAAAGAACAAATAAAATTAGTAAAATTTAGGGCAAGTTGGGTCTTTACCCTCTCTATAATCCACTACTCAACCCATTTTGACCCAACCCATTTTGATTCAAGTAAATTCGGGTTGAGTTGGGTCTTGACAAGTTTGTTCTCTTGAGTCTCGACCCATTATGACCCGCTCAAATTTGACCAATCGGCCCAATTGCCACCCCTAGCCACATATCTTGATTAGAAGCCTAAGAAGGAAACTTGAGTTTGGAGAAGAGGACTTGAAACCTTAGGTTTCTTGCTTTTCTTGAGTCTTGAAGAGTTGAGAGCCTTAGAGAGATTTGAGAGGAATATCAGTTAAGAGTGAATGGGAGTGTGGTGGTAGGGTTCAGGACTGATAAAGGTAGAAGTAGGCTTAAAATGACATAATATTGGGTCTAGGATGCAGGAAAATGTCAAAATTACCCTTCATTAAAGTCTGTCGAACCCGATCTATGGGTTGTAGATCAATCTATGGGTCATAGGTTGGGGTTTCATCCTAGTTACATTTTGAACCCTTGAAACATGTCTCTGAACCCCAATCTACGGATACCTTTTATGGATCGTCATTCATTTCATGGGTAGCAAAGACCCCAATCACCCCCACAATTAGAATTTTTCACCCTTCCTGGACTCAAACCATGAGCCCACTTTACATCTCGTAAGAGCAACCACGGCCCGTAAAAGGCTTTCGTTTGGTGATGCATCCGAAACTTCAGAAACCCTATTTTAACCCTTCAGTCTACGAGTCTAAGTCTAGGGCTCGTAGACACTTTTACGGGTCGTAGACCTTCCTTTTGTACATCCATTCCAGCCTTCAAATTTCACCTAGTAATTGCCCCTTCTGCAAGACCTGTCTATGACTCGTGATTCCAGCCACGACCCATAGATGGGCTCGTACCACCTGCACTAGACCCAAATTTTGTAATTCTTTCCGGATTCCAACCTTTTAATCTACAGGGCATTACATTTAGTGTTGAAAGTTAAGCCTATAATGATGTAAATCAGTTAGTGTCAACTTGCTTCAGCTCTGAAACATTGGCAGAGAGAACCATGAACAGTAATTGGTGTCGTTGATCATGCCGTATTTGTCTGATTTTGTTGAGTATTTGTCTATCTGTTTCTGTGTTTTTGGGTATATGAGTAATTACCAATCAGTTAGTGATGTTGAAAACAGTAAAAGACAGGTTTGTAGTGATGATAAAACCTCCTTTTCCAGTATACATGTTATCATTTAGTATGTTGGTGGGGTCAATGGCAGGATTTATGTGGAGAATGGAAGATGAGTGCAAGGTAACAGGGTTCTGCTGTTTCTAGATCTAGTTCCATATTCTTTCGTAAACGAAAATTTTAATTGAAAAAATAATATTGTTTCTTTGCCTACAAGTATATAATCAGATGCAAGTTTACCGTTCGAGTTTGTATATTGCAATTTATTTCGTTAAACCATTTTGCATGAATATGAAGATCTTCGATGACGTTGAAACTTGGGTGGATATTTTTAAAGTTAGTCTCATTTTTGTTTCTGGGATATTTACTTGTTCATTGTTCTCATGCTTTAGCTAATTTCTGGTTGATTTCAACTTGTTTTTCTTACTTGGTTTCTGGGATATTCACTTGTTCATTGCCCTGTCTCTTGCTTTAGCTAATTACTGGTTGATTTCAACTTGTAGGTCTTACTCGTGGCATGTTTACTAGAGATGCTGAAGAAGTACATTGCCCTGATAGTGCTGCTGGCCTTTACATAAAAACACGAACTGGTGAAATTGTCAAGGTATATTTTTTCTGCTCATTTACATGCTAATGCAAAAGGATAGTTTACAACTATATAGGTCCTTGATAAGTTGTTCCTGTTTTCTAATTCAACTACTCTTTTCGTTAAGATTATGCTGTATTGCACATTTTGTCTCATCCAGTACAATCCAATCAAGAAGTTATTCTCAGCTAGCCATATTTAAAATGATCTAATTTGTATAGATGATAAGAATCAAGTTATGGTTCAAGAATTGAATAAATATAGCTTTTACTCTTGTATTTATAAAACATGTTTTTGAGAAAACCTTTTTTAAGTCGTGGGTCTATCGAAAACATTCTCTCTCCCTCATACAAGGTAGGGGAAAGATCCGTGTACACCCACCCTCCCCAAGCCTCACTTATGGGATCACACTGGTATGTTGTTTAACTATCTTACTCTTCATTTTTATTACTTTTGTTGTTTCTTTTGCTTTGGTTTATATAATATGTTTCTTTTGTCAGTATTTTCTTTAGAGCTTCTTTCGCTCTTGTATTTTTCCCAAACCTACTTTTGAAAATGCTTTCCTTGAGCCGAGGGACTATCGGAAATAGCCTCTTTACCTCAAATAGGGTGGAGTTAACATTTGTGTACACTATGTATTTGTTATTTTTTTGATGATCATGGTGTCCTGGTCAACTTTCGCGCACCTCGACTTATTCCACGGATACCTATAATATCACATTTTTATTATTGTGTATGTTGTTGATGTTGTTAAATTAGTGAAATTTCGACAGAAAAATATTGACAGCTAAAATAGTAAAGATAACCAAAGTTTAAAAAAAAAAAAGCAACATTACAAATACAGTTGCAGAAAAAAACAGTAGTAGAATAATAATACTGATACTGATAAGAAGAAGAGAGAGCGGACAAAGTGCTCTTAGCTAGAAACATGTTCGCCCACAAGAGAGAGAAACGACTCGACTACCTACTAACTCTATCCTATCCTCAACCTTCCTGCTTTCCTATCTCTAAGGTAATGTATGTGCCATGTCCTGTCTTATCACCTCTCACCAATTCTTCCTTTCCTTAGACCTATCACTGCCAACCTCTTGCACCTCCTCACTAGAGCATTTGTACTCCTCTTTACATGCCTGAACCATCTCAACTTCATTTTCCTTATCTTGTCCACTATTTAGGCCATTCGCACCTTGGCCTATGTTGGGGGAAAGTGGGGGACCTATAAAAATTGGGCCCAAACAATTGCTTTAGTGGTCTTATGGTTGAGATGACCCTGGCGCTAAATGCCCACGCGAGCACGCCAATTTTCCCCTGGTCCACATGCTTGTAGTATGCACGGTATTTGTCATGCACAACTTGCCATTGTAGCCCGTCTCCTTAGTAGTCTGCCTTGCCTAGATAATAGTCTAAGAACTTGTCTTAGCCACAATCATGGCCTTGCCTTGCAATAGCGTCACCATAAAGCGAAAAACCATGTGGATCTGCTAGACACACTACCTCTAAATTGAATCGTCAGAAATTGAATTTGAGGTCTCCTTGACCTGGAATCCAATTAGTCGCAACTAGGGCAACATAGGCACTAAAATACCAAAACGCTATCGGAACACTCAAAAATTATGTCAAAGCTCGTTCTAGTGCTAAACTACCTCTCGGAACCAATGGAACAATCAGAAATCCAATCAAGGCACCCGAACTCAAAATGTTGACCAAAATCAAATTTTTGTCAAATTTTAACTCAATTTTTCAACTTTGGACCTCAAATCCACATAACAACTCCAAATCTAATTCCGACAACTCTCCTAGACCAATTTTCACTTTCCAAAACTGGTAGAATCAACGGAATTCCATTCCGAGACTCGAAACTTCAAATGATTCCGAAACTCAAAATGTTTAAGCCTTTAAAAGTAAACTCTTTAGCAAAATCTTAATTTTTCACAGAATTTTCAAAAATCAACTTACATAGCCAATCAAATAAGACTCGGGGCAGCTATCGAGAGGTATAAAAGGTTTATTCTGGAAATACCAAAAATGATCTTCAGGGTCATTACAATTGCAAGTGCTGAATTTCTTGCCTGTCGTGTACATTCTTGACTTCGGAGAATTTTGTCTCATTTTGAGTTTGTTGTGATTTTTCTTATATTAAAGGTGTATGAAGAATTTGCTGTGATTTTTCGTATGTTTAAGGTTTGGAATCTATCTTCATGTACCATTTCCTATTTTAGGTAGAGTATGGGGTGGATGAAATAGCATACCAAATAGGTGAAACAACTGAGATCCTCTCCAGTGGTCGACTTTGTGCGACACCACACTGTGTTCGGGTACTTTTCTTTAAAAAATATAATTTTTTCTATTGGGCTGTTTATTATTCTTGCTACGTATGTGCTTTTATGAATATTTTTATTGCTGGGTTTTTGAGAAATGCTACTGAAATAGAGAATCCATGTTTTTACACTCTTCCAACATCCTTTCCTATTTATTAAAATATTACAGTTATTGTTATGTGGTATGGCCTCCTGCATTGAATGGCTAATACCATGAGGATAAAAATGATAAAGTAAAATTGAATGGAAGATCAGGGTCCTGATAATGATAAATGTTAATTTCCAGTAGCAATTCATCGGTCATGTTACAATTCTGTCTTCGGATTGAAGAGCGTCTGTAACTCCCCAATCTATAACCTTTCTGCCTACCTCATGTAACAGAGTAATTATGTTGGGAAGCTATGCAATAAGTGTTTTACAACCGTAGAATGCTTTTTAGTTTCCCTTTGAGTGTAACTATTGAATAAGAGGCAAAAGAGTCGGTTTTTTTGTGTCGGTGAAACTTTTACAATAAAAGAAAAATATAAAGGAAACACGAGGGATGCATCAACATCTATTCATAGTCAATCAAGAGAGCAATTCCATTATTTACAAGTGTTCTTCTTTAGGAATCAATAAGATATTGTCTACGAAAAATGACCTTGGAGCCCAGAATTCTGACATAGAGCCTCAGTGGACATCAGAAACATGAGAAGATGACCCAGGTAGTTAACAGATTATGAGTTTTAGAATGGAGACCATTGACCGTAAAATTGCAGATAATGTGAAATCTGGCCAATTGCACATGACATCATGTAAGTCTCAAAAACTTGTAAGCAATCTTTTCCAACAAAAAACTTCTGTCTTGCTTCCTTCTTTCTATAATATTTATTTGACTTAGATCTGGTAGCCCGTCACTCAAATTAGGCCAGTAAGTGCTAGTGCATTCTGCATATGTATATATTTGGGTGGACAGTGTAATTCATCTTTTCCAGTTCTTGAATAATTAGAGTTTTTCTTTGCCACAGAAGAAAAGTTCTTGAAATGTTTGGTGTTCTAACTTATATCTGTTCATACTTTTTAACAGGCACCAAGGGGTGATGCTGCATCTGTTGTTGATCGTACGACATTTGCGTTATTCATGCAACCTGATTGGTATGGAGCTTTATGTTAAAAATGTCTGACCCTATTTCTTGGGTCATGCACATAGTGTTCCTATCTCCTGCCACTTGTACATAAAAATAATCAAATCCAAAGGACATTCCTAGCCTATCTCTTTCTCCTGGAGTAGAATGTTTTTACACTAGCCGTTACCTAGCATTAGACCATAGAATGAAGTCAAAGGAGAAGAGACATTTGTCCACCTAACTTTCAGTTTTGAGAAGTGCCACTAACAAAAGCTAAGAAGTTTAAATAGGAAAGAAGATTTAATAAGCACTTTTGAAAAATCTTATTTCTGAAAGTCTTTCAACTGTTCTTTTCTGAGGCATGTTGAAAAATAATTTTCTTTTAGAGTTCTAGGAAATTCTATTTTTTAATTTGGAGTCCTATTAAAATTTGGGGGATTAATTAGTTTTCCTTGAACTCACTTTTCTCATCATTTATGTTAATGACGTAGTAATATAGGAGATAATGAAGAGGAGATGACCCGATTGAAGAATTTGTTAGCACAAAAATTTGAGATCAAAGATCTAGGGAAGTTGTATTATTGTGGGAGGTTGAGGTTGCTAGATCAAAAGATGAATCTTTATTTCTCAAAGGAAGTATATTAAACATCTCTTGAAAGAAAGTGGTATGACAGGTTGCAAACTAGCAAAATCTCCTATTGAAAGCAATCAGAAGTTACGAATGGTGGTTGAAAGGTTAGTTGATAATGAGAGTCATCAAAGGTTGTTTCGAAGATTCATTTATCTCTCTAGCACCAGACCAGGCATAGCCTATTCAGCGAACATAGTGAGTCAGTCATGCATGATCCCCGAGATCTTCGTATACAAGCTGTCGTTCAGTTATTGTGGTATTTGAAGTCACTAGGTAAAAGCTTACTTTTCTCTATTGTGGTATTTGAAGTCACTAGGTGAAAGTTTGCTTTTCTCTAAACATGGTCGCCTTCAGAGGTGGTTTATAGATGCAGATTAGAATGGATCTTTAGATGATAGAACATCTTCATCTGACTACTGTACAATCATAGGAGGAACGTAATTACTTGGAGAAGTTAGAAGCACATTGTAGTTGCACTATCAAGTGAAAGCAGAATATAGAGCTATGACCAGGGTGTTTAGGAGCTTCTTTGGCTACAAAAGTATTGGAAGAATTGAAATTGCCTGAAAAATGAAAACTTTCCTTCTGCTATGACAACAATTGGTATAGCTCATAATCCTATTTAACATGACCGAACAAAACATTGAAATTGGTCGGCACCTTCATCAAAGAGAAAATCACTAGTGGCACCTTGAGTTTTGCTTTATGTACAATCAGCAAACAACCAGCCGATATGCTCACAGAAGACCTGGAGGAAAAGTGTTTTCATGCTTTGGTTTGCTAGTTAGACGTGTGTTTAATTAGCATGATTTTAGAAAACTTTATTTTTCCTTTTCAAAGCATAATTAAAGGAATAAAATAGTTCCTTTTATTGTAATTGATGGTCTCTCCTTAATTAGTTAGGATTCACATGGAAGAAAAAAAAGAACAATCTTCAAAAACTCTATTGAAGATTCTTTTATTACTAATAATTAAATAATAATAACATGAAAGAGGACCTCAGTGACTTGTTTATTCATTTACTTTTGACGAGAAAAACGGACTCATTGTTAATAAAAATGTAATAATAGGTAAATGAATTCCAAACTATGTAAAATGAGGAAAGTTTTTACACAACACCCTTTTAACCATTTATGTGGCAACACAATCATTTATAATTTTTATTCAATATTCAGAATGATTCTCTTGACTCTAAACAACTATGTTACTACAAGTATTTTCTTTTGCATGCTTAATCCAATTATGCATGTAAATATAACTGATACTTGTCTTGTTCTATAATCTTTATAGGGACCAAAAGCTTTATTTTCCAGGGGAGGTGCATATTCATCGGGAGGTATACACGACTCGTATATTACTATAACAGATGTCTTGCTTGGATAAGTGGGAACCACAATCTAATTTAAGTATAGAAAAGGAAAGCATAACTAGTGAGAATTTTCACATGAATAGTTGTGATGATGTCCCTCCAGCCCTGTGACTGTGGAAGTCCTCAATTCTTTGCTGAAATTGTTTTGTAGAACACCCCACCCCACCTCACACCCAACCCCTTTCCATTCTCCACCCCCTGCCAGAGAAGATATAGCTACAGTTGGCAGGTCTACAAAAAATATAAGCAATTTGATTTTTCACCAAGGTTAACCATGATGTCTGTTCTATTTCTCAGTTGATTCAATCCAACGGGTCTCTTACTTTTGGAGAATACACCGAGAAGCTCCTTGACAAGTATTACCACCTCAAGATGTAAAGCTGATATATTTGTTAGCAGAGTAGATTTGAAAAGCTCCTTCATTCCTCTATTTGAGGATACATGGAGCAGTGAGATAATCAATTACTTATAATTGCTGGGATTTTGACATTCTAATAAAGACAAGCTCTTGTCCTTACAAAATCTAGTTGTAAATCATGCTCAGTGCTGAGCAATTATAATAATGTCTTACATCTTCTGTGCTTGGAAGAAGCCAATTTTGAATTAGGTTGATTACCAAATATGATTTATCCTATGTTGTTTTTGTAATTCCCATGGTGGATCAAGTTAAGAAAATGAAGGTCCCATTGCTGTGATGTTGTCACTGTTTGGCCGTGGTCCTCTCTATAATCTGCTTAGTAACCCAGCCAAGATAACTGAAATTTGTGATTGCAACTTGAAGTACTAAATCTCAAGTTGGTCTATATGGAATCTCTCAATTGATTCATTTGTGAGTAAGCTGTCTTTTGTACATTGCCATTGGTAATGTGAATGCTCTCTTACTCTTGTCAGCTCATTTTTAAGGTAAGCAATATTCACTAATAACATCAATAGCAGTATTATGTTTATAAGGATAAATCCTTACAAATATAAACAATAATTCTATTTTATTTATTCAGAAATATGTTGGAGTCGTCAGATTCACCCTTTTACTTTTGAATATTGTCACAGTTAGCATTTGTTATGCTTCGCGAACAAAAATGGCCCTGACCTGTACCCATATTTTAACACAAGTAATCATGGCTTACTTTACCCTTACCCCAACACCACTGGCTCCTGGTTATAACCAATTAAGTTTTTGTGACCAATAAGTCATTTTTCTGAAATAACCTAAGAAACACAAAACACGTGTTTTTTCACAGAAGATAAACATTACCCACTAAATAAAAAAGCAATTGTAGATTCGTAGTAGAAGATGCCGTCGTAAACACTCAACCGAACTGGCCTTCACCTGTATAAAAAAAACCCTCTCTGGGTCACTACAACATAAGAGTACCTTTAAACTAGCATCATAGAATTCTCAAACTAGTCATGACACAGAAAGGATGGTGTTAATAAACTCCTATAAATTATTGGTAGCTGGATAGGAGGCATTGTTACACCCCAAACTAGATGAGCCAGACAAGTACTGTATGAATATCTGCTATCCATATGACGTCGATGAAACAATGTACAAAATTTCAATGCAGATAACACCCTCTAAGGGGAGAGTATGTGTCTTAAAGCTTGCATAACGTCAATGCTCGAGGGATAATATAATGTGAGGTGTTGTAATTCATAATTAGTAGAATGACTTCAAGATCCAAGATATCAAGTCATGAATGTAGCCAAAAAGTGGAGATGGTGATTGATTGAAACATGTAGCTGGAGTCGTGTATTTATAAGGCACATAATGGGATGTTTATGTCCTTAGGTGTCGACTAAGAGGTAATGAGATTTGTGCAGATTTCTTATCAATCGATAGAGAAAGATTTATTGGATAAGTTGGCTTAGAACCTGTTTGGATGGTCTTATTGCTTTATGTTAAATTAAATCTTGGGTCTAACTTATGTCTCAATAGCTAGCTCGAAGGTAGGAAGATTGTCCAACCTTATTAAGAGTCCATACATCTCATTAATTATCAATGTTAGGAGTTTATCCATCTCATTAACCATCACTGTAAGACTTCCATGCTTAGCATCTGGTGCATGGGCAATCATACTAAAAACTGAAGTAAAAACGACGGCAAAAAGAGTTACGGGCTGCGTTGGTTTAGAAAGCGACGGACTAAGGACGCTAACCGTCGCTTTCTTTGTAAAAAAATATTTATTTTTTATTGATTAAAAGTGATGGACAAAAACTGTAAGTCCATCATTTTTTTCGCGGAATTTTTCATCAAAATTAATTTTTATTTTATAATTTGCGACAGACAGTTTTGCATTGTCTGTCGCTTTTTTAAAAAAAATTCAAATAATATAACTGCGTGAATTAGAATAAAGAATAATGTTTTTTTTACTTTTCCGACGAACAACATGACGATGTCCATCATTTTTTTAAAAAAAATAATTCAAAATTAGATTAATTAGATTTTAATTTTAAAAAATAAGAAATTTTTTAAAAGGGGCGACGGACTCAGGGACGCTGTCCGTCGCCCCAAATTTAACATACCCTCCCCAGACCCATTTTTCTTTTCAGACAAAAATTTCCTTCTCTCTCTAAAAAATTTTAAAAATCCTCTGATCATCATTGTGTCGCCCTCTGCCAACATCACCTCCAACAATCGTTCGTGTGCGTCGCCCTCCGCCGCCAAGGCCATCCCACATTGTTGTTGTTCGTGTACGCCCTCTTTTTCTCTTTTTTGATTTCTTAGACAATATTTAGGGTTTTTTATTTTTTAGAACTATAAAATCTTGAATTATTTGTTAGTTTAGTTTACATATGTTGTTGATATTGTTAAATTGTAATATTGATTGTGAATTAGAGAAGAAAGTTTATGTTTTGATTTTAGGTTTAGTTTGAATTTGGTATTTCGAATTACTTTGTGATTTGGCGGTTTTGTTAGTTTAAATTGAAGTGTATTTAAAGTGATTAGCATTATTGGTTTAAATATTTAAGTGTGAATTTGTGAATGAGTATATATTTTTGGATTCTAATTTGAAATGAGTTTTGAATTAGTTTGTGATTTGGATGTTGTTAGTTGGAATTAAAGTGTATTTGAAGTGATTGACATTGTTGGTTTGAATATTTAAGTTTGAATTTGTGAATGAGTTTTTTTTAATTCTAGTTTGAAATGAGTTTTGAATTAGTTTGTGATTTGAGTTTTGTTAGTTGGAATTAAAGTGTATTTGAAGTGATTGGCATTGTCGGTTTGAATATTTAAGTGTGAATTTGTGAACGAGTATTTTTGAATTCTAGTTTGAAATGGGTTTTGAATTACTTTGTGATTTGGGTTTTGTTAGTTGGAATTAAAGTGCATTTGAAATTATTAACACTGTTGGTTTTGAATATCTAAGTGTGAATTTGTGAATGCAAATTTCTGCATTATAGTTGAAATTGGATTTTTTGAATTAGATTATAAATTTGAGTGTTTGTTAGTTTTAACTGATTTATTCTTGGAGTTAAAAGTCAATTTTAGAAGTAACGAAGGTAGAAATTAGAAATGTTGAACTTAGAAGTAAAAAAATGTTGAAAGGCAGAAGATATTAACATAATTACAATTTATATAGAGCTTGTAATTCTAATTAAGTTTGGATTCTAGTTATGAATTGGATGTATTGAACATAGAAAGTTTTATAGAATTTCATTTGGTGGGCATATATAAAGTTTGTACTTTAACATAGAAAGTTTAAATAGTTGAACTTTAATATAGAAATTTTGATTTAATATATGTTGAGTTGTGTTAGGAAAATCTAGGTTGAATATGATCAAATAGAGCTTTAAACAGTGAACTTTAAGTTAGAAAATTTGAATTCTCTATTTTGAATGCTTTTACTTTAATTGCACTTTAAATTTAAAAATTTGTACTTGAACTTAGAAAAATCAAACTTGCATATATAAATTTTGAACTTTAGAAATTTTGCATCATTATAAGATATATTCAACTGGTCAAGTTAAGCCTATTGACCCGTTAAGCTAATTAAAAAAAGTGAAGGTATTTTTTTTCTTTTAAAATTTTAATTGTTGTATTCATTAGATTTTTTAAATTTATTCAATATAAAATATTTTCATCTGACTTAAATTTTTCATTGTGAGTTTTTGGCAATGTATTATTGTTGCACTTTAATTTAGAATTGATTTAGTTGTTAATTAGACAAATTGCTTCAAATTTGTATAAATTCTCAACTTTGAATACTTAAACTTTAATTATATTTGAAATTTGAATGTTTACAATTTAACTTAGAAAAATCTAACTTTTAAACTTTAGAAAATTTGAATTATTAATATTGTAGGATCGATATGAGTAAACTTTAAGTAGTTGAGAACTTTGATGTT